>JACEFZ010016360.1:7500-125000 GCA_014155875.1 Cepaea nemoralis
ACATCCTTACAAAAGTATAAGCTCTATGCAGCACTTCAACACTCTTTGTCTCGTTGCAATGACATCATTTTATTGGTCAGTATGTTTTCTGTCTTGCAAAAGGCTACCTTTGCCATAGCGATTCTTGTTCTAATCTGTTCAAGGCATCTTCCATCAGATGCTATAACTATTCCGAGATAACTGTACAGATTCACTTCTTTAAGATTGATTAATTTGGTTATTTCGGGATTTGAATTTTAAATATTGAGCACAACCCACTACTGGCAACGCTGATCGTATTCTGGTGTTACCATTTACCCATATTACATTGTAGCATTTCTTCCTTCCTAGTTACGAGAATAATCTCTGTCTTCTAACAATTTAATTCTAACCCTAGTTGTTCACTGTTTACAGTAACCGTATATATTAAATGTTGCAGATCCTTTCATTGTCTGCAGTCAACACTGCACTGTATCATCCGCATATCTAATGTTATTGATGTTATGCGGCCCCCCCCATGGCACTCATATCGTCTACATTTCTAAAAATAGTTTCACGTTATAGGGAAAACAGATCCATGACCTGGTTACATATTAATGAGCCTCTCCTTGGATGTGAAGTTCACGCGCCGGTCTTGCAAACTCTGTTGATTATGATCTTGGGGAGGGGACAGAGACCTATGCAACTCAAATCCCGTTGGAGGGGGTACCTTCGGACTAGACGGGAAGAAAAGTGGTACACCAAGCTCTCTCCGACAGATGCAATGTTCGTCTCAACTGTTTTCTCTCCCCACCCCCCCCCCCCCCCCCCCCCCCCCATATCCCATTTAAAGGAAATCGCTGTCAACACCAGGACTGCTGTTGTTGATGACTTGGCAAGTTTACGTTCAGTAGTTTACCATTGCTTCCTGAACTACCGGCTCCCATACCATCACGTTATAACCAGCGCGACACGGTCAACTAAGTACATGAAATTCGTACTTTGGCCACATTACTATTGTACGTGTACCAGAAGGTCTAACCGTACACATATTTTCTTTTTGATGATATGTTTTTGTTTTCTTCATTTTAAAACTACGAAGGGATACACGCGGTTCCCTTTAGTTCTTTGCTCTTATCCGAGAAAGCTAGAAGTCTGACCCACTGCCCATGGAATAGAGAAAGGAATAACACTTGAAGCGTCACGATAGTTTGGAGAGAACAATAATGGCGGAGTATAAATCAGGGAAGACAGGAAGAGGAAGGTCAAAGAGAAGATGGGTGCAGGATGTGGCGGATGATCTCCAGATTAGTGCATCGGACTCGGAACATCTTGCTTATGATCGAGAGGTTTTCCAGAAGGTTGTTAAAGAAGCGTGGTTCTGTAAAGGACGTGCTACTAAATGAATGAATAACATTCATAGATTTCTTATGTTATAAATATGCACAGCTATACAGCAGTGATTCATAATGACTACTTGAATTAGAGACAGGTGTTACATCTAAGCCACTCCACTTCTGTAGACAGACAGACAGATCGCCTGATAGATAGATAGATAGATAGATAGATAGATAGATAGATAGATAGATAGATAGATAGATAGATAGATAGATAGATAGATAGATAGATAGATTATTAGACAGATAGACAGACAGACAGAGAAACAGACAGACAGACAGGTAGGTAGGTAGGTAGGTAGATAGATAGATAGATAGATAGATAGATAGATAGATAGATAGATAGATAGATAGATAGATAGGTAGATAGATAGATAGATAGATAGATAGATAGATAGATAGATAGATAGATAGATAGATAGATTATTAGACAGATAGACAGACAGACAGAGAAACAGACAGACAGACAGACAGACAGGTAGGTAGGTAGGTAGATAGGTAGATAGATAGATAGATAGATAGATAGATAGATAGATAGATAGATAGATAGATAGATAGATAGATAGATAGATAGATAGATAGATAGATAGATAGATAGATACGAGTCAAGCCAAGAACCATTACCTACATATTCAATCCATTTGGTTAAAAATACGGTTGCTTCCCTTAAGTGTTTACCACACCAGGGTGATGCTGATAGCCTGATACTGATAGCCTTAGACAACTAGAACAGACATCACACAGGCTTGATTTGCGACCTATATATATAGTTCGGTGATTTCCAAAAGATATAACTTCCGCTAAGTTGCCTCTACTACATCCTTAGTTGGATTTATTGTTGCTGGCTATAAGCAGAAGCTCTCCTCTACCAGCTCGCCCCAAGCCGTCCTATCCTTAGCTATCCCATGCAGCCCTGTAAATGTCCTCTCCAAATGATTATGTTTATCTCTACTTCTCTTGTCCGTAGGTTTTAGGTCTTTCTGTATTTCTTGTGTCTGGTGGATTCCAGACAAAAGACTTTCTAGTTATACAATTCTTAGGTGTTCTCATTGTGTGCCTATCCAGAGTAGATATCTTTTCTTCACCTCTTGGTTCGTTGGTATTTGTCTAGTCCTCTCCATGAGCTCCCCATTGGTGATTCTGTCAGAACATTTAATTCCTTATATTTTGCCCAGGAACTAATTAATTTTCTTTTTGTAGTTCCAAATGTTTCCGATCTACAGGATTTCATTTGTGATTTTTGTTGCTTTCATTCTCCAGCCTATGGAAAGTAATAACAGGTGAGAAAATGCATCCCCGTCTAATTGCTTTACTTATTTAGCATGCCTCTGCTAGTTTTTCCTGGTGGAGAACTCTTTATGGTGCCTTTAATAAGTTAAATACTTTCTCTGGAATCCCATAATGCCTCATCAATGTCCAAAAAGTTGCCTCTTCAATGTTGTCAAATGCCCTTTCGTAGTCAACAAATACATTATACAGTGGCTTATTCAGCTAAATGCTTTCTTTGTTCCAAAATTATGCACTTTGTAACTATCTAGTCAGTGCGGGATTTATTTAGTTTAAAACCTGCATTGCTCCCTATTCCCCTCAGTTGTTTGTTAATATTAATGTTAATATCTCAAAAATGACCCTGTTTAATAATTTTCCAGGAAATAACAATAACATTATTCCTTTATAATTCTCACACCTTTCAAGATTAATTTCTTTAGCAGTTTCACTAAATATCCCTCCTCAGGTCTGTTGATATTTCTTGTCTCCCAGACTCTGCTATGTTTAACGTCTTTCGCCGTAACCCCGTATATTCTCGTGAGTAACGCAGCTGCGCCCAAACCGGCAGCGTGTCGAGCCGCGCTGGTAGCTTGCTTACGGGGATATGTGAGCCGGTCGCTCAGAAATCAATGGCAAACTACTGAGCGTAATCTTGCCAAGAAATCAACAATCAGCTGAAAGATGCTGATGTTGACAGCGATGTCCTGTAAAGGATATGCGAACAAAAAAAACAAAAAACAAACTTTGCTATATGATTTATTCATTAACTAAACGGATGTAATTATATTGCCTTTTATAGCTTCTTCTGAGATACAGTCTGGACAAGCAGCTTCTCCATCCTTCAGGAGTTTGAACACTTTTCTAATTTCTTCATTAGTTGGTTTCTCACAGTTGATATCACCCGCATTTCTGCTACTGGATATCCGAGAAATCTTTTGGGACGTGTCTATTCATACGTTCCTTGAAGTATTCGTTCCATCTGTTCATTTGATCATTAATATTGATGAAAACTTTGACATAACAATTTTTTATCAGTACACTTTGGTGGTTATACTATACTGCTATTTTCCGTGTAGTGTTGTTAAGGTCTCTGAGTTCTCATTTCCCTTGCTGCCACTTCTACCTCACCTGCTAGGAAAAATAAGTCAGTAAAAGACCTTTATACAGACCTTAAAGTACGTTGTTCATATATTTCTAGACCTGTTTTTATTTATAGACATATCGGTACCTAGCTCCGTGGCGAAGAGGTTACGAACGCAGTTCGTAATCCCGCATACCGGGTTCGAAACACATCTGCGTGCGATTTGGCAGTAAACCGTCTTGCGTTGGTTTTTTAAACGAAATAGTATGGGTGCCGGTCGTTCAGATAGCAATGGCAAACTACTGAACGTAAACTTGCCAAGAGATCACAAACAGCAAAAAAGAAAAGAAAAGAAAAGAAAATTGCTTCTGTAAAGGATATGCGACTAACTTTCGTTTTATCGACACTCTAGGGGTGGTATAGCCAGTATTAGACTTTTAAAAATAGCTTAAAATTCGACAGGATCGACTTCATTGGCTTTTTATCCCATATGGCTCAGTCTATTTCCGCATCGAGGAAAGCGTGGCACAGAGCACGAACTCCGTAGCTCTAGCGACGACCCCCAGGAGTCTAAAAAAATGTTCACTCGTGAACCGAAGGACGCGGCCCGGAATCGAACCACAACCTTCGGAGCCCGAATCAGAGTGCAGTTTTCTCGGAGACCCCTGGCGGTCGTCACTGGAACTAATGAGTTTTCGGCTTCGCCACGGATTAAACCGGTCGCCTTTACCTCCCAAGATATTTCCCGATACCCATTGTAAGTGAGTCCACCTGGGAGCCCCGGTCCATTTTAACTTGGAACAATTCGAACCCGCAACTATCGTTACGGCAGGCCATCGTCCAGTGACTACACTACCGCGGCTTCCCCTCTCCGGCTGGGCCACATAAATATCGTCTTTTATCCGCCCTTACCCATTAGCTAGAATTATCCCATAACATTTCACAATCCTTGTTTAACGATCCCGAGTTGTTTGCTTCCGTTTCTGATTTTTCTTGTGTGAGGAGCATGGTCAGATATCTCTCATCAAGCTTCTTCATTTCATCTGTTTATCTTCTCTGCTCCCCCCCCCCCCCCCCCCATCTTTTTCCGTTCTTCCTTTCTCCCTTTCCTAGCTTCCCGGGCCAACCAGGATGATAAATTCTAGGGTTCAGTAATACAGTAATAGTTGCAGCTAGAATCAAAGGCGCACACCGAGCAGTGTTCAAATTCTAGAACATCCTTGTCATCAAAAGCAGCGGGTAGCGACGCCCGTCTGAAGATCGTTCATGGAGATCATACCTAGCGGCTGCAAGATGTGGTGGTACTCACTTGGGTGGTTTTGGTGTCTTGTGTTTCTTCGGATGGTTATTTATTTGCTTCTACGGATTCATTATCCTAGCATTGTTTGTCTTAGGTAGCTTTTGTTCGTTTGTTTTTGGTAGCTTGGCGGTCGAGCTTCATTTGTTT
Organism: Cepaea nemoralis; assembly: GCA_014155875.1. Lineage (NCBI taxonomy): Eukaryota > Metazoa > Mollusca > Gastropoda > Stylommatophora > Helicidae > Cepaea > Cepaea nemoralis. The sequence continues at coordinate 12,653 of JACEFZ010016360.1, forward strand.
AACTTTGATTTTTTGTTTCTTTTTCTTTCGCTCGCTTTGAACCCGAGCGACGTCCACACACCCGCTAGTATACTAGTAGTTGCCACTACTAGGGAGCGTACTGGGCTGATTTGTGTGTGAATTAGCTGTCCCTATAATCAGGGTTCCCCGCCATCAGGTGAACCCACTCCGACCTCCGAGGTACTTGTAACTTACGTCCCCAAGTAAGAAAGTCTCCTTGGCGAAGTGGTTACGCCGTCTGCCTCACGCTCCGAAAGTCGTGGGTTCGATTCCAGCCTACGGCGTTTGGTACACTAGTGCAGTTTTCTCGGAGACTCCTGAGGGTCGTCGCTGCAGCTATGGAGTTTGTGCTTTGTGCTACGCTTTCGGCAGGCCGCCCTGGGGAAAGAGACAGCGCCGTATGGGATTTTTTTTTAAAACCGGTACAATGAAGTCTGTTCTCTAGCCTTTAAACCCCTTTTCTTAACCCCAAGTCAAGGACGAGGCGTCAACATGACATGAAAGTCCAACTGATGTGCATGAGAAAGGAACTCCCTACCCGGTCACCAGAGAAAGTGTAAGCATCTGTTCCTCATAACGTTAAAGTCACCTCATCTCATCATCTATCTCATCTCATCTTGTTCCTCTGGTACCTTGCTGTGTCGTGGTGAAGCATAAACAGCAGCAGAGTGCCCATTTACGGGCTTCATATATCGACATTCCCAAGATCTCTGTTATTCCCACTGTCCATCGTTGACGTGGTCAGTCTCTTCGCCTGGTTCCATTTGGTCTGTACATCATTGCTTGTTGTTTGTTAAAGTCGTGTGGGGGGTAATTTACACTTCTTGTTAATACATATTTGATTAATTTGATTTCGTGTATAGTGGTTTGGTGATCCCCAAACTGCTGTATGCATTCTTTTATGTGGAAAAACACTTCCTCTTACATATTGATTTCACTCGCAGAAATGCCCGAATTATTCCCCATTTTCATTCATGATCCAAGTTCATTTGCCTCGTGATCTCTTCATAGCATGCTATCCGATCTCATATTGACATCCAAATACTCATCAATATTTTGATAATCCTAATTATGAAAACAAATCTGTCTAAAGAAATAATAAATCTTGGGGAGCCACTAGTTAAGAAAACAGTGTCTGTTTGTAATATTCCCATAACTGTGTGTAGAAGTCCGAACTGAACCCCGTATCTAGCCTTGCAACAACAGTTTACTATAGACAAGCTTGTTACAGTTCCAGTTCTCCCATAGGAAAGCCAGTGGCAGCACGTTGCACAAACACAGATATTGACACGGGACCCGATATCGTGAGACTGGTTGGAGATGTGCTTCTCGGAACAATAGTTCAACAAACAGCAACGATTTCCGGTGTGGGGAAGTAAGAGATAGGTGTAATATAGACTCTAAGAAATATGTATACTTCATCACTATCATCATTATCATCGGGGTCGCTGAACTAACTGGCTTGCTTTATGCAGAAATGTGTGGCTGCTGGTTTTTCTAGCGACTGCCGATTCCATCGACGATGAATTGTATTTTTCGTGGCGGACTTTTGTATTGGCATTCAGGCAGCAAAGCTATGCGTAGTATACCTGTGCGGGCTGCTGTTTTCTCGAGACTCCTCTCTATTCCACTTTTTATATGGGGCAGTGAGAAGCATTTTGTGTAATATTCACTGGCACAAGAACGGGGCATAATGGAGCGACCCTTTGCCGTGAAGTTGGAACCACGACTAACTAACTACGAGGGCAAGTCAATAAGTAAGTCACACAGTTCTGTGGGATGGCACGTAAATGTAGTTAAGTGTTTTCTACAGGTGTCATTAGGTGACAGCAACATAGAACTTTATATTCCCGTTCGTCAGGTGGCACTAGGTTTCTCGTGCACATGCGGAGCGCATAAACAAAATGGTGACTGTACTTACGGCGTGTACAACAAAAGAGCAACGTGCTGTTGTGCGTTTTTTATGAGCAAAAGGACTGCCTGTAAAGGACATTCATAAGGAAATGCTTCCTGTTTATGTTGACTATCAGTTGCTTCAGTGCAATGGAAACATCCTTCTTCGCCTTGTGTCCAAAAATTCAAGGTTACTCCATCAGCAGGGAAGGTTATGCTGACAGTGTTCTGGGATTGTCAAGGGATGTTTTTCAAGAATAAAGGTGACAATGTGAATTCTGAATCGTACTGTGAAGTTCTATCGATGCTTCATGATGCAATTCGAAGAAAACGCCCAGGACTGCTGACTAGAGGAGTGTTGCTTCTTCATGACAATGCCAGACCACATACGGCTCGATTAACTCCGAAGAAAATTAATCAACTAAGGTGGGAAGTTCTGGAACATCCATCTTACAGCCCCGACTTAGCTAGCCCCTAGCAATTTCAACCTCTTTGGTCCACTGAAAACCCACCGTGGCGGGAGACTTTTCGCGAATGACGCCGAAGTTGAATGTGAAGTGAAAACGTGGTTTAGAAAACAGAGCACACAGTTCTATGCAGCCGGTTTTGGAGGACTGTAAGTGCATCAATGCTGGTGGAAATGATGTTGAAAAATAAAGGGACAATGCATGTATAAAAATAAACTGATATCAAGTTGTTATCATAGTTAGTTATTTTTCTACAGCCATTTGTGACTTGCTTATTAACTTCTCGTATTATCATCGAGGCCCGCGGTTGCACAGTGGCAAGACATGCGCCTGCTCGGTGGTCAGGGGTTCGATCCACGTTGGGGGCGGATGCATTTAAAAAAAAATATTGACCAGGGCTCCCAGCCTACAAACTGGGCACAGAGGAAATGTCTTGGGAAGTTAAGGTGGCTGGTGTGATACTGACCACAGCAGCCACGAGTTTCGGTCGGTCTGTAAGAATGTGTCTAGTAGCATGTGTGTGTGTGTGTGAGTGTGTGTTTGTGAGTGTGTGTGTGAGTGTATGAGTGAGTGAGTGTGTGTGCGTGTATGAGTGAGTGAGTGTGTGTGCGTGCCTGCGTTCTCCAAAGCTCTCTTATCACGTCTATCCGTCCCCGTTATTGTTTATTCTTATCTTGTTTATGTTATTTTCCAGGCAAGTCTAGTCCACACACGCTCTTCTACTTCTAGTGTACTGAAATGATGTGTGCGTGTGGATCGTGCGGATTAGCTTTCCCTATTACCAGTGTCCCCTAGCCGTCAGGCGAACCCACTCCGACATCTCAGGTACATGTAATTGACGTCCTCATATCAAGGACGTTAAGTGAACATTTTAGTCCAACTGACAGGCGTATAGTTGAACAAAATACCTTGGCATCAGCATACTAGAAGTTTAAAAGCTAGCCCTCTTATCCATTCGGTCATACTATATCCATATAAACTGTATGATTATTATAAATTCCCACAATTTACTTTCCTTTGAAATCCAGTTACATTCTTCTCAGTCTAAGTGGCCAGTTGTCACTCACGCCCTCTGTATTTTGAAGTAGCGGAATTTCCCAGCTGAGTCACATTAAGTACGACGATGGAAAGAATCAATAATTCAAAATATTTAGCAACACTGGCATTTCCAGCAGTCATAGTGAGTTCCCGAAGAACGGGAATATACGACTGTTTCAGGGAAATCCCACACAATCGATAGTCTCCCGTTAGTGATGTCATCATATTTTGTTGCCTTTCATCTCCCAATGCCACATAGACGCTCAACCTAGAGATGTCACGCCATTTATACACACGCTCTTGATTGGTTAGACCAGTCGTTCTCAACCGGTGGGGAATTCCCCCCCCCCCCCGAGGGGGGAATTTTAGTGTTTCCAGGAGGGGGGGGGGGGGGGGTTAAGATTAGTTCAAGATCGCATTAATACAAGAGTCAGTTACTTGATATTGTTTTTTCCTCTAAATTATACGGTTCTGTACTTTTCGCTCTAATAAAATTCGTTTTATAACGTAAGTAGACCCGCAAATCACGTTTTCTGTAGATGTCTAGACTTGTTCTAGTATGTGTTATTAAATTTAGCTTCCATTTTTATATATACTGTGTAAGTGTGGGGGGAGAGTTTATAGGGAGGAAATTCGAAAGACGAATGACGTACTGAACATACGGTACACGGGGGCATGGGCCAAAAAAGGTTGAGAACCACTGCGTTAGACTTTACTGTTATGTGTTGTACTGGGTGAGGTAGCCGTTGCTATTTAGTCAACTCTGACGACATGCGTGGTAGGTTACAGAGTTGCCGTTCTTTGCTTCCCTGGTGGGACCCGACAATTCGGAGTCACCGTTGTAGATTTGTAGTGTGTGGGAGTCTAGACAGGGAAACAGCAGTCAAACACAAGAAATCTGGAGTAAGATCAAGTGACAGACAGACAGACAGACAGACAGACAGACAGACAGACAGACAGACAGACAGACAGACAGACAGACAGACAGACAGACAGACGAAAGAAAGAAAGAAAGACAGAAAGAAAGAAAGAAAGAAAGAAAGAAAGAAAGAAAGAAAGAAAGAAAGAAATTCCAGGTGAAACGAGGAGATCAGTGAAACAGCATTTTAAACAAATAAAGAAAAGAAGAAGAAGAAGAAGAAGAAGAAGAAGAAGAAGAAGAAGAAGGAGGAGGAGGAGGAGGAGGAGGACGACGACGACGACGAGGAGGAGGAGGACGAGGAGAAGAAGCGAAATAAATAAATAAAGACTTGTTCCCGTTTGCAAGTATTGGTTTATATATGCAAGTGTTTATGTGTATGAGTATGTGTGTGTGCACATGTGTGTGAGTGCGCGCGTATATGCACCCGTGTTTTTTTAATTTGTGTGGCCGTGTGCTTGTATGTGCGTGCGTGCGTGCGTATGTATGTAGTTAGGTAGGCCGGTAGGTAGATAAGTAGGTCGGTCGGTCGGTCGGTCGGTCTGTCGGTCGATCGTTCGGTCGACTTATGTTGTCTGTCTGTCGGTCGGTAGGTAGGTACATACGTACGTATGTACGCACATACATATGCGTACGTATGTATGTATTTATGTATGCAAGCATGAATGCAAAGTAAAAATCACATACATTACTAATTTTTAATAGGTCTGAGAACAGCAAATAATATACAGACAGAACAATACGACCCCAAAAGATGGTCGAGAAATAAGAAGCGAGTTTCATAAATAGAATCAATATTCAAACACGTTTCCTGATTTTACACCCCCCCCCCCCCCCCCACCCCCCCCCACCCCCCCCCCCCCAAAAAAAAGAAAGAACTAGAACGCAAGTGAGCATTCTTGGTTACAGTATTTCTATTTTTTCTTCGGAAATGTCCCGCACTCAGTCAACCGTGCCATGTTGAGCCTCCTACCCTCGTCCTGTTCCCAGTCTACATAAAGTCTAGACATGTCTCGTGTTTCCAACAGCCAGTTCCAGTTCAACTGAGACGAATGGCCCCGTTCAACCTTCGACTACATCGATTTGGTTGAATTTGGGGACTTTATATTGTATCTCGCTCTGCTTTCGTATATGGTGCTGTTTATATCAGCTTCCTTGAAATAGTTGAGTTGCTGCAATTGAGTTCGTGTCATCCTTGTCCCCAAACCCCCTTCCATATATAGGAGTGGAATAACTAGTGGCCTTCAATATATAGGAGTGGAATAACTAGTGGCATTCCATATATAGGAGTGGAATAATTAGTGGCATTCCATATATAGGAGTGGAATAACTAGTGGCCTTCAATATATAGGAGTGGAATAATTAGTGGCATTCCATATATAGGAGTGGAATAACTAGTGGCCTTCAATATATAGAAGTGGAATAATTAGTGGCATTCCATATATAGGAGTGGAATAACTAGTGGCATTCCATATATAGGAGTGGAATAACTAGTGGCCTTCAATATATAGGAGTGGAATAACTAGTGGCCTTCAATATTTAGGAGTGGAATAACTAGTGGCCTTCAATATTTAGGAGTGGAATAACTAGTGGCCTTTCATATATCCATCCATCAAGTGCCATGCCGATAAGCGTAGGCGGTCATGTTCTGCCATCTCACTCGATCACCAGAGTCGTGGATCAGCTCTGTGTTTCTGTCTCGATCGTGCCATGCGGAAAAGTCATCCAGGTATTTACTTCTCATGTATATATGAATGGAATAACTAGACGGCCTTTAATATATAGCAGTGGAATAACTTGATGGGCTTTCTTAGCGTGTGTATGACTCATAAATGTCAGCGTGTGTTTAATAAAATATAACATTTCTTCTTCTTCTTCTTCTTCTTCTTCTTCTTCTTCTTCTTCTTCTTCTTCTTCTTCTGTTCTTGCTGCTGATGCTTCTTTTTCTCCGTTCCTACTCCTCCTCCACCACTATCCCCCCTTCTTCTTCTTCTCCTCCTCTTCGTCCCCTTTATTCTTCTTCTGTTATTTCTCCTCTTCCTTTTCCTCGTCCTCTTCTTCCTCCTCCTCCTCCCCCTCCGCCCTCTGATTCTTCTTCAATTACCCTGAGACGTGAATATGAATAAATGCAAACAAAGCAGATGTCAGACAGATTGTTGACATCTTTATAGAGTTTGCTTTCAATGGAGACACAGCCAGTAGCTACTAGAACAGTGGTTCTCAACCGGTGGGGAATTTCCCCCCCCCCCCCAGGGGGGGAATTTTAGGGTTTCCAGGGGGGAATTAAGATTATTTCTAGATTGTGTTAATACAAGAACTGATTACTTGATATTGTTTTTCCCTTCATACTTTACGGTTCTGTACGTATCACCCTTCTGAAATTCATATTATAACGTAAGTAGATCCACAAATCACATTTTATGCAGATGTCTAGACTTCTTTAGTATGTGCTATTAAATTTAGCTTCAGTTATTGTAGGGGCAAGGGGAAAATTTTTAGGGAGGAAATACAAAGGGGGAGGGGGGAATGACATTCTAAAAATATGGTGAGGGGGGAATGGCGTCCTAAAAGTAAGATGAAGGGGGGCACGGGCCAAAAAAGGTTGAGAACCACTGTACTAGAAGGTTCTCAAGTTACTCCAGAGCAGAGACGGGCCTTGAAAACTGCAGGAGACATGTTGATAGAGAAACATAAGGGAAACAAATAACTCTTTACGGATGCGAAGTCAGTTTGTTTCAATCCTGAAGAGCAGAAACGGTGCATAACTAGCAGTCCTAAAGGCAGAACTTCATGAAACATGCTAGAAAATAATCATCATGTGTCATGCCGACAAGTGTGGGCGGTCATGTTTCGCCATTTCACACGATCACCAGTGTCGTGGATCAGCTCAGTGCTTTCGTCTCGAGTATGCCATGTGGCTAAGCCATCCATATACTGTATTTACTTCTCTGCCTTCGCCTTTTTCTTTACCTCTCAATCTAACCTGTTGTCATCAAATTGTCTAGTCAATTTCTTCTCTTAACTTCTTCTTCTTCAGCGTTCTGAGCCACTGAGGTTCTTTGCTGCAGATACAATCCGTCTCCATTCGTCTCTCTGGTTAACCTTCTCTTGCCAGTCGTTGATTCCAAGTGCTTGTAGGTCTGTATATATATATTATCTCTCCACCGTCTTCTTGGTCTACCTCGGGGTCTACGGTCATTTATTTCCTGAGTGTAAGCAAGTTTTGTTTCCCTATTATCTTCCATTCTTTCTATATGCCCCAGCCATTGTAGTCTATTAGCCTTCTTCTCATAACGTGTCCAAAAAATCTTGACTGTCTACGTCTAATTTCTCTGATCAGCTTACAGTTTTCATTTGTTTCTTGTGGGAGCTGCTCATTGGTTTTTCGTGCCAGAAAATACTAACGCCAACAATCTGTCTCCGTTGACCAGTTCTGGTTCCGCTAACAGTTATATTACCACTTTATGGTCTGGTTCATTCTTTGGTCTACTTCACTCTTTGATCTTTTTGTTGCGGGCGTGTAGGCGTAACGTTTAAAATAGTCGACGGCGTCGACTACGAACTCCGCAGCTTCAGCGACGATCCAAAGGAGTCTCCGAAAACAAAATGAACCCGTGAAACGAAGGACGCAGCCCGGAATCGAACCCATAACCTTCGGAGCCCGAGTCAGATGGCTTGACACACTTAGCCACGGATTATCCTTCCACCAACAGCCACATATTCACTGTCCTTCCACCACCAGCCGCCATGTACTTCAGCCTGGTGTAACGTTTAGGGCGTTATTCCGAAAATGGCATGAACGCAGTAAGGTAGGGCCTACGGGTTCAATGTCAGCTCTCATCGTTCGCTGCTGGAGGAAAAGACTGACCACCTACTCCTCTGTGCACCCATGGCCAAGGAGACATGATGGTCCTACCACTTCATTTAATCACGGCAGCTTCCTGCTAGTGGACCTGTGTGTGTGTGCGTGCCTGGTCTAGTTATTAAGTTCCATCTAAAACAGTTGTTGCTGTTTAGTTTAGTTTAGTTAGTCGACGGATCAACATCACGGCACACAGGTGTAACCCATAACTTCTACATTCTACTCCCAAATAAAGCCTGAGTTCGGAGACTCTCAGCTCAGTGCATGAACTCCTGAGATACTTTGGGTAGATTTTTAACTGGAAATTTTGCCCGGGCGGCGCCGTTAGGCTACTCTTTTTCGATTTCGAACTGCCAAGGGAATTTTTACGTGCGTAACAATACACACGGGCGTCTGATCTCACTACCCAGAGACCAGGGGAAATCGTATTACTAGAAGTTAGTTAGTCTTTCCTCTTGAGCCTAAGTCGGCGCATAGGGCCAGAAATCATGGCTCTCCATGTCCGGCGGGTCACTGCTACCTGTTGTAGATCCTGGATGTTTACTTGGCCGTTGAATGAGCCTACTCTGATGATGGTTCTAGGCAGGGTCTCTCTTGGTCTTCTCCGTTTTCTTTTCCCTACTGGTGACCATAAGAGGGCTTGGTAGGGGAGTCTTGTCTTGTCCAGTCTGAGTACATGGCCTATGTAGTTCCAAGTAGAAGTCCACGTGAAAAAATCCCGGTATTATCGGGGCTTGAACTCGGGATCTCCAGCACTCGAAGCGGACACCATACCTCGAGACCACTCACCTCCGCTGTTGTTGCTGTAACCTGGTCTATCACAGTTGTAATATCCACAGGTTCTGTCCCCACGCAGTCACTAGTTCACTAACAGCTTCTGATTGAATCATTTTGTTAATGTAACATTTGAGTATGTCAGAATTAGTTGAACCTGTGTAGAATATTTATCTTCTCTTGCGTGCCTCTGTCTCGTTAGATCATTATCTTCGTAGTTCTCTCTCTCTCTCTCTCTCTCTCTCTCTCTCTCTCTCTCTCTCTCTCTCTCTCTCTCTCTCTCTCTCGCTTCTCTCTCTGCCTCTTTCTCTCTCACTCACTTATTATCTCCGTAGTTTTCACTCTCTCACTCACTGTCTCCCTCGTTTCCCCTTTCGCTCACTTTCCCCAATGTTATCTCTCTTCCCCCCCCCCCCCCCCCCCGTGTGCGCGTGTGTGTGTGTTTCTAATTCGCTGTCTCCGTCGTTTTCTCAGCCTCCCACTATCTCCGCAGTTTGTTTCTCTCTCCTGTTGACTCTCTTCTCTTCCTCCCTCTCCTACCCTCCCCCCGATCCCCCCCCCCCCCCATTACAATCCCCCAAACTCATAACTCCTACAACGTTTCTGCACAGGCCAAGATGCCTTTCTACAACGACTTCACCGTCTTTGAGTCCCAAGCCAGGCTCATTGTTTGTACCGCGCTGTGTCCTTAAAGCGCCTTGTGGCGTTTAATCTTGTTTGTTATTCCCGATAGAGGCAGCAGTGCTGACAATGGCCACGACAACATTCGTGGGAGGGGAGATGGAGAAAGAAGATGATTACAGAGGATCTGCCTGAAGCATCACCGCCGTGTGCCCACTTAAACATAATTAATGCCAGGCTCCCTTTCTTGTGTGTCAAATGTATTTTTCTCCATACTATCACTTTTTGGTTTTTCCCTTATCCCAGTTGTCTTCTCGTGTTACCAGCTTTTCTGAATCTCATTTTTTGCCCTTTTAAGTTTCGATTTCCAATATGTTTTTCGTAATTTGGTTACTGGTCGGCTGTGTGCATAATAAAATAGATCGCTGGACTTGCAGGGAAGACAAAAGGAATCGGGGCGGGGTTGAGAGGGTTTCTGGAATTATCGGGTTCGTTCGCAGCATGGGTCTGGGAATTTTCCCAAGAACCATTGGTTTCTAATGATATTGAACGCGTCCCTAGATCTCTTGGGTAGTGAAGTCCGGGTATTTAGCCTTCTCGCATAAGGGCGAAAAACAGGAGGTTCCCGGTGGCAAGGTAAAAATCTACCGAAGTTAGAAATTGCAAAGAGTAGGCCGTAAGGCTGCCGCCCGGTAAAAACTGTTAGTAAGAAACCCTACCCGAGGATGAAATGAGCATGTTACTCTGGATGGAATGTGTCTACAGGAAGCACACCGGGCACCGGACACCGGACACCAGTGGGCGCCGAAGTCGGACACCGACTCGCAAATTGCGTAGCTAGGTGTGGCGGACTTTCCTCGAAAGAGGAACTTGGGAAAAGAAGAAGATTGCTGACTCCAAATAAGTAACTCTTTGGGCAACGTGCAGTCTTTATGTTATCTCACTGTGTTTCAAACACATCACAAAGTGTTGATGGTTGGTTGGTTCTTAAGACTGTGCGTGTTAACCATTAGATCTGATTCAATGACGTTTCGGGCATCTACGTCCTGAACAGGCTGCCGACTATCCAAGTGAGATTGTTGTAGAGAGTTTTGTCCTCTCTACTGGGTACCAGACCGCCTTGAGATGGTTTTCATATAATGGTGTGAGTGCCGGTCGTTCATGAAGCAATGGCAAACTACTGAAAGTAAATTTACACAGAAATCACAAACAGCCAAATAATACTGGGGTTGACTGCTACGCCCTGTAGAAGATATGCAAATAACTTTAACTAACCCGGTACCAAAGTACAGTCTCCACGGAGACAATTTATGACATTGTCGTTTAAATCCCCTCAGTTCAACGTCAGTGTCCTTATGATGGGTGATTTTGATTCTAGCACGTCAGCTCTCTCGTTTCCTTGCACGTTTGCCTGGACACTAGCTCCATACAGGCCTTCTAAGGTTCGAGGTCTCCATAAGTGGCAGCCACTCAGGTCATAGCCTTCAACTCTGAACTTTCCAAATCGAAGACTGAGAATGAACAAATGATTTCCCTTGAAAGTTTATAAACATGAAGTCTGAACGTTTTAAAGCTCGGACTGAGAATTAGAGACGAAGATCGCCTGTGAAGTTTACAGACATGCATACGAACTTTCCAAAGCCTGGACTGAGAATCAACGAAGATGACGCCCCTGAAAGTTTAAAGACATCCATTTGAACATTCTAAAGTGTGGACTGAGAGTCAGAGACAATGATCGGCCTTGAAAGTTTATAAACACAGGGTTTGAACTTTACAAAGTGTAAATGCAGAATTGGAGTCAAGATCGCCTTTGCAGTTTAAAAACTTAGGAATACCTACATGGAGATGAATTGATATCATTAGGCATATTCTACAACGACAAGTCTGTTCAGCTCTATAGTGACACACTTGGATATCGTCATTGTGACCTGCACAATGGCGTAGGCCTTCATCTTTGTTGTTCTGGTTTAGTTTCCTGCACAGTGGAGAGGACCTTCATGTTTGTCCACAGTTCTCGAGGCTTGTTGTTCTGGATCATTTCCACTAATGACCAGAAGACCATAGATGTCGCGGCGTGTTGTTCTGGATCAGTTCCATTAATGACCAGAAGACCAGAGATGCCGCGGCGTCTTGTTCTGGAACAGTTCCACTAATGACCAGAAGACCAGAGATGCCGCAGCGCGTTGTTCTGGATCAGTTCCACAAATGACCAGAAGATCAAAGATATCGCTGCGTGTTGTTCTGGATCAGTTCCACTAAGGACGAGAAGACCAGAGATGCCGCGGCGTGTTGTTCTGGATCAGTTCCATTAATGGCCAGAAGACCAGAGATGCCGCGGCATGTTGTTCTGGATTAGTTCCATTAATGGCCAGAAGACCAGAGATGCCGCGGCGTGTTGTTCTGGATCAGTTCCACTAATGACCAGAAGACCAGAGATGCCGCGGCGTGATGTTCTGGATCAGTTCCATTAATGGCCAGAAGACCAGAGATGCCGCGGCGTGTTGTTCTGGATCAGTTCCATTAATGGCCAGAAGACCAGAGATGCTGCGGCGTGTTGTTCTGGATCAGTTCCATTAATGACTAGAAGACCAGAGATGCCGCGGCGTGTTGTTCTGGATCAGTTCCATTAATGACTAGAAGACCAGAGATGCCGCGGCGTGTTGTTCTGGATCAGTTCCATTAATGACTAGAAGACCAGAGATGCCGCAGCGTGTTGTTCTGGATCAATTCCATTAATGGCCAGAAGACCAGAGATGCCGCGGCGTGTTGTTCTGGATCAGTTCCATTAATGACTAGAAGACCAGAGATGCCGCGGCGTGTTGTTCTGGATCAATTCCATTAATGGCCAGAAGACCAGAGATGCCGCAGCGTGTTGTTCTGGATCAGTTCCATTAATGACTAGAAGACCAGAGATGCCGCGGCGTGTTGTTCTGGATCAGTTCCATTAATGACTAGAAGACCAGAGATGCCGCGGCGTGTTGTTCTGGATCAGTTCCATTAATGACTAGAAGACCAGAGATGCCGCGGCGTGTTGTTCTGGATCAGTTCCATTAATGACTAGAAGACCAGAGATGCCGCGGCGTGTTGTTCTGGATCAATTCCATTAATGACTAGAAGACCAGAGATGCCGCGGCGTGTTGTTCTGGATCAGTTCCATTAATGACTAGAAGACCAGAGATGCCGCGGCTTGTTGTTCTGGATCAGTTCCATTAATGACTAGAAGACCAGAGATGCCGCGGCGTGTTGTTCTGGATCAATTCCATTAATGACTAGAAGACCAGAGATGCCGCGGCGTGTTGTTCTGGATCAATTCCATTAATGACTAGAAGACCAGAGATGCCGCGGCATGTTGTTCTGGATCAATTCCATTAATGACTAGAAGACCAGAGATGTCGCAGCGTGTTGTTCTGGATCAATTCCATTAATGACCAGAAGACCAGAGATGCCGCGGCGTCTTGTTCTGGAACAGTTCCACTAATGACCAGAAGACCAGAGATCTCGCAGCGCGTTGTTCTGGATCAGTTCCACAAATGACCAGAAGATCAAAGATATCGCTGCGTGTTGTTCTGGATCAGTTCCACTAAGGACGAGAAGACCAGAGATGCCGCGGCGTGTTGTTCTGGATCAGTTCCATTAATGACTAGAAGACCAAAGATGCCGCGGGGTGTTGTTCTGGATCAGTTCCATTAATGACTAGAAGACCAGAGATGCCGCGGCGTGTTGTTCTGGATCAATTCCATTAATGACTAGAAGACCAGAGATGCCGCGGCGTGTTGTTCTGGATCAATTCCATTAATGACTAGAAGACCAGAGATGCCGCGGCGTGTTGTTCTGGATCAGTTCCATTAATGACTAGTAGACCAGAGATGCCGCGGCGTGTTGTTCTGGATCAATTCCATTAATGACTAGAAGACCAGAGATGCCGCGGCGTGTTGTTCTGGATCAATTCCACTAATGACCAAAAGCCCAAAGATCCAGTCTGTGGAGAGGCATGTTGCCTACGTCACTTGGCAATGCACATGATGATGAACACACCGGTACAAGCGAGAAAAAATGCGCGCCCCATAACTTGTAAACAAGGACCGGAAGATAACACACGCTGTTGCTTTCAGTCGGTAGTGGATAAACAAGAAAAGACAAGACTAGACTGAAAAAGTCTGTGATGTATGCCAGGAAAAACGAAAATATGGCGGGTAGCCAGGTATTGCAGTTGTTACTGCGGCTAAACCTTGTGAGAACTGCTTGTTAATCCAGAAACGACTAGCAGAATTTGGGATCAGGTGAGTACCTAGTCACCCGTGTGACATTGAACAGAATCTGCAGCATTTAACCGATGCAGTCAGCGTTTTTCCGAGTGAGCAATTAGGCAAATAATTAAATTATAAGAAAACATAAGTTATGGTTGTTTCCAAGAAGAATGCAATACTGCAATGTAATATACAAGTAATTGGGAGCATTCTAAAAACAGTCAACTGGTAGGACAATCTTGGAGCAGTCATAAGAACTCATTACGGTATCTTGTAAAGATTTTATCAAGAATCGCCACCACAAAGGTGACCTTTTAATTACTGGGAAACACCATCATCATATGCCATGCACATAAGCGTGGCCGTCAAGTGTCGCCATCTTGCACGATCACCAGAGTCGTGGATCAGCTCTGTGTTCTTGTCTCGACCATGCCATGTGGTCAAGTCTTCCATATATTTACTCCTCTGTCTTTCCCTTGTTCTTTTCCCCTCAACCTTGCCAGTTGTCACCAAGTTCTCTAACTTATTTCTTCTCATAACGTTCCTCCAAAATATTGTTACTGTCCGCGTCTTATTTCTCTAATCAGTTTAAGGTTTTTATTTGCCTCTTATAGGACTTGCCCATGGTTTTTTCTGAATCGAAAACATACTCATTAATAAAAAAGCTATCAACTGCTATAAGAAAAAGAACGTTGAAGTGCTGTTTAGGACCTATATTGTTTTATGCGTGTGAATCATGGACAATTGAGCTGGTAATGTCATGGACACGGTTAGACGCGAGGTCCACGCCTGGGCTCGTCGTCTGCTAAAGTAAGGAAAAGACCGGCCACCTATTCCTCCGTACATTCAAACCTACAAAACGTGATGAAGCTGTCACATAACAGACCCGTAGCAGGAAACTACCTAGAAGCAATTTATTATTATCAATGCAGTTTATAACGGGTGATCTTAGAATTTCATATCTTATAGAATTTCAGTATTTGTCTTCAACATGTTCTAATAATTTTCATGATATTCTGCGGGGTGTTTGTAAAGTCTCACTACACTTCGAAACACTTGTTCATCCAAAAGAAATTCTTTCTTCCGTTGATAACACCATTCTGTTTGGAGTGCAGATAATTACCCCAGCAGACGACAGTCATTAACTGCTTATTGCTTCACGGTGGACTGTTAAGCACATTTTTTGATGAAATTATGTGCTTCATTTTTCAAATGTGTTCTACATACAAAGTGTATTGAGACTGTAAAAAAACCCTGTAATAATTGTTCTGCAACAGTCAGGACAGAGCCCATATTTTCATCAATTATGATTGCAAAATAGTCCACGACTCGCATCCGTGTGTTAGTTAAGTTAGATGCATATCCTTTACAGGATGTAGCAGTCAACCCCAGCATTTTTTGGCTGCTCATAACTTCTGGGCAAGTTTACGTTCAGTAGTTTGCCATTGCTTTCTGAACGACCCGTACCCATACTATTTCATTAAAAAGAAAACCAACACAGCATCCGTGTGTGGCTACAGAAAATATACGCGTTCTCAAAAAATATTACTTAATTTTGGTTTGTGGTATTTTTGCAATACGTTCTATATACTGCTGAAAATTTTAATTAAATATTCAACTTCAGATTATTTCCTTGGTACAAAATACTTTTTGATATATCTTAGGCGCACTTTGGGTATGAAAATATGCCCCACCACTGACATAATTAATTAATTTACCAGTAAATGATTAAAGGGTATTTTTATTATTGTGATGTAATGCCAGGCTGAAATTGTTCTTTTAATTTAAAAAAAAAAAATGACACTACCCCGGTCATCTTACCTGCCAGGAAATGTGACGAGGCTGGCTCGACTCCAGAAACGTGATTATGAGAACAATCTCACCTGTAGAGGAATTTCAACCTTGAAACATCGGACCGACAGGCAAATACACTGTCCGCAGTTATAACAGTGGCTTCTGTTGGTAATACCTGTGTTGATAAAAATGCTCAAGGGCTCTCAGTTACCACATGACCACAACTACTTAATAGTACTTCTCTGTCACGACAATAAGAGGTGATGTCATTATCATCATCATCATCATCCAGTGCCTTGCTGGCTGGCGTAGGCAATCATGACTCTCCACAAATTGCGATCTCGGACGGCGTGGATCAATTCGTGTGCTGACTCCCTTCTGTGCCATGACACAAAACTGTCAAGAATCTTCTCATGCTGTCTTCCTCTATCTCTCTTTCCGTAAATCTTTCCGATCGTCACAACATGTTCCAGATTTTGTCTTCTCATAATGTTGCCAAATAGAATGATGACTGCTTCTTTCTGATGTTTGTGACAAGTTGTCTTTGCGACTTAGTTTCTCTCAATATGTCCAGATTGCTCATTTTGGCTGTCTAATTGCCGGCTCCGTGGCTAAAGGCTTGCGAACGCGGTTCGTGAGCCGGGTACCAGGCGTTCGAAGCTCAGCTGCGACCGATTTGTGCAGCAGACCGTGTCGTGTTGTGTTATAACGTGCTGGTATGGGAGCCGATCGTTCAGAAAGCAATGGCAAGCTACTGAGCGTAACACTTGCCTAGTATATCAACAGCAGCTGAAAAATGCGGGTATTGACTGCAACGGCCCGTAAGGGATACGCAACCAAAAAAAAAAAACACAAGTAATTATCAGCATTCTTCTATAAAACCACTTCTCCGAGGCTTCTATGGATTCATTCGCCAGTTTAAAAATTGTCCAGGATTGGCAGCCGTTTGTTAAAATTGGTTATATGTAACATGCAAGAACTCTTATTCTAACTTTCAAGGATAATGATTTATTGCCCAAAACGTTTTTCATGTTATAAAATGTAGTTTTTGCTGGTCCTATTCTGTTCTTTATCTCAGTGATACATCTTCCATCTGATGCTATCTATGTGCCTATGACAAGGACTTATTAGACAAAATGTCCTCAGAGAACCTTGGACAATGAGAGTGGCACATTTCTCAACATCTGCTTTATATACTCGACTGAGCCATGCGTGAAATTGTCCTGTCTAGTCCACTAAAAGCTCCACTTGGCGGTAAATAATCAACGGATGATGCAGAGCTTGAACGTGTGATGCGAAGTGGCTGAGACAGGAAAGCAAATACTACTATAATATAGGTTTCGAAGCACTGATGCATACTTTGAACGATTTTAGAGCGTGATAACGAAATGTTGGTTATAGATGTAAATGTGTTTTGCAGGCCTTTCTAGCTGTAAAATGATGATACCTTTCTGGATTCCTCGCAGTTAAAGCTGATTATTAGGCAGACACTGCTCTAGAGGTACGGGGGGATAGGGATGTACACACACACACACACAGAGAGAGAGAGAGAGAGAGAGAGAGAGAGAGAGAGAGAGAGAGAGAGAGAGAGAGAGAGATTGATCAGTACAGTGTTTCCAAAACCTGACGCATCACCGCCTCTGCACGCAATGCTACACATGATAACATTCCCAACGACTGCCTCTTACAATAACTGCCAGGATAAACTAATCTGTGGAAAAGAACATCTGGTATACAGCAGTCCGTTTCTTCCTGAAGGGCATGCAAACCTAGGCCAGAAATAACTTACATAGCCCCTGTTTACCTCTCCAATACTTGCCGCCAAACATTGACCTAATGAAACGTAAAATGATGTATTCAATTTTCATGAACACACCTAATACAAATAAAATTCAAGGACGAAAACGACACCAGACCCCGACAGATGCAAGTGTGTTGTGAAACAACTTGCAGTCTACCACCTTTTGCAATGTTTGTAATAGACGTCATAATTATTGCAGACGGTTGGGTTTGATGTCAGATATTTCAAAGCTGATGTGCACCTTTTAGTAATTTGTAGGCACTTTTCATGCCAATTGAAAAGACGATAGCAGTTGGTCCATTTTTGCAAAATCAGAACAGCTCAGTGTGCTGTTGTTGCAAGGTTGGTGTTGTTTATACTAGGATTCGCTAAATCCCATTGGTAGAGACCGTGAGTGGTTCTTAAACCTGTTTCCGACAGAAACCATACTTATGAGTTTGTTGCAAGCTTGATTTTATCTACCGTATAGACACACACACAAAAACAACAACAACAACACACACACACACACGCACGCACGCACGCACGGGCGCGCGCGTACACACACACACACACACACATTATATCTTGACTCACGGGATAATTGAATACTGACGAAAATTCACAACTACGATTTCCATGCTACTACTGTTACTAGTAGCTGCAACTACGAGTGAGTGAATACGAAATATTTTTGCATGAGGGTTAGCTTTCCACTTTAACAGTGTCCCACGCCATCTGGCGAACCCCCACCGATTCCTGAGATACTTTTAATTAACATCCCCAAGTCAAGGACGAGAAGTCAACACAATACTAATTTCAGACAATGAATGATTGCCTTACACTGAATAGAGAAACTAGAACACTATTATCAACAGAAAGCCTTATACTGGCAACTTGCCGTCTTGACAGTTTGTTGCGTTGTGCTTTAAACCAGTGTAATAACTACAACCCATGGCGGTTGAGAATATGACTGATCAGACATATTCGTGCTGTAAATGTTCATCACCAATGGATACATGTGAACACATGATCATTTCCACCATCACGCACCATCTGACGTCTGACACGCTCTGTTTGTTACCTATCTGCAATCATTTTCTTCTCTGTCTGTATCCTATTCCGGATCTCTTCCCTCCAGATAACGCCATCAGCGGCGACTTGCTCCCAAGGTACAATATCAATGCCTGCATTATTCATTCCTTCACACATCTTTGTTTAGTTTAGTTTAGTCGTTGGATTCAACATCACGGCACACGGCTTTAACCCATAAGTGCTCCGTTTTCCTCCTAACTCAAACCTGAGTCTGGAGAAACTCAGCTCAATGCACGAACTCTGTAGCATCGCACCAACTCTGTAGCATCGGCGAGGATCCTGAAATACTTTGGGTAGATTGTTAACTCGAAATTTTGCCCGGGCAGCGCCTTTAGGCTACTCTTTTTCGATTTCCAACTGCCAAGGGATTTTTTACGTGCGCAACAATACACACTGGTGTCCGATCCCACTACCCAGAGACCAGGGGAAATTTTATTACTGGAAGTCCACGTTGATTTTTTAAATAAGTCCCGGTCCTCACCGGGGCCTGAACCCGGGACCTCCAGCACTCGAGGCGGACACCATACCTCAAGACCACTCAGCCCCCCCCCCCCCTTTTCACATCTTTGTACCGTAGTAGAGTCCATCCACAAGATGTCTTACCGATCTGTCATTTATTAATTCACACACACACACACACACACACTCTCTCTCTCTCTCTCTCTCACACACACACACTCACTCACACAGACACACGCACGCACGCACACACACACACACACACACACACACACACACACACACACACACGTCCTTTAATATTCTACCATCGGATATCCTAATGTGTCATATCCATCTAAGTCTGCAAAAACTCAGCATAGAACAATCCGTCACATCCTCCGATCTTTCCAATTCTTCGGTATTTGTGATCTTATCATGCCACTTAACACCAACTATTCTTCGCAGACGCCGCATATAAAAGCCGCTTAAACATTAAACAGTGTTATACTAAATACAGAAGTCAAAACACAATTTCGAAACTTTAAACATGCTGTGTTATACTGAACAGGGGAAGTAGAACACACATTTCCTACTATGACTTTCGTCTGAACAAAAATCAACTTCAGCTCACACGGGAATGCCCGCTTTGACCATATTAGTGTGTGACCGTCGAACAACATCTCTTTGGATGTTCACTCCTTGCAGATACGGGGATATTGTTACTTCACCTGTCTGATACGAGGATATTGTTACTTCAACTGTCTGATACGTGGCACACGCAAACAACTGATGAATAACAGCATATCTATATACATATTTACATGGCATAGAGGACAAGTTAAAGAATGGGTTAATGACAGCAACAATAAGAGCCGAGTAACAACGATGTGTTCGTATTTAAGCTGCCTCCATCTGTCAACACGTCGTGAAACAATCGCTAGTGTCAATTCTGGGACTCAAGATTCTTGGAATATTCAGGTTGAGACAAGCTACAATAGAGGTATGTACATGTTCAAGAATCATTGTTATATATTATTATGAAACAGTTTTCATAAGCAAAAACTGCATTCTATCAAATTAAGAAAATTTTAAGCAAAAAATCCTTGTCATTGGAAGTTAAACAACGAATTCTTGCGTGTTCCATAGAACCAATTATAAATACAGCTGCGAATCCTGGACAATTAGTCAACAAGCGAAAAAAAAATCTCTAGGAGCCTTAGAGATGTGGTTTTATAGAAGTTTGCTGGAAATTCCTCAAACAGTCAAAATGAGTAATCTGAGCAATTTGAAGGAGGC
This sequence comes from Cepaea nemoralis, assembly GCA_014155875.1. Classification (NCBI taxonomy): domain Eukaryota; kingdom Metazoa; phylum Mollusca; class Gastropoda; order Stylommatophora; family Helicidae; genus Cepaea; species Cepaea nemoralis. The sequence goes on from JACEFZ010016360.1 coordinate 32,880, forward strand.
GAAGTCTCAAAGACAACTTACCACAAACATCAGAAATAGGCAGTCATCATTTTTGGCCATATTATCAGAAGACAAAATCTGGGACGTGTTGCGACAACTAGGTAGATTTATAGAAAGAGAGAAAAAGGAAAACAGCGAGAGAAAATTCTTGAGGCTTGTCTTATGGTACGGAATTGAATCATCACCCGAATTAATGCAAGCAGTTGGAGATCGCAAGATGCGGAGAAGCATGATCGTCCATGCCAGTAGGCAAGGCACTTGATGATGAGGATGATGGTTATGATGATGATGATGATGGTGGTCTAACACCCTCCTGCCCAGAGCATGTTTCAGCAGTCACTAAACTGATATTGTACTTAAACCTATGATATCCTGCTCTACACTTGTGAGTTATGTTTGGGAGATATACAGGGTGTATTTTTAATAACTGTGTAGGGGTTGAAAATATTACCGGTCAAAGTTTTGTATTTACCTATTATGTTGCATGGACTTTACAGAGTGTGAATACAAATCTTGGACCGGAAATATTTTGAAACACTGCTCAGTCATTAAAACTTTTTTTTTTTTTTATTCGCATATCCTTTACAGGACATCGCTGTCAGCAGCAGCATCTTTCACCTGTCTGTTGATTTCTTGGCAAGATTACGCTCAGTAGTTTGCCATTGATTTCTGAGAGACCGGCTCAGTGTCCCGCAAGTCACCAGCGGGGGACGAACCGCTCCCAGCTCGCTCCCGCTACGAGACTCTGCGTGACAAACGGGATTACGGAGAAAGTGTTGTAACCCCTCAGCCATAGAGACCGGCTCATTAAAACTACACCCTATATTTTCAAAAGTCACTTAACTGATATTGTACTCATACCAATAATATCCTGTTCTACAATTGTGGGTTATATTTGGGAGAAATAGTTTCAAAAGTCACTTAACTGGTATTGTATAGTGCGTATTTTTAATGACTGTGCGGTGTTTGAAAATATTGCGTTCCGAGTTTTGTAGTTACCCTATGTGGAGTTCATCAACATAAAAGGTAAATACAAAACTTGAAACGGCAATATTTTCAAAAACCCCACTGTCATTAAGTTTAGTTTAGTTTAGTCGTTGGATCAACATCACGGCACACGGTTTAACCCATAAGTGCTCCGTTTTCAAACAAATCACAAGAAGAGCCAGAAGCCAATGCTACCAAATCAAACTATTTGAGGAGATGCAATGCAAAGGGAAACAAACCTACAAGAACCAGACGTCACTCGACAGAGAGCAAAATTAAAAAACAGGGTGAAAAGACCCACACAAACCCACGGATCGACTATCTAACCAACGCTGAAAGAAGCAGGTTGAGGGAGACCGAGTTTGTCATTTTTGTTTTTCATATCGGATTCGGATTCGGATTCCTAACTCAAACCTGAGTCTGGAGAAACTCAGCTCAATTCACGAACTCCGTTGCATCGGCGAGGATCCTGAAATACTTTGGGTAGATTTTTAACTCAAAATTTTGCCTAGGCAGCGCCGTTAGGCTACTCTTTTTCGATTTCCAACTGCCAAGGGATTTTTTACGCGAGCAACAATACACACGGGCTTTCGATCCCACTACCCAGAGACCAGGGGACATTTTATTACTGGAAGTCCAGGTGGATTTTTTAAATAAATGGAAGATGAGGTTCAATGAACATAAACATTTCCACTGTCAGTCACGGTAATTTGTGCACAATAAATAATTCAACTGTGGAGTTTTCATTTACATCCTTGCCTCAAATCCAACATTCAAATTTATCATTTCATAATCTCTCAACATTACAATTTATGATTTCATAATCTCTCAACATTACAACTTATAAGTCAAACTCTCAACATTACAATTTATCATATGTCAAACTCTCAACATTACAATTTATCATCTGATAATCTCAGTGCTACAATTTATCATCTTTCTTTAAAACAGTTCTACCCTCTAAAATTATTATCAGCCATTCTTTTAAGACACTATTAACCTTGTAATATAATTTATCATATTAAAAATACACCCTGTGCTTATACCAGTGATACCCTGTTCTACACATGTGGGTTATATTTGGGAGATATAGTTTCTATTTTCATACTATTAATGGTCATGGATTTCTAACGTATACTTTTACTATGTTATGTTGTATACATTATATAAACATGTCTGTTAGACAATTGTGACATTCTCATAGTGTCATCCATCTTCACGCCTGCCATTATATTCACACACACACACACACACACACACACACACACACACACACACACACACACACACACACACACACACACACACGCGCCTTGGTTGCGTACCCTTCACAGGACGTCACAGTCAATACCAGCATTTTTTTTTGGCTGTTTGTGATTTCTTGGCAAGTTTACGTTAAGTAGTTTACCATTGCTTTCTGCACAACCGGCACTCATAACATTGTATGAAAGCATGATAGTCAGTTTAAAATGACTATGGTAGAAAATTTAAATTACTGTGCGAACATGTGTATATTTCAGCTTGAAGGATTTATCTAGGTACTTTACGTTGTGCGATTTCTGCAGTATGTACCTGACGAGATGCAGCGAAATATGCCAGACAATAAATCGTGTAATCTATTGTTTGCGTCTTTGTTATTCAAATTCACCAAGGGAAAACATTGTTTTGATAACAAAAGGTTCATAAAACAAAATTATAGAATTAGAGCATCCGGGCCTTCAGAAAGATGGTACATATTAATTTATTATTATTATCAACTCCACCAAGTGAACAAGCAGAAATCGCCAAACTCCTCACAGGAAATCATTATCATCTTCCACGTTTACCGTCAAGCGGCGGGGGGGGGGGGGGGGGGGAATAGTTGACGTTCCAGCGCCCGACGGATGGCACTGAATAGTGTCATTCTGTGTGATTGTACAATGTCTTTGATGTAGTCAGTCCATGTTCTTATCTGGCGTTCTCTTGCTCGCGTACCAACTCTTTGATGTAGCGCCAGTGTTGGTAGTTGGTGGTGTGTGATTCTAACGAGATGGGCGAACTATTTGATCTCATGCCTTTCAATATTTGAGCCACAAGGCGTTGATCCCACTGTCTGTCTGATAACATCATTTCTTATTGGGTCTCGAATAATCAAGTTGGCAGCTCTTCTCAAACATCTCATCTGGCACTTGTTGATTTTGTGTAAGTGTAATTTGGATAATGTCCAAGTTTGACATTGGTAGCATATGATTGGTATGAATGTGTTATTTATTATCTCTCATTTTGCGGAGGTAGGTATAGTTGGATGTTTCAGTATGAGTGATAGTATGAATGATAACTTAACAATATTTAGGCATGTCCTATGCTTTTTCACATGTGGTTAGATTTCTCTGTCTATTCCAGTGGCGTCACTGGGGTTGGTGTCACCCAGTGCGGTAAACTCTTGGTGTCACCCCTCTAGACTTTCACCATGGTCTTCTTCCGAGTGTTCCTGTACCATATATAACAGCATATAGTAATGTTTGTAAAATAAATCAAAAAGTTAATAAGGACATAAGAAAGAAAACAAATTGAACAATATAACTTCAATACTTCAGGTAAAACATAAATAAAGAACTTCGACAAACTCGGACAAAGTTAAATTTTTGTTATTTTGCTATGTCTGCTTTGTCAAATTTGCAATTTTTTTATTTTGGTGTAACCCCTTGATGGTGTCACCCTGGTGCGGCCCGCACCCCCTACTGACGCCCCTGGTCTATTCTGCCATCTTCTACAAATAACTGGCTGAAACAGGGTGTATTTTTATTGACTCTGCAGTGTTTGAAGATATTGCCGGTCCAAGTTTTGTATTTACCTATTATGTTGCATAAACTTTACATAGGGTGAATGAAAAACTTGGACCGGAAATATTTTCAAACACTGCACAGTCATTAACAATACACCCTATACTACATGTTTAATAAACTAACGACAGTGGCTACTTTTTATTTTTTGTTTTGTTTTTTTGCGTTCGCTCGCTTTGAACTCAAGCGTAGTTCATACACATTCTACTACTTCTAGTGCACAGGACTGATTTTATTTGCATGTGGATTTGCTTTCCCTATCGCCAGTGTCGCTCGCATCAGAAGAACCCACCCCTACTTCTGAGGTAGTTTTATACAATTTACGAATGAGTGTAAACGTAAAATTGGTAAAACAACGACTAAACACTATAGCAAGACTTAGCTATAATAGCTGCATGTGCTTTACACGATGTCACAATCAACCTAAACATTTTTTTTTAACTATTCGGGATTTACTACGCAATTTGTTCGTTCAGTAGTTTGCCATTGCATTCTGAACGACCGACCGACGTCCATACCATCAAAATAAACGCACAGCTTATCTACTTCCAAATCGTCTGCGGTTGATTTCAAACTCTGGATCCGGCATGCCTGAGAGTGCCTCTGATTATAGCCCTGGCTGCTATAAGAGTGTCCAACATATACCGGACTGAGAAACTTACTTTGCCCTACACCCGCTCCACTTAAGGACAAACTCTATGGAGATGTAAACAAGCTCATGCTGATTGCTGTTTTCTTTTAATATACTCATGGTGATGTTTGAAGCTATGTGAAGAAGAACCATGATAAGAAGAATGTAGTGATTTTATTTTGGTACAAGCTAGAGCCGGCTCCGTGGGGAAGGAATAATGGATGCAGTTCGTAATCCCGCATTCGAAACACAGCTCAGGGCGATTTAGCAGCTGACCGCCTTGCGATGGCTTTGTACAAAATGGTATGGGTGCCGGTCGATCAGAAAGCAACGGAAAACTACTGAATGTAAACTTGCGAATAGATTACAAACAGCATAAAAATGCCGGAGTTTACTTCGACGTCCTGTAAAGGATATGCAACTAACTTTTGTTTTTTACGAACTAGAACAAAAGATTCCGTTTGAGAATCCCTGAGATAATTTTATCTTGGTACGAGGCAACAGGTAACCAAGACCGGGGAATGTTTACGTTTGGGTAAATGTATCGACACTGTTCAGACCTGCTAGTTATGTTTTCGTTAAAAGCACACACACACACACACACAAACATCATTTGTATAAAACACACTGTTAACTGACGTGTGAACAAAGTAGCAACTTTCCTACGCCCCAACCTTACAACTTTGCGTAACTAACTCCACAAGCGCCAACTTTCAAAAAGCCGACAACGGCATTGCTGATTACACTCTCAGCTTGCAACGATCCTCCCCGCCATGCACATGTGTGTACAGGCGGCTACATGCCGTGTCAGTCGTGTAGTCGTGTCCTCAACTTTCCAGTTCTAGGATCGGTTAGTAGTGCCGTGTTCTCCGGCTTATTCTGTGCCCTGGCTCTGTGGCAACTTCTGTTGGATTAATATTTTTTCAACAGCGATTTTGTGTTAGTTGTTACAACGATGTTGTCATTCTTTTGTGTGGATAGTTATATATAATTTATTAACAGGAAGGCATTTACGGGCGGTTAGTATTATTATTTAGTTAACGTGTAGTTATAACAGACTGCCAAGAGAATTGAAGAGAAGCCGTGTTGTGTTTTGTTGTTGTTCTTATCGTTGCGTTTGCCGTAGCGCTAATATTAAATAAACATTTGCTGTTTAATGTAATAACATAATTTACCTTGCTAGTAAATTACCTCCGTGGGGACTGCACAACTATTGGCTTTGTAGTTGAGATGTGTTGACGATTTAGTCACAGGTGTAGGACCGTGTAGTGTAGGTAGGTACAAATATAAAAAAAAACAGGTTAATCTTGAGTCTCTCATCTGCCACTACAGGTACTAACTGCTACTAGCATTAGTTAGTCCTAACACGGCAACAAATGCACATGTATTGATATGCACTCATAGAGGATACAAGAAAGAAGTAGACATCGGGGATTGTGCATAGTTGTCAGGTTTATTATTACAATATTATTATATTCTCTGTCAGTCTGTCGTGTCTTCTAATTTCTACTACTCTCTTATGTTTATTTTAATGATTACAGATCCATACATATTATGTTATTTTTATGGAATGAAGTGTTCCCCGCCATTGTTTTTATAGTCGCGCTGCCGTACTGAGGCCGCGGTGACAGTGTGGTTAGTGCTCTTGCCTGCCAAGACTGTAGTGACGATAGTCTAGGGTTGCCAGATACGTGGCCACCAAAAGGAGGACATAATAAGACAAAAGGGAAGACAAAGGATGACATAATAAGACAAAAAGGAGGACAGAGGAGGACATATTGAATGTTTCATTTAAATCGTTCTAGATTAAACCCACAATCAGTACAATTTTATTACAATCGCTGCCAATCAATCTTTTATCATAACAGGTGGTTGATTTCCATCCATCCATCCATCCATCCATCATGTACCATACCGGTAAGCGTGGGCGGTCATGTTTTGCCATCTCACTCGATCACTAGAGTCGTGGATCAGCTCCGTGTTTCTGTCTCGACCATGCCACGAGGCCAAGCCATCCGGGTATTTGCTTCTAGGTCTTCCTCTTGGTCTGTTCCCTTCGATCTTGCCAGTTGTCACCAATTGTTGTTGGTTTCACCAATTTGTTGCTGGTTTACAGAAAGAAAATATTCTTTCAAAGCAGTAAACAGCCTCAACTGCCTCTTAACAGCTGGAAACAAACTGAGTCATCTGGTTTTAGAGTGATAGAGTAGTTGCTGATAGTTAATGTTGACATAGTCACAAAAATCCTTTAAAGTTTTTGTTCTGACAGTGTATATAGAAAAGTAATTTAATATCTTCAAGACAATAGATTCAACATCAATCTGCATTACATCTGTGCCGTTTCGATGCAGTTGTACAGAACATGAGCAGAACATCCAACACCTACTAATTGGCTTGCTCAAGGCTTCCTTCACATGCGAGAACGCATTTCTACCTTCTCTTCTGTTAATGCCTCCAAAATTCACATTGGCATTGTCACCAGCAAAAGCAACCAATTTGGAGTACAAATCATGTTTCTGGAGTGTTCTCAAAATATACTGTGGTATAATTTCTGAGGTTTCATTTGGTGTATTGTCTAACTCGAGAATCTTAGTTTGCATTCCACCTCCTTTCCAGTCAAAGTACTGAACAACGATCGGAAATATGTTCTGCCAAGCGTGATTGCTAGCATCTGTTGAAAGACCGAAACATGAAATACCACTTAGAGATATATCCAATTCATCAACAGTGTGGGGGGCCAATCACCTGGTTTATTATTGCACCAGTCTTTGTTTTTGCACAAACAATATTTTGAGCAATTTCTGAATCTTCAAAAAATGTGTGCATCAAACCAGCTGTGCAGGTCATCGAGTTGTAAGACTGATGATGACAAACTGTATGAAATGCCAAAGTTGCTTGAGCCGCATGAGCTTTCATCAACAGATTTGAGTACTTAGGCTGAAAAAAAAAAAGACGTCAATGTTGCTAGATGACGCGGACACTTTGATTAGGTTTCTATGTCTCTCACTGTCAACATGGCGGTCCAAGTCAGCAGTTCCTTTGTTGGCAACGGACAAGTAACTATCGCAAATCATACACTTTACCTCATTCTCGCTGCGTCCTTCAACAAAGCATGGAAACGTATTTTTCACAGTGTTCGAGAATTTGCATATTCTCTTTGTAGAAGCCATTTTCATAAACATAGTCGGCAGAAATTACAAATGAAAAAAACAATTTTAAGTGGCGTCTCTGCTACCGGAACCGGAAATAACATTAACATTTTGACCATAGAGACTACAGTATTGCCGAATAGAGCAACATTTAGATTCAAATTATACAATTAATTGGTGTTTCACATTTGGTATAAATAGGAAAATTAAACAATATAATTAAGCAATGGGTTTTAATAAATAATGTAAACACGCGGTAGTGTGTAGATACATTGTAAGTTGTAACAACAATACATAAAAAAATGATAACATAACATATTTAAAAAGCCGGACATTTTAAAGGTTTTTAGCTTTGCCTGCCGGACGGAGGACATTAGGCTAAAAAGGAGGGCATGTCCTCTCTTTGCCGGACGTCTGGCAACCCTACGGTAGTCCGGGTTCGATCCCCAGCAAAAGCAGGATAAATTTTTCCAAGTAATGCGAGGTGTGAGGGCAATCCATCCAGGTAAAGCGGTTACCAGATACTTTTCAGAATTGTCCGTTAAAGAAAGGTGATGAGGAAGGGAATTGACCTCAGCACCTCACGTGGTTTATATGTGAAAGACTTAACACTTCAGATCCCAGAGACTATCTGGTATGGCACTTCCTTGATCTTTTACTAGAACCACTGTAACTCAGTAACATGCATTCAAAAATAAACCATTCTTCTTTTTCTTGTGTGCGCAAACCATATCCCATCCCTGTCCTCGTCAGACAACTCAGAACAATGAATATCCTACAACCCCGTAGATTGAAACGGTGCTTTGATGTGACCTAGCCTCCTACTTTTTACCATAGCCACACAAATCAAATGCGTCCAGTCAGACTGAAGGCAGGGTGTATAAGGATGTCGGTGACACAGACGAATGACTGGGACTTTGTGGGGAGGGCTGGCTGACTTCCTTTCCGTGTCACAGCCCTGTGTTATACTACTCAGTGTGTAGGGAAATGGGGTATTCATGATTTGGGCTGATACGTTTTGTGTGTACTACATGCTAGTCGTCACACAGACAAGTCAAGTGAGCCCTCCTACAGTACATCATCTCATTCTATAACAGGCCACTAATCATCATCATAGTCATGTGCCTTGTCCATACATTATATATGACTCAATATTATATATGGCTCAATATAACTCCTTTCATATATCCTTTCATATCCTATCTTCATATATATCTCCTTGCATATATCCTCAATATCTTCTGTTGCTCCTTCTCTTCCTCCATTTAGCTCAGCGAAGTGTTGTGGGGAGATGCACTTTTCTTTTGTGTGTTCTTTCCAATATTCTCTATAAGTTGATCTTGATTAACATCACTCCTTCTTTTACATGGTCTTCCTCTTCCTCTGTATTCTGTTGTATTTATTCAGTGTGGCTCCTTGTGGTAGATGGTACCAGGGCATTCTTGTGAGATGACCAAACCATTTAATCTGCTGTTTTTAATTAATTGCATGCATGTATATACACATATTTATGTGTCTGACAGTTCATATACATGTCTCTATGTGATGAATTACCATATTACCTTTCAAGTACCATTACACACATGCATGTGTGTGTGTGTGTGTGTGTGTGTGTGTGACAAAAACTCTTTCAGTTTTCTTTACTCAGTCCCTGACAGATGCTATTTTTAACCACTGTCCTAGTTATTGGAGTCGGTATTTTGGGGGTTAGTGATCGCAGTTTCACATTTCCCCGACATACAAGGTTGAGGTTTCACAATCAGCTGCAGGCACTTAAGAGGAATATTGCCTTGCGTTGATGTTAATAGTATGAAAGCAATGGCAAACTACTGAATGTAACCCTGCTTAGTAAACCACAGACAAGCAATACATGCTGGTGTTGAATGGACTGTCCTGTAAAGGACGTGCAGCTAACTTTCTGTTTGTCCTGGTTATTGCTTTAACAATTAACTTTCTGTTTGTCCTGGTTATTGCTTTAACAATTAACTTTCTGTTTGTCCTGGTTATTGCTTTAACAATTAACTTTCTGTTTGTCCTGGTTATAGCTTTAACTTCTTCATTGCTCATCATCATTATGTGCTATGCCGATAAGCGTGTTTCACCATCTCACACGATCACCAGAGTCGTGGATCAGTTCTGTGTTCTTGTCTCGACCATACTACGTGGCCAAACCATCCAGGTATTTATTTCTCTGCCTTCCCGTTGTTCTCTACCTCTCTATCTTGCCAGTTGTCACCAAGTTCTTCAATGTATTTTGTCTCATAACGCCTAATTTCTCTAACCAGAAGTCCACATCGTTTGGATTTGATTACAGGTCAAAACTTCCCACTTCACTCATATACTTGCTGGACTGATAGGCATGCATCACCATACTGGATCTTCATTTGCCGATGAATTTCTATACGTTTTACACCTTCATTGATTAAAAAAAACAAACAAACTGATAACAGAACGCTGCTCCTCCTTGGTGCATGTCAAAAGTGGGGTGGCCATCTTTTAGCTATCCGTATGATGCCATTGTGTATGTCTGCACTATGATGTCACGTGCTAACACTCTTAACATCCTTAACAACAATATTGACATGTTACAAGACAATGGCATAGTTATTGTGATTTCTATCACACTTTTACGGTTTTTATTTGCACCCCCTCATACATCATATTTCTGATGGCCTGGATGCTCTGATTCCCACATGGTTCTGCAAGTGCTGCTTATAAACCCCATGGCCTCATCATAGATTATGTCTATATCAGGCTGAGTAAATCTCCGACCTTCCTTTGCCAGTTTGTCCGCCTCTTCATTGCAAAGACACTTGGATATGTTTGTGTTTAAGTGAGGGAGTCTCCATGGCGAAGTGGTTGGTCACGTTACCTACCTCCAGCTATAAAGGTTGTGGGTTTAGTTTTGGCCTACATTTGGCCTACATCGTGTGTATCATCAGTTCAATTTTCTCGGAAACTTCTGGGGGTTGTCACTGGAGCTATGGAGTTTGTAATTTGTGCGATGATTTCAGCGTGTGAAAAGAGACCAAGTCATATGGGATAAAACTCGGTGCGATGAAGCCAATCCTCTTGTATTTTATACCTTTTATGTTAGTGTTTAAGTGTTCATAGACTGAACAAGTAAGTAGGAAAAGTCTGGAAACGTTGCTATGTTTACCGCTGTTGTTACGACTGGATATTCTAGCATTGTGACGCGTGTAATGGAACAGTTCTACAACTGGAGTAAAAGGATGTCTTTTACGTCCACCATCATCTTGTGGCTGGTTCTGTACAGAACTTTTTCCCTCCTAATATTCTTGAGAAATGTCTGTCTAAAATAAGCCAGATATGACCTGCCTATGTTGCTGTCATGCCTCTGTTACTGCTATGTGTAAGTTATTTACCACATTTTGAATCCACCTATATTGTAATGTTTCTTTTTTCCCATTCCCCAGAACACCCCCCTCCATAGTTTTCTTTTGTAGACTTTCATGTCTTGTTTCATCATCATTATCAACTTGCCAGCTGGCGTAGGTGTTCATGTCTTTCCACAGATCTCGGTCTTTGGTATTCTTGATAAACTCTGCTAATAATATTCCTCCATGTCAGTCTTAGTCCATCCAGCATTATTTCTCTTGGTCTGCCCATGCCTCTCTTCCCCTTGATCTTTCCAGTGTCACAATGTTCTCCAATGCCTCTCTTCTCAACACATGACCAAAGAAAGCTGTTTGTCTCTTTACTATTGTTGAATATAATGTTCTAGTTTCATTAGCCTCTGTCAGGCAGTCATTGTTAGTTACTCTGGCAGTCCAAGGAATTCGCATTTCTTTCAGGAACCACATATTTCATGCCTAAAATATGCCCAGTATGTCTTCACTAATGCACACTCGTACACCCATCCAAGGAATTGTCCAGTATATCTCCACTAATGCATGACATCAAAGGAATTGTCCAGTATGTCTCCAGTAATGCACACACATCCAATGGATAGTCCAGTATGTCTCCACTAATGCGCACACATCCAATATGTCCGGTCAAACACGTCCGGTACATTTCCGCCTAATGCACTCTCATACACCCATGCAAGGAATTGTCTTGTTCTCACTTACTTTCCTCTTACGACCCGCCCGCCTGGTAGATTATGGTGTTACTATTCTTTGTTTCTCTTCTGGGTCGCAGTAGCACACGGGCAATGGTTCAGGGTCAGAAACCATGGTGTTGGGTGGTCGCGGGCAGTAAAGTTTGCTTACTTGCGCATTCTGACAGTGTTTGACTAGGCTTGCGGGTTTGAATCTCTGATACATACAGCTGTATGTATTTTCATATTCTAGTGTCTACGTCTAGTAATTTTTCTGAGTGCCCATAATTGGTAACACATTAACTGTGAATGTGTTAATACAGTTAATGTGTTACCTGTCGGAACCTGTCGAAAACTAACAAACAAGCAAACGTGAAGCCATAATCCAGATTACGAGAATTACACACGCTTTAACGGATGAGATAATTTGGAAACAAATACAAAAGGAATGGGGGAAGAAGAAAAAATATAATCTGTATTTTTGCAGCATTGTGGAGTGAAGCCTTGAAACTTCCTGCCCGATCAAAGATAGTTGCCGTGTGGGTGACAGCCGAGCATGAAAGGTCATTGTAACCAACATTGAGTGATGGAAGATACATAATGTGGCAGCAATCTGTTTCCTACCATGACAAATTTGTATGGGAACATTGAGAGCTTTGTAAACAATGGCTGTAGTAGTAGAAGAAGAAGAATAAGCAATAGAAGAAGATGAAGAAGAAGAAACAATAGCGGTGGTGGTGGCGGAGGCGGTGGCCATTCTCTATCATTCATATCTGTTTGGTCCAAACCTATTGGCCCCCCCCCCCCCCCCCCCCCCCGCGTTTCCATCCTGTTTCAGGATATTGCGGTCAACACCAGCATCTTTCAGCTGTATGTTGATTCCTAGGCTAGATTACGCTCATCAGCACGCCACGACTTTCTGAGCGACCGGCTCCATACTCTCATAAGTCACTGGCGCGACTCGAACCGCTTCCAATTCTCGTGCGCTCACGTCAACCACGAGAGTATTCGGTGTTACGGCGAAAGTGGCTAAATTCTCGGCCAGGGAGACCAGTATACCTACTGGTAAGATAATGCAATATATTCCGAAGAATCAAGGGGTCAAACAAAGACACTAGCGCTGGTTAGTTATTGGAAAAACTTAATAGCATAACACTGAAGTTATTCCTCAAATATAAGGAGACGGAATTCACTCTGAGAATAGGAATAGAGATACATATGAAGAAATGGGGAAAGATGTGAAAGGAGCTACGAGGGATAGCAAAAGGATAGTAGGGCTTGACTTGAGATGTATAGCGCAGAAAAGACAGATCAAAATGGTTTGGGGAGAATAGTGCTGCAGGGATGACCAGATGATCTGACCACACTCAGGACTCCGAGGAAAGACCTGACGGTCACGTAATCAGACTGCTGGTAGTATCATTAGTATTGGGACTCTTTGCTGGCTATGGAAAATGAGAACGGAGCATGTATGGGAATGTCTGGATTGTTGTGATGTCGGTTCTTGACTCAACTCAGCTCAACAGGAAGATCAGGATGGCTGATATGTCGTAGGGGTGTGAATTATGTGTTGACATAACTGTCGTAGAAGTGAACTCTGTGTTGACATAACTGTCGTAGAGGTGTGAACTCTGTGTTGACATAACTTTCGTAGAGATGTGAATTGCTATGTTTACATAACTGCCGTAGATGTGAGAATTCTTTGTTGACATAACTGTCGTAGAAGTGAACTCTGTATTGACATAACTGTCGTAGAGGTGTGAATTGTTGTCTGTTGTCTTCTCATAACTGCTGTAGAGATGTGGTCTGTTACTCTCACATAACTTCCGTAAAGGTCTGAATTGTTGTCTTGACATAAGTGTCGTAGAGATGTGAATTGTTATGTTTACATAACTGCCGTAGATATGAGAATCATTATCTTCACATAATTGCTGTGAGGGTGTAAAGTGTAAACATTTACGAGGGAAAGTCAATAAGGCAGTCACAAATGGCTGTAGAAAGATAACTAAATATGATGACAACTTGAAGCGAGTTTATTTTTATACATACATTGTCCCTTTATTTCTCAATATAATTTCCACCAACATTGATGCACTTATCCCGTCGTTTTATCAGTCCTCCCAAACCGGCTAGATAGAACCGCGTCCTCTGTTTTCTAAACCACGTTTTCACTTCACATTCAACTTCGGCGTCATTCGCGAAATGTCTCTTACCAAGGTGGGTTTTCAGTGGACCAAAAAGGTGGAAATTGCTAGGGGCTAAGTCGGGGCTGTAAGGTGGATGTTCCAGAACTTCCCACCTTAGTTGGTTAATTTTCTCCTGAGTTAATCGAGCCGTATGTGGTCTGGCATTGTCATGAGAAAACAACACGCCTCTAGTCAGCAGTCCTGGACGTTTTCGTCGCATTATGCTGTATACTGAACCATGTGAGCACCCTATTGCAGATGCTACAGTCTATCGTTACTCACCAGTCACCTCTAATCATCTCCTCCACCCGCTGCACAGATGCTTCTGTTGCAATGTCAACAGGACGACCAGATCGGATTTCATCAACAATTTAAGAATGTCCTTGAGAAAATTTTTCTACCCAACTATGCACCGCTTTACGGGACAAACATTTGTTAGCATAAACAGGAAGCATTTCCTTATGAGTGCCCTTTGCAGGCAGTCCTTTTGCCCACAAAAAACGCACAACACGTTGCTCTTTGGTTGTACACTCCGTAAGTACAGTCGCCATTTTGTTTATGCGCTGTGCATGCGCATGAGAAACCTAACGCCACCTGACGAGCGGGAATATTAAAGTTCGATGTTGCTGCCACCTAATGACACCTGTAGAAAACACCAACTACATTTACCTGCCATCTCACAGAACTGCGTGACTTACTTATTGACTCGCCCTCGTATTTTGTTGCTGGAGTCTAGTGGTTGGTGCCATTGATGATCAAAGCTATTGTCGGGATACAGTGCTCAGGAGTGGCAGGGTTCTTTCCACCAGTAGGTAGGATCTTGGGGTCGACCCTGCCTCATTAAAGTGACCTCGGTTAAATTTTTTAATTTTTACAATTGTATGCAACGTTGCTACTAGCAGTGATACAAAAGTCAAACGGTAGTTTTTTCCCCCCCGCTCGCTCGCTTTGAACTCAAGCGTAGTCCATACACACTACTTCTAGTAGTGCTGGACTGAATTTTGCGTGCGGATTAGCTGTCCCTATTAACAGTGTCCCTCACCATCCAGTCCGATTTCAGAGGTACATGTAATTTACGTCCCCAAGTCAAGGACGACAGGTCAACATTTTAAGTCCAACTGTCCGGTGTAGGGGTTGAACCACTAACCTCGGCTTCAGCACACTGGATGTTTAAGAACAAATATACTCGTATCCATTCGGCCAAGCTGACCTCCTAACAGTAGTTTGATAGACATATATTTAGTTAGTTGCATGTCCTGTACATGACGTTTCTATCAACCCCAGCCTTTACTGGTTGTTTGAGATTTGAGCGCTCGCTCTGAAACGTCCGGTGCGCTGATGGCCAGGTCGGAAGGTTCGGTTCATTCCCTACACTGGCACTAAGTAGGACTTAAACGTTGACGTCTCTTTCGGAACGCAATAACAAGTTACTGAACGTAACATTGCCTATAACATCAACCTGTTGTCTTCAGGTAACTGCCGGTGAGATCTGAATTGTTGTCATCACATAACTGGCTTGCAGGTCTAAATTGCCATCACATAACTGCCGTAAAAATCTGAATTGTTGGCATCAACAAGAGATCTGAATTATTGCCATTAACAAGAATTGAAACGTCCTGCAAAGGACATGCAACATTGGCAAGTATGTAAATCATTTCTGAACGACCGACGCCTCATGCTATCGAAATCAACGCAATGTAGTCTGCGTCCGTATCGCTCTGGGCAGATTTCGAACCTTCAACGCGGGATGTCGGGGAATATTAAAACGGAGTTTGACTATTCCTTAAGCCACAGCTCCGGTTCATTTAGTTGTAGTGGTAATTTAGCTATTAACACCACGGGATGCAAGGATGCCAGCGAATTAATTGTTAATAGCACTATAGATTCGCAGCCCCGCACGCACTGGAAACGCAGCTGCACGCGATTATGGGTAGACCGCCCGCATACCACATTTGAAACACAGCTGCTGGCGATTTGGAAGCAGCCCTGCGTTGGTTTTTAAACAATGGTATGAGCGTCGGTCGTTCAGAAAGCAATGGCAAACTCATCATCACCATCAAGTGCCATGGCAGCTGGCGTATGTGTTCATGTCTCTCCACATATCTCGGTCTTTGGTGTTCTGGATCAACTCTTTTCCTGATATCAGCTGCTGTTGATGTCTTGGCAAGTTTTTATGTTTAGTAGTTTTCCATTGCTTTTTGAACGACCGGCTCACATACCCCCGTAAGTAACCAACGCGACGCGATCCGCTGCCGAATCTCGCGCAGCTTTGTTTCGGACGAGAGTATACGGGATTACGAACAACGTCTTTAAACCCTACACCAGGAAGCACGGCTAATAAACCACTAGCAACCAAAAAATGCACGGGGTTGACTGCGACGTGATGTAAAGGACATGCAACTAACTTTTTAACTATAGAATGAGGTGTGCGGTGAGAAGTAATCGCCCACCCAGTCCACAAACATTGTGAAGAAACGAAAACCACGATAAAATGTCTGTGCGAACATCTTCCGGCGCTAAGGTGAAGAAAGCAGAACTGTATACCCTAACCACTCCAGACGAATTCTTATTCACAGCGCGTGAGTTACTGACCCGTGACCGTGTCTGTTCCGAGGTGAAGGCCAGTGCCCTCACTTTGCAATCCAACAGGGAGTCAGAAGCGGTAATCCTAAATGTGAATGTTATACCACAGCTTTGTGGTTTTTGTGTCTGCGTGGGTAGTTTCTTTTCTGTCGTTTTATTTTTCCTGACGGTGCGTATTCATAGGAGAGCTAACATAACGGGCGCGTTAGCGATGTTGATCGCCAGCGCGCTGATGCTACTGTATGGCGCGGAAGTCTGGGCATTGAGTAAGCTCAGTAAGCAATTAGAAAGTCGAATAGAGGCCCTGGAAATGTGGATATACAGAAGAATATGTCGTATATCATGGAAACAAAAACAATCAAATACAAAGGTTCTAGAAAAACTGGGAACGAAAAGAGAGTTGAAGAGAGAAATAAACAAGAGGCAAGTGGAATATTTCGGCCACGTTAAAAGACATAACACTCTTATTAAATCCATACTGGAGGAAAAGGTTGAAGGCAAGCAAGAAAGAGGTAGGCAAAGATGCAAGTGAGAAGATAACACCAAGAGATGGACGAACATCAATCTGACAGGACGTACAGTTAGTAGGGCGAGAGACAGACAGTGTTGGAGATCCATTGCAGCCAACCTTCACCGTGGAGAAGGCACCCGATGACTGATGTCGTGAGCGCTGCAGTTATGATGTATATTAGGTTTATGATATTAGTCTCATTTTTTTTTCTATAGAACAATCGCCTCTCTATGGATGTGGATCACTTTACTTTGTTTGAACATATCTGGGAGCTAATTTTAGACTGGGTCGACTGGTCAATTTTTTTTACAACAAATCCGCTCCTATGTAGCTTCGAACTCATGCCCACCGCGCCAGTAAGCGAGCGTCTGACCACCACACTATCGCGGCTTCCCGCCAGCCTATAGTATTCTTTAATACTCCAATTCTGATTGATCTCATTCCGGCTAATTGCTTCCCGTCAGAAGTGTGAAGCGTTATGACGTTATTGGCATCTCAGACGTTTCCGGTTGCGTGTGTGACCCGGAAGTCCCCAGTCCAACCGTCACCAGCGCGCGCTCTGAGCAAACTGACAGTTAGCCAATTTTCCCCTCATCACATAGAAATCAACGGTTGGGTTAGTTAACAGAAATGCCTTCTCCCCACCACCCAATGCCTATGTTACCAAGTTGAATGCATATTAAAGTATTGATGTCTCCCGTTTTCCCGCGTCTCCCCCTACACTTCGATTGATGACTTCTGGAGAGAAGTACATATCAGATTACGCACTTGTTTAGTGTCAGGTTTATTCAGTGATATTTCCGAACTTGTCACTTCTCCAATTCATCGTCTAGTGCCTAGCTGAATAACGTGGGCGATCAAGCTTCTCCATATCTTGCGATCTCCTGCTACATGTATCAGTTCCTGCGTTGACCCCCTTTCGCGCTATGCCTTAAGGCTGTCACGAATCTTCTCTCCCTCCTCCCTCATGTCTTGTTCCACAAATCTTTCCAGTTGAAGCATTTTCCAGATTTCCTCGTTTCATAATGTGCCAAAAAATGACACCTGCCTCATTATGATGTTTGTGATAAATTGGCTTTGTGTATTAGCCTCTTTCTAATGTTTGTGATATTCACCATTCTTTTGCAAAACTACATTTCCGTAGCCACGAGCGACTCTTTCTGTTTACTAATTGTTCCCGACTCACAGCTATACGATTAACCCGATTCTATATAACATGCAAGAATTCATTTCTTACCTCCAAGGCCACCTGAAGGATGTTGTAGAATCTTTGTATGGTTGACGAGATCAAGAAGGAACCATCACATTAATGTCTCAAAATTAAGTCTAAAGTTTACTTTACGCACTCAGTATTTATAATTGAGTGGCCTGTTCAACTAATTTCAAACCAGATTTCTGGCTGAATAACCCGACTTTCGAGGTCACCGCGACCGAGAGGTTTAAGACACACGTGCCTAAACTCTTTGTGGGCAGACGGCAGGGTAGCAGGTCCATTCCACACACTGGTCAGTTGGACTTAAACCTTGACTTCTTGTTAAGAACAAATGACAAACCACTGAACGTAAAACTGCATAAGAAATCAACCTGGCGTTGATCTGAGGACCTGTAAAGGACATGCAGTTAAAAGAAAAAAACCCACCGTAAATTGGGATAGTACATATGTCAACAGGTGACATGGAAAGCTCAGACATTTATTTGTTGTGGTTGTGTTTTTATGCCTTTTTATACTCCTTTATTCTCTCTAGGCATTTGCATTTTTGTTTTTGCGCTGGCTCGCTTTGAACTCAGGCGTAGTCCATACTCAATAGTTCTAGTAATTTTTTTTCCGCATATCCTTTTACTTGACATCGTTGTCAACATCAGCATCTTTCAGCTAATTGTTGATTTCTTGGCAAGATTACGCTCAGTAGTTTGCCATTGCTTTTTGAGCGACCGGCTCACATACCCCGTAAGTTACCGACGCGGAGAGAACCGCTACCAATTCTCGCGCACGTCACGTCACGCTACGAGAGTATACGGGATTACGGAGAAAGTCTTGAAACCCTTAGACCAGAGAGACCGACACTTATAGTAATGCTGGACTGAATTTTCCGTGCGGATTAACTTTCCCTATTACCAGTGCCCTTCGCCATCAGACGAACCCACTCCGACTTCAGTGGTACTTGTAATTTACGTCCCCATGTCAAGGACGACAGGTCAACATTTTAGTCCAGCTGTCCGGTGTAGGGGTTGAATCCCTTACCTCGGCACCAGCACATCGGATGTTTACGAACACGCGTTCTTATCCATTCGACCATACTGACCTCCGCTTGGATTTGAATCAGTTTACAATGACATAATTGATTTCGGTGGAGGAGAGTTTACAATGACATAATTGATTTCGGTGGAGGAGAGTTTACAATGACATAATTGATTTCGGTGGAGGAGAGTTTACAATGACATAATTGATTTCGGTGGAGGAGACATTACCAACAGAACTTAATGGCAGCCGGTCCTTATTTGCTGCTCTGTACCATGTCCTGGTTACATCCTGATGTATCTCTCTACGGATACAACATTCCAGTACCGGTCTGGCTCACCCCGCGGGTTTCTGAGCTTGGAGAGGAGAGAGAGAGAGAGAGAGAGAGAGAGAGAGAGAGAGAGAGAGAGAGAGAGAGAGAGAGAGAGAGAGAGAGAGAGAGAGAGAGAGCAATCCACATCACAGACACCGTGAGATAGTATTAGTGTACGGGGTTGGGAGGAAAGTCTCTGCACCAGCCTCACTCCGATAGATGCCAGCTGTTTTGTGAGAGCCAGCGAACTAAGATCAGTGCGTGGATGTCAGGAGGTGAACGTGAGGTCAGTATGGTATCTGTGTGATGATACCGAGGTAGCGGGTTCAACCCCTACACTGGTCTGTTGGACTTAAAATGTTGACTTCTCGTCCTTGACTTGGGGATGTATGTTACAAATACCTCAGAAGTCGGAGTGGGTTCGAACGATGGCCAGGGGCACTGGTAACAGGGAAAGCTATCCACACGTAAAATTCAGTCCAGTGCTACTAAAAGTAGCGCATATAGGCTATGCTTGAGTTCCAAACGAGCTAGCGCAACAAAAAGTAAACAGACTTTGAAAGGATTCACCAACTAGTACTCCTCACTCATCATCATTATCTTCCCAGCCACATGGCGTATCGCCACAGATCCCTGTCCCTGGTGTTCTCACTCGGTTCCATTGACGTTATTCCCTTCACGTCACTATATAGGCCGTCGTTTCATTGACGTTATTCCCTTCACTTCATTATATAGGCCATGGTTCCATTGACGTTATTCCCTTCACATCACCGATATAGGCCATGGTTCCATTGACGTTATTCCCTTCACATCACCGATATAGGCCATGGTTCCATTGACGTTATTCCCTTCACATCACCGATATAGGCCATGGTTCCATTGACGTTATTACCTTCACATCACCGATATAGGCCATGGTTCCATTGACATTATTCCCTTCACATCACCGATATAGGCCATCGTTCCATTGGCGTTATTCCCTTCACATCACCGAAAAAGGCCATCGTTCCATTGGCGTTATTCCCTTCACATCACCGATATAGGCCGTCGTTTCATTGGCCTTATTCACTTCACATCACCGATATATACCATCATTTATGTCGGTTTGCCTTTGCTTCTCCCACCGCTGATCTTCCCAGTCGTCCCATTTCCCAATGCTTCTCGTTTCATCACATGACCAAAAAACATGGTTCGTCTCTTTCTAAAGCTGATTATAATGTTCTGATTTCATTGGTCTCGCCCGGGCACTCGTTAGTAACACTGGCAGTCCTAGGTATTCGCAACATTCGTCTGAGAAGCCACACCAACGTTGCCTCCCAGCTCTTCCTAATTTGTTCGTTGATATTTCAGTATTCACTGTCATACCGCAGAATTGATTCTATATAACATTTCAGCACTCTCTTTGTAATATGTCTTGCGAATTACTTATTACATAAGATACTTCTCATCCTCCGATATGCTGATTTTGCTTTGCTTTTAATCTCCGCATCTGCTCGCTCGTTCAGAGTTGAAAAAGACCTGCATAATTACATCTCTTGTCACCATAATCCACCTTTGCCTTCAAGCAACGTGGGAAGAAATAGTTGGCGATCCAGCGCCTGATAGGTGGCACTGGATAGTGTCATTCCGTGTCTTTGTACAGTGTCTCTGATATCGTCAATCCATCTTCTTCTTTGGCTTCCTCTTGCTGTCGTATCAGATCTTCTTTGATGTAGCGCCAGTGTTGGTAGTTTTCTAACAAGATGGCCAAAACATTTGATCAAACTACTGAACGTAAACTGGCCAAGTAACCACAAACAGCCAAAAAATGCTAGGGTTGACTGCGACGTGCGTAAAGGATATGCAAGCAACTAACTTTAACTTTTTGTAAATGTGGCACAAGGTGTTGATCTCATTGTCTGTATGATAACATTATTTCTTACTGGGTGTTGGATAGTTAAGTAGGGGCAGCTCTTATCAAGCATCTCATCTCGCGGATGTTAATTTTGCTTAAATGATATTTGGATAATGTCCAACCCTCCAAATGTTTGACGCTTCGCACAAACATGGAGAGCCAAGACTTCTGTCCTATGCGCCGCCTTAGGAACCAGAGGAAAGACAAGACAAGACAAGCCTGACCAATTGATAGCATAGGGTTGGTGTGAATTTGCTAATTATTATCTGCCGTTTTACTGACATAGGCATATTTGGATGTTTCAGTGTGAGTGACAATTGATATATCAGCGTACTTGCTGTTTAACACCTAGTTTCGATTTCTCTGTCTATTCTAATTACATCTTTAATTATGCTAAATCCTACGGTGCGTTTATCAGAAACCGTTAAGCTCCTGACCATATACACAGACCTAGCCACTCCGCTATTAACTTTAATGGGTTGTACCCGTATTCTGTTGTGTGTGTAAGCATATTCTTATATACGCAGCCGTTAAGTTAGTTGCGTATCCTTTACAGGACGTTGCAGTAAACACCAGCATTTTTTACTGTTCTCTTGGCAAGTTTACGTTCAGTAGTTCGCCATTGCTTTCTGAACAACCGACACCCATACCTATCCGTAAGAAACCAACGCAACGCGGGCTGCTGCCAATTCGCGCTCAGATGGGTTTCGAATGCGGGTATACGGGATCACGAACTGCGCCCGTATCTCCATCGCCACGGAGGCGGCCATAAGCCGCCGTAGTTTATTATTATGTCTTCAACATTACAAGCGGATTAAACATGATAAAACAACCATTGAACTCCTTCATCCTCTTTCGTCCTTTATCCTGTAATGGAGCATAGGCCCCTCGAGCAACTCACTCCAAGTCCTCTTATCTTTAGCTGTCCCATGCAACTCTGCCCATGTTCTCCTCCAATCATTCTTTTCCGTCTCTACTTTTCTTCTCCATGAGTTTTTAGGTCTTCCACGACTTCTTTCGCGCCGTGAATTCCAAACACTGGGCATGCTTGTTATACTAATACCAACCAACCCCCAGTACTTTGATGTAATCTGCCTTTAATTGAAAAAAATGACACGTACTGCCAGGTCACGTTAGGTTAATCGTAATTAGACAGCATCCATGATTGACTCTTGTTGCCTCGTGTTGTTAGCATCTTGGTATAAATATGCTACTGATGGCTCGTCGCTGACTGATGTACATATGATTGACACTTGTCATAACCAAATCAGCCACATCTTTTACAAATAATACAACTTGATTTATTTGGTTGTTTCGAGATTTGAGGTTTGAAGATTGAGCACAATCTACTACTCGCAACGCTGAACGTATTCCGGGTTATGTTCATATAATGGTGACCGCTGGTTTCACTCAGTCGTTCCCTCGTGATATGCAGTTCTTCTTTGAATCCGTAATGAACTCAACGTGTGTTGCAGTAGTCTCCTCTAGCCAATGGAATGCCGCTGTTACTGCCTCCACCTCCATTACACGTTGTGTTCATTACGAATTCAAAGAATATGCTTAGCAGGGTGGAGAAAGGAATGTTTCGTGTGGAATGGCTCTCGTCGCTTCAGAGGTCACAGATTGTGAGAATTGTATGGATATTTTGCCCTGGCCATGCGGGTGTATGGGGGAATGAACAGGCTGATAAGCTGGCAGGGAATGCACCTCTTGGTGGTATCTTGCCTGTGGACAAGAGAGAGGTGGTCATGCGCTTGTGGGACCAGGTGGAGAAGGTGGAGGAACAGATTGAGAACCCATATGTGGAAAGAATGAGATTGCGGGGGATCGGCAGGGGTTCTGGAAGAATCTCAAAACTGAGAGGGAAGACCAGGAGAACTTTTAATCAGATAGCGGTGGTAACGATTAGTAGTATGACTCTTCGCTGGCTGTTGAACGAGGGGACTGAGCAAGTATGGGAATGTCCTGAGTGCAGCGATGTCGGTTCTTAACTCAACTCGCAGTTCTTCTTATTTTGTTCGCTTTGATACGCTGTGAGTTAATATATTCAGTCTGCGGTAGAAAGTTGAGTTTTTTTTTTTCTTTTTCTATTTGTGATATATATAATACTTTTGCATGTCCGTTGCAGGACGTTACGAACAACACCAACCCCAAGTTGATATTCTAGGCAGGTTTACGTTGAATAGTTTGGCATTACTTTCTGAACAAGAGGTCAACGTTGAAGCTCAACTGACCGGTGTAGGGCTTAACCCCACTTCCCCGTGTCAGCGCACTGGAAGTTAAGGGCTACCATAAGCTTACCGCCATGCCGACTGCTTATGAATATACTAAAGTTGGTTCCGTGTCCTTTAGAGGACGTCACATTCCACCCCAGCATTTTTTTGAACGTTGTGATTTACCAGGTAATTTTACGTTCAGTAGTTTGCCATTGTTTTCTGAACGACCGACGCTCATACTGCACATACCATTGTAGCCAAAGCAAAGAAAACTGCTTCCAAATGGCCTACGGCAGATTTCGTACTCTCGACTCGATACGTCGGTGGGATTGTGAAACACGTTCATTGCCTTTGGCCACACACGCCGACATTTAACTTGGTAGGGATATCGAAATATTAGGTAATATATACCAGTAATTTGTGAGCGATTTCAAGTAATTATTACAATAGTGGTCTCATATAGTGAATGTATTCAATTTGTGGACCATATCAAGTACTGAATATAGTCAGTTTGTGGGTGATATCAAGTACTCAGTAAATTCAGTTTGTGAAAGGCTTCGAGGACTAAGATTTGTATTCGTTCTTGGATCTATGGCGACATTTGTTATCAAATTCCAGACTAGGCGATCCGAGAGTTCCTGAAGGACGACTGTTAATGAGCCAGTAAGTATGGCAAGGATTAGTGTGTGTTTGTTTGTTAGTTTCTTTCTTATCTGATCTTTCTTTCTTTCTTTCTTTCTTTCTTTCTTTCTTTCTTTCTTTCTTTCTTTCTTTCTTTCTTTCTTTCTTTCTTTCTGTACGTTTTCTAGCTTTTACTCTTTTTAGCTTTTTCGAACTTCGGATGACTGGTATGTGAGGCGAGCGTGTAACCACTTGACCACGCGGCTCATGCTAGACGCGACCAAATTACCACACTAGACTATCACAATGTCACCCATTGTAGGCTGTAGCTCAAATTTTTGCCATCCCGTTCGATCCCCGGTAAGGTGCGGGATTTTTTTCTGTCGGGGGCAAAAAGAAAATCCTAACCTGCACAGTTCGCGGCGACTGCACTAGCCAGGCGGCCTTTATTCCTCAGGCTCAAAGACCCCTCTGCCATACACCGCAAGGTACTATATTGGCAGTAAATGACAGTGTCGGTGATATGCACTACTGACGAGCTCAAACGAGAGCGAAACTCGTGTCTAGTGCTTCCAATCTGACGTGGACAAGACCCAAGGTTCCTACCGGAACGCCATCAGCGTTTCAGGTAGTGGATTGTGCTCAATCTTCAAACCTCAAATCCCGAAACAAACAAATAAATCAAGTTGTATTATTTGTAAAAGATGTGGCTGATTTGGTTATGACAAGTGTCAATCATCTGTAGTTTAATATTGAATATTGCAAGTAAAGAAAACCTGCTTGCTCACATGTGGTGTGTGGTCTGTTCTATGGCCGCGAATACTGAACAGCAAGCAATCACCATCATCATGCGCCTTGCCGATACGCGTGGTCGGTCATGTTTCGCTATCTCACACGATCACCAGAGTCGTGTATCAGATCTGTTTTTGTCTCAATTATGCCTGTGGTCAAGCCATCAAGATATTTACTTCTCTGGCTTCCCCTTGCTCTTGTCCCCCAACTTGCCAGTTGTCACCATGTTCTCCAGTCTGTTTCTTCTCATAACGTGCCCCCCCCCCTTCCCCACAAGCCATCGAGATATTTACTTCTCTGCCCTCCCCTTGCTCTTGTCCCCCAACTTGCCAGTTGTCACCAAGTTCTCCAGTATGTTTCTTCTCATAACGTGTTCACCCCACCCCCTCCCCCCACACACACATACACCCACACAATCTTGATTGTTTACGTCTAATTTCTCTAACCAGTTTACAGCTTTCACCTGCTTCTTGTATGACTAGCTTATTGGTTTTTCTGTCTATGCATAACATTCTTGGAATTTTCCTTAGAAACTTTTATTTCCACTGCCACGAGAAGTTTTTTCAGCTTGTCGGCTCATTAATCACGTTTCACATCCATACAAAAGTACAAGTTTTATATAGCAACTCAATACTGATTTGATCAGTACTGGTTTTATTTAGAAGAATATCGAGAATATCGTGGACAGAAAAGAAAACAAACTTACTTTGAGGCATTGATAACTGTAAGTGTTTCAAGATTATTCGTATATGGAGCATACCAACTGTCGCGTAATGTTGACTATTTCGATAGACAAGGATCAGAAATAGCAACCAATAGACTTTCAGGAATCCGAAAGACTAATCACTGTCGAAGAAGAGGCCGAAATGGCTCGAACTAGGAAGTACGATTCGGAACTGTCCCAGGAATGACCAGGTCTTCAGACAGTGTTCAGGCACAGATAGGTCAAGCGAACAACCGTACTAGGAATAATTCTAGACAGTAGGCTTAATGAATCTGACGAAGAATGCCTGCAAAAATTAAAGAGCCCCCTTTAACTGATCCTTTCTCACAACATGGAGGAAGAGTACAAATATAAAGTTACAACTTGCATTCCTTCTCTCTCTCTCTCAGTATCCTAATATTAAATTAGAGTATAACAGCAACAGACTAAGTAGGTTTCTGGTATCACATATAACTATTAATTTAATTGAAAACTGTGGCATGTAAAAGTCTGTTGCCCTAGTGTGTAGGCAATCAAATCCTAGACTAAGTTGGCAGGCTAAAGGTGTCAGCCGAGGAGGTTGGCCACTCAGCTCAAGACTTGGGTCCGGCTTGTCAACTCGGGTGAAGTTCCAGTTCAGGTTGCGGATTCACTCTCCGGCAATAGACATGGTGCTCACGACCGGTAAGTATGCGTTGCTGCAAGTTGCTGGCTCATGGTACCACCAAAGAAGGTGCAGAACTTCCAATTTGTGGTGATTAAACCTCTCCACGGGGGAACAGTGCCACTAGCAGTGTAAATATTACTTTTTGGTATCAATTTGGCTCGAAATTGGCTATTCCCAAATATCGGCTAACTAGAGCCTGGATTATTTTGTTGCAATATATCTTTTTACAGCTAGTATCGGCGCCTGTGTCCACACCGCTTCGAGTCAGTCGACCAAATGGACGATCTGCCGGCTGACGACAACTGGCCAGGCAGATTCTCGTGTTGCCACCCGGGTCGCAGGCAAAAACTGAATATGTTATTCAGCCAAACTTGCGCTGGGGCAGAAGGCATGCACTAACTAATAGTTCTATAATATACTGTATAATATATATTTTAAAAACACTAGAATATTCACTAGGTTTACAGGAGATTAAATAGATTAAATTCTCGCCAATAATACAGGCACATTTATAGATATCTACAAACATGGGAAATTCGGGAAATGATCGTGTTCCTAGATATATTTATAATGAAAAATATGATCTGCACTGTAATTTAAGCAAAAATAAAGTGGGAGACTGTCTATTACGTCACACCAACATGGGAGATGAATAGAGAAACTAGCCGAATGTAGGAAGATAATGGACAAGAGAGGCAGCAACACCGACTTCATTACAAATATCAGTTACCAGAGAGTTTTGAAGGATCTTGAGGACCGGTGCCTGCACCAGACCAGGCACCTAAATAATAATAAGAAGATTGATTTGAGGATGCGTCATCACCGACGCCAGTTGGTAGATCGCATGGTGATGACGTTTTCACAGCTGGCCTACTATGAAGTAATGTCGTCAAAAAAAAAAAAAAATAAATATCCGCTTCGAATGGAGTTTGAATCCAGAACCACCGAATCGGTGCACAAATGAATTATCTACCATGTTACCACGACCCATGAATAGTTACGAGGTTGGTATTGGGTGTATTTTTAATGACTGTGCAGTGCTTGAAAATATTGCCGGTCCAAGTTTTGTAGTCACCCACTGTAAAGTTCATGTCACATAATAGGTAAATACAAAACTTAGACCGGCAATATTTTCAAACACTGCAGTCATTAAAAATACACCCTGTACAAAATTCAACACAGTTTAACTGATTCAATGCCGAAGGATAATATATTGCCACATAAGACCTTCCATTTGGACAGAAGGACGATATACCGCCATACAAGAGTCATCCGCGACATCAGTGCTCAGTGAAGGGAAATTTACATTATAAGACTTGTTAATTTGATTGTGTACCGTGTTTGGTCAATACCTACTTTTTGTTTGGCAATGAATCGGTTTAAGAACCTAGTAGCGTCATTATTCTCTCTCTCTCTCTCTCTCTCTCTCTCTCTCTCTCTCTCTCTCTCTCTCTCTCTCTCTCTCTCTCTCTCTCTCTCTCTCTCTCGTTCTCTCCTCTCTGTTTCACACACACACACACACACACACACCACCCCCCCCCCCCCCCCCCCCCCCCCCCCCGGTATGGCTGGGAGAAACGTGTTCTCTTTAATTCCCCATAGGTTTCATTTAGACGCAGGAAGTAGACTGGATCGAATCCTTTGATCCTCAGATTCCGCGTGGATCCGATTGGCTTGCATCAATAGGGTTGTGTGGCTGAAAAGTTGCAGTGTCTGTGTGCAACTTCGGCGGTACCGGGTTTGAATCTCTATCATAATATTGTCAATTTTACCAGAACCATTGATTTCTAGTGATTAAAAAAATGTTAGTTGTACATCCTTTACAGGATGTAGCAATAAACTGTGATTCCTGGGCAAGTTTACTTCCAGTTGTTTGCCATTGTTTTCTGAACGACCCTTGCTCATTCCATTGTATGGAAACCAACGCACTGTGGATTCCAGACACGGACTTTTCTAGTTAACTGTTCTAGGGTTTTAAACTCAACTTTTACTTTTGAAGAGAAGATTCACGTCTTTGACCTTGTCGTGAAAAACAAGACATTTGCCAATAAATCGCGACAGCGGGTGAGATAAATTGGGCAAACAAGACTGAACTGACAGAGATAAATTAGTTTTACTCGTTCATCCTGATGAAGATGCTGTCCACAAAGAGGATGCCATATTTCAACCTTTCCTGTCGACACACTGGAGGGCAAGGTGAGGGCAAGCGAGCAAGATGTAGACAACGATACAAGTGAGAAGATAACATCAAGAGATGGACGAACATCAGCCTGACAGAATGTACAGCCAGGGCAAGCGACAGACACTGTTGGAGATCCATTGCAGCCAACATTCATTGTGGAGACGACACCTGATTGATTGATTGTCGACATGCATGTTTTCATGTCCAGGAGAGAATGGTTCGGTAGGAAGTGACCAGAGGATCTGGCCGACAGGCGGTACTCCGAGGAAAGACCAGACGGACACATAATCAAACAACAACTGGGATCATTAGTATTGGGACTCTTCGCTGGCCGTTGTAGATGAGGACGGAGCACGTTTGGACATGTCCTGAGTGCTTTGACTTCGGTTCTAGACTCAGCTCCACTCAGCTCAACACATGAACTTCAACACAGCAGTTTTTAGTGTTATTTTTTTTCCGACCAGAATCTTGACGGCGCACCGGATACATTCCCAGTACAGTTAACCTTTTCGCTTCCGAGTTTAAGTGAAATTGTACCCTGGCTTATCTGGTTTTATCCCGGGTCTTATGTTTTCTTAATCCTTCTGTCACTTTCTGTCTCTGCTATCTAGGAGCCAGGAATCACCAGGTGACACAGGGCAGAGCGTATTTTTTTATCGCATACCTGTCCGCGGCAGTTAAATTAACTATTTCTGCGAGGTGTTGGATTTGTGCTGTTTGCCAGGTAAAAACAACACACCTGACTGAGGGATGAAGCTCCGGGTGTATACATTTTGTTACAGGGGTTCGTTAAAGTCGACGCCACTTTTATTATAATAATTACCAGCTTTTATTCGTTGTTATCAGGGTTGTTATCCACGTCATTATCTTTAGCAGTATAAACTGTTCTTAACTCCAGTTTCATTTCTTCTTCTTCTTCTTCTTCTTCTTCTTCTTCTTCTTCTTCTTCTTCTTCTTCTTCTTCTTCTTCTTCTTCTTCTTCTTCTTCTTCTTCCTCCTCTTCTTCCTCCTCTTCTTCTTCCCTTCTTCCTCTTCTTCCTCCTTCCTTTCTTCTTCTTCTTCTTCTTCTTCTTCTTCTTCTTCTTCTTCTTCTTCTTCTTCTTCTTCTTCTTCTTCTTCTTCTTCTTCCTCATCTTCTTCTTCTTCTTCTTCTTCTTCCTCTTCCTGATATAGCAACAGTCGTTGTTGCACTTCTTCGTTAACAGAAACAGCAGATGTAAAAGAGGAGGAGGAGGAGTGAAGAAGAATGTGAAGAAAGAAGAAAAGGAGGAGAGAAGTAAAAGAAGAGGAGGATAAAAAAGAGGAAACACTGAAATATAAGGAGGAAAAGAGACAGGTTTATAACGAATAGGTAGAAATAGAAGGTGAAGCACAATAGGAAAGGAAGAAAACGAAGAAAATTCAAATATCTGACATCATCATCATCACCATCATCATCATCATCACACCACCACCATCGTCATCATCACTATCATCATCACCGTCATCATTATCATCACATCATCCTCTTTTCACTTCCCTATGAAGCAAAGACCCTCAGCCCACTCACGACAAGCCTGTGATGAACTTATTCATAATTGGTGTCATTTTATAGCTCCAGTTTTTTACGGGGTGAGACAGTCAGCCTCACGCCAGCCCTCCTTTGTTGCCTCTTGCGACATACATGCCGGATAAAATTTTTACAATTTCTTGCTTCCCTTAAGTTAGTTATTCGCGGTTCCAACTTTAGGGCAAAAGGTCACTCCACTATGCCCCGTTCCTGTGCCTGTGTATATCACACAAAATGCTCCACACTGTCCTATGTGAAAAGTGGAACAGACCGGAGTCTCGACAAACCACATCCCGCACAGGTATACTGTGCATAATGCCGCTGCCAGAATGCCAACACAAAATTCCGCCACGAAAAATACAGTTCATCGTCGATGGAAGCGGTAGTCACTAGAAAACCAGCAGCCACACATTACTGCAAAAGGCAACCCAGTTAGGTCAGCTACAGGGCGGCCGCCATTTTTCTGAACATGTAGTTCACGCTACAAACAACCGCGGACAGATGTAAAAGCACTTCACACGAAATTCACAGCTCGCAGTGCCGCTCCACGCACTCAACTCAGTAGCAGGGCGACGGAACCATGCACTGCCAGTCCAACATGAGGAAAATGAGTAAGCGAACCGTAGCCACAAGCTTAAACACGCCAGAGGCCTTAACAGCTCAACCGCCTGTCCTCCATATTGGAGACCGGAATGTTTGTTTTGTTTTTGATTGTATACACACGGGTGTGTTACCGAGGTTGTTAATTTTTTTTTTCCAAACGTTTATTTC
This sequence comes from Cepaea nemoralis, assembly GCA_014155875.1. Classification (NCBI taxonomy): domain Eukaryota; kingdom Metazoa; phylum Mollusca; class Gastropoda; order Stylommatophora; family Helicidae; genus Cepaea; species Cepaea nemoralis. The sequence goes on from JACEFZ010016360.1 coordinate 63,756, forward strand.
ATTCAAAGCAATGTATATTTACAAGGTGTAATGTGTGTTTCTTTTGTTTGTGTATATTACAGAGCGTTGCCGTGTGTTAGTTTTAGGTGTCACGTGTGTGAATAAAACAAATACATACATATATACAGTTATGATAATATAACATGTATGGCATTGTGCATGTAAACACACATTCCTTGCATATGATTCATTTACACAAGCGGAATGTATGTAACACCTGTCCATCTCTCCCCCCTCTCTCTCACTCTCTCTCTCTCTCTCTCTCTCTCTCTCTCTCTCTCTCTCTCTCTCTCTCTCTCTCTCTCTCTCTCTCACACACATTTTATCTTGATCTATCTCATGCTTTCTGGAGACAGCAGTACATTGAATGCTGTGAGCTTGGGTAATAAACTTTAAATTATCATTCCCATTAAAATGTGGCTTCTTTGTAATTTCTGGGTCACTTAGCTACCGAGGTGAAGGTTCACATTGTTGGTGTTGTTAGCCTGATGTCAAATTACAGGATGACTCTCTAGTGTCCTGTAAATGTCCATGACCCATTTTGTTTGGGGTACAAGAATCAGGGATTTATAACTAGCAATTAGAGTCCATGGTCTGTCCCCAGGGAGTTAATTGGTCCAAAGCTGTGATAGTGTCTGGGTTTCAGATACAATGGGAAGGACTTACAAACAACCTGACCACTACAAGCCACCTTAGCTTACTGGGTACTTAAAGGACTCATTTAATTTGTTTATACATGGTGGTGCATATTTTTTTCCTTTTCAATTATATCATTACCATATAACATCATTTTAATACTTGAGATATCGCCTTGGTTTAAAGGCTGCTACACGCGTGCGCACACACACAAAAACACACACTCATACACATGCGTGTGCAAATACATGCACGCGCGCACACACACACACACACTTGAATCCACACCCAGACGCATAAATATATTACTGCCAATGACACAGATACACATCCACAATATATTTCATGTTGCACATTCAAATATAATAATGGAAAATTAATAATAATGGTAGCAGTAGTAGTAAAACGTATTAATAATAATAATAATAATAATAATAATAATAATAATAATAATAATAATAATAATAATAATTGTAAGATTATTAATACCGCCAATAAACACATTTACAGTTGTAGTATCCTTTGTTTAAAACAAGTTATTTGCTTCTTCTGTAATATGTGCTGTCTTCAGGCAAACCTCTTACGGGATTTGCGCTTGTGGGGCTAAGGTTAGAATGTTTGAGACTTTTTGTTGATAAAGTTGTTGGACAATTTCTTTGTTGATTGTTCTGTAATTGTATAATGCTTTGTTTCTTAATGTCCATATAAGATTTCTGTACTCTGCCAATAGAACAAGTAGCTTTGTGTATATGTCTTGTGTGGAGTAAGGAATGGAATTTATCATGATTGCTTTGTAAATATCTGATATTTGTTTCGTTTGAGTTTTTAGGATGTTGTGTAGGAGATTTCTTGTTGGCATGATTGTGTTGCATTCGTAATAGATGTGCTCTTCTAATTCTTGGACGTTCCTTCTACAAAGCTGACACTGTAGTATTTGTTTAGTTATTTTTGCTGTTCTCGTCTGTTGTTGGGGTCATGCTGTAAACAAGCCTATATGTAATTTCCTTTGCTTTTGGGGTAATCTGCTTGTTGTGAATATTAGAGAAAGTTTCGGTATAATCTTTTATGAAATATCTATGTCCTCTTTTAATTCTGAGGTGTACTGGAGTTGCTTGTAGTTTAACTAAATGCTTGTAGATTGTATGTGTTTTCTTGTGTAGTAATTTTTCGTGTCCTTTAATGGCTGAAATACATGTTTTGTAAAATTTTGGGAGAGTGCCAAAGTAATGTGAGGATGTATTCCTAATAGGTTTTTAAATAAGATAGCCTAATTCCAATGTAATAGTGTGCTAGAGGGTGTTTTTCTGGGTTTTGTAAGATTTCGCCTACGTGTTTGATCCTAAGTGCTTGTATTTTGGTTGTTATGTCTTGGAGGGCGATACCTCCATCTTTTTTGTCTTGCATGAGTGTAGTATGTTTGATACTGTAGATGGTGCTGCCAAACACAAAGCGTCTAATCTCTTTGTTTATATTTGTGACAGTCTGACATGGGGGACCTAGGACTGTGCACAGATATAGTATTTTTGGAATTATATATGTATTAACAATTACAATGGTACTTCTACCAAATATGGTAGTTGTTTTGTATTTGTACCTCTGTAACATATCTGTTATGTTCTTTTCTAGATATTGCCATGTGTCTTTGTGTGTCTGATTTGGTTGGCATGGGAAGACTATTCCGTACACTTTTATAAGATTGTTTGATGTTAAGTCAAATGGGAAACCGCCTTATTTTTTCCATTTGTTAAGCCCTTATAGTAGATTTTTGGACGTTAATTTTGCCCCACTCCCTTTGCCAAAAAAAGAAAACGTTTTCCAAAATGATCCACAGATTTTTCAGTTGTCGGAAAGAAATGGTATCATCCGCATAAGCACACAGCTTTTGTTCACCCTTCTCTGGTATGAACTTAGCCCTGACATTGTCGTCCTGTCATATCTTTTCTAGAAGTGGCTCTAGGGCGACAACGTACAGTAATGGGGACAAGGATATCCCTGTCTCACTGACCTAGTCAACTAAAATTGGTTAGGGTATGGTTTAATAGAATCCGACTTTCCGGTTTCAAATATAAAAATTTGACCCATGTCCGAAATAATTTCCCACGTTTCAGTGTGAGAGGTTTTGTGGAGGTATGATTGGATTATTCTGTCGAATGTTTTATTTGATCTAAAGAGAGAATTGAGGACGGGGCAGTTTTTCAAGATGTTGTGTTATGATGTCCCTTATGAAGTTATGGTTTTCTAGATATTCCGGTGTTGTACACTACATTGCTGGTCTTCATGAATGAGAGATGCCATTACTGGTTTCAATTTATTCGTTAAAGCCTTTGTTAAAATCTTGTAGTCCACGTTTAAAAGCGAGATCAGTCTCAAAAAAAAAAAAAGATTGACGAGTAAAATTTTTTTTTTTAAGTTGTAGCGAAAGGGGCCCATTGTTTTTTTTCCAGCAACAATTATGACTTTATTGAATAATTATTAAAACAATAAGCACATTAGTGAGATGTAATATTATCAGCAACGTCTAAAATATTTACCTTTCACCACCATCATTTTATTTGACATTATAATTTACACCTAACTCCCATCGGCTGGTGACCAAATGTCTAACTGCTGTACTCAGAAGCCACCACATACGGTGGCTCAGACAACGAACTTGCTGAAAGGTTACTGACAGCTGCTGGTCCCATGCTCATGAAGGAGCCTCAAGTGATCATGATGATGATGATGATGATGATGATGAATGATGATGATGATGATGGTGAATTACATCAACCATAGTAAGCCACTGTCAAGGAAACAAAAAACTCTGTTGACATAGCATACTGCATTGTCACCTAACACGCAGGGGCAACTACGGAAAAGGGGTGTTTGAACATAATACTTAAAAACCTTTTAAATCTAAATCTTGACACGTAAACAATTCTGCAATAAAAATTCCTTTCTTTTTCATTAAACTAAAAAAAAATTAGTTTGCAACATACAATTGTGAAAAATGAATACGCAACTGCAGCATCAAAGCAAAACAATGTGATGGAACATGTATTAACAACATAGTAGTGAAAATGTCTCAGGCAGGTGGCTGATGTGAGTAGGCCAATGCTCTTGTGCTGCATGCAGGACTCTGCTAAATGTTCTGAGCTGGTCTAGTATTTGTTGGAATTCTGCTTCACCTTTCATTTTAAAAAAGCTCCAAAAGTCTTTGGAGCCACGAACGACTATCTGTCTTGGGTTCTTCTCTTGATGACCCTTGCTCTTCATTGTTTGGAATCTCAAATCTGTAGATGTATATTTGACCCCTAGTCATGCGTGGAATAACGTATAGTTTTCGTTAAAAAAAAATAAAATTTACAGGGCACTAGAGCGTCATCCTGTAATTTGACATCAGGCCAACAACACCAACAATGTGAACCTTCACCTCGGTAGCCAAGTGACCCAGAAATTACAAAGAAGCCACATTTTAATGGGAATGATAATTTAAAGTTTATTGCCCAAGCTCACAGCATTCAATGTACTGCTGTCTCCAAAAAGCATGAGATAGATAAAGATAAAATGTGTGTTGTGTGTGTGTGTGTGTGTGTGTGTGTGTGTGTGAGAGAGAGAGAGAGAGAGAGAGAGAGAGAGAGAGAGGTGTTACATACATTCCGCTTGTGGGAGTGGAAATGAAGCATATGCAAGGAATGTGTGTTTACATGCACAATGCCATAAATGTCATATTATCATAACTGTATGTATGTATGTATTTGTTTTATTCACACATATGACACCTAACACTAACAAACGGCAACGCTATGTAATATACACAAACAAAAGAAACACATTGTCGTGTCTTCCTTTAAAGTGTCGTCCCTGGAGTGAGGAGAGTCAACACCCACATTATAATTATTCTTTCCTATCAATATCCTGGAGAATCCACCAGCTTCCGTCCAACACACTCCATCAGCTAGTGGACACCTTTCCCTATCACTCACTCACTGTCGTACTATGCCCCCTCTCATACTTCCCCAACGCAACATACTCAACAACTCTTGCTTCCAAAAAATTAATAAAGATTAATTTATTAAAAGAAAAGTGTAACGGTATATGAGACGTGTATGCGAAGAAAATGTGTGTCGTGTATTCTAATGTAAATGTATATGTCAGCCTTCAAAGTTCAGGATCAGAGTCCAGTCATCATGGCAAGGATTACACGACATCATACGAGTCAGTACAATAGACCTCACCGAAGTCGTATCCTTCTCTCCAGACATGTCCTCCCCCAGGAGCTCTGATGACCATGAGATCGGAATCCCAATGTAAATATAATCCGTGAAAAAATACTATTATTGTTCCTAACACAACGGTTCCTATAGTTTTAGAAAAACCAAGATCTCATAATTCCACAACAGTGAAAAATAATGGAACGCTGTCTTCATGAACATGACGTTTCTTCTAGCGAAATGTTCATATATTTTCACTCTTAAACAGTCATTGTATCTAGACTAAAATTGGCTTGCTTATTCACTAGATATTGTCTGACAGTTTCTGATGTCCTTGATACGTGGAACAACTACACTTCAATGTTTGGTTTAATCTAATGTGAACATCAGTTCCTACTGATCTAGTTCCACGTGGGCTGAAACATCCATCACTTCAGGTGTGATTAACGATTGGTATGCACTCATGTAGGATACTTATACCATTCAGCTCCACCGAGCAATGTTTATCAGCTTCTTCCTTCTTCCGTTGCAGAAAGTTGCTGGCCCATCTCTCTACATCATAATTTATCCGGGATCGGATTTTGTCATTGGTTCCGGGTTCTTCATTCCAACCAGAGGGAACCTGTAAAATAAATCATACAACTGGTGATAGCCTCCCGTCACTGATCTCTATTAGATGAGTCGTGGGCCATCGGCCTCGCTCAGAAAAATACAGTGAACCTACTCTGTCAGGGACAGATGAACTGAACACATAGGTTTTCATCAGGCCAAGACAAGAGAAAAAAAAAAACAACCAACAGCGTGCGGAACCCCCCCCCCCCCCCCCCCCCCACCAGGGAGCACCCACTGGATGATCCCAATTATTGCCCATTACTCAATTCTCAACTAGTAAAGCTTATCAACACTTCACTAATCTATTTTCAAACTAACAGAGCCAAGTATCACTTCCCTACTCTAGCTAGTTTTCCATTAACAGTGCTAATTATCACACTCTAGTTTTAACAAGGCTACATCCTATATTAATTAGAACTAATTAGACTATATTGACTACCTTATGCAAAATCGCCTCATTCCGGGATGGCTGCTACACTTTGCCATAACGACACATGCTAGTTAATATTAAATTAATTTAACACTGTAGAGCTCTCCCACAAACACGTCCATCATAATCCACGGTTTTGGTCAACACTGTTTCTCCCAATCATGGTTTATGGCAAAACCTAAAATTGGTCACGTGACGTGGTTGATGTCCTGCAGGTGTTATTTGGGCATATCATCCATTGTCAAGAATCCATTTTCCCTGGCTTAGTCACTGTCAGAGTTGTCATCACTTGTTTTGACTCCCACAACAACTAGCGAGTTACCATATGGATACAACAACGGGTTTCCCCAATAAGCTGCCAATCTTCTGTCGAGGGGTGACAATCACAGCCATCCTTCCGTTTTACGTCGGGAAATTCTAACTGACAGACGGACTGTTCCCCCCCCCCCCCCCCCCCCCCCCCGAGCTGAGTACTTCCGCTTTCAATCCAACCTGTTTATGAACTGTCAAAGCGATGTATTGGCTCATCTGACTCACTTCCAAATGTTCCCATTTTGTCGACCCCATGTAAACACGTGCCGCTACATTTTCTGGATTTGTTGAAACAACCCTTGGCCTCGAACATGCCGCTAATTCAGAACGCCTTTTATTCTCATCACTGGTTAAATCACGTTGGACTATTATGTGACACACATTACATCTTGTAAATATACATTGCTTTGTATGAAATAAACGTTTAAAAAAAAAAATGGGCCACTTTCTGGCCTAATTAATCTTCGCAGGCAAGCGGCTTGATTGCTTCTAGGCATCTTGAAGACAAAAGAACTCAACTTTGCTGCTAAATAGGAAGCAGATCACTGTAAGCAGCAGTACAAGAGCAACGTATACACTAACCTCAAGACTTGTCCAACGGTGGAACGCCGTGATAACACAAGTGACCCAAGATACCTGGACGATAATGAGAACGATGATTACAAGAGCCGTGACAGTCAACAACCGTCCGTTGAAAGCGTACTCTCCAGTCACCCTGAGACACAATGATGTGGTTTACTGCAAAAGGAAAACGATCAGGATTGACGAAGATTTAAACGTTGTGAAGAGAAACCAGGGTAACAATGTTAGGGAGTCCATTGGAGGGACAGTCGTTAACATCGTGCACGGAGCTTGCAGTGTTGAAACATTGTATATATTGCATTAACAAGTATATTTTATTCACTTTTAGCAGTCAAAGTATTTCAAACTTTAGGATGTCAAATTATTGTGTTAACAGTGAATAGGTGGTGTCATTATTTTAAACATTTAACAATTAATGTAACTAATTGCTTCTTTAGAAAAACGTTGGCGAGTTATGTCCCTTGCGAACAATAAAATGAATATTATGTTCCCGTGAAAAAGAGGTATTTGTTTCCCCTTAAATTTCGCTTACCAAGTGCACAGGCTGACGATAGCGAATGGTTAGCCCGTACATCATGTAATTGGATCCCCACTATTGCTCCCGGGTTGACTCAGCCACAACTAAGCACCATGAAATTTTCTGGAAAGTAAAGACGAAGTGTGCTATATTGACCACATCACCCTTTGAGTGTCAATTGTTTACAAAAGGGAGACTTTATAAGCAAACATTTGCTATTAATGTACGGACATTATTCGCAAACGGTTGGTCACGTGACGTTTTCTACCGCAGTAGATTGGATTAAGAAAACTATTATTCTCCCGTCTTCTTTTCATTCAAACCCCACTTTCTTTTTGAACTTCAACTACATACATACTAGTTTATTCCATAAAACTTTAATGATCATATCTTATTGAATGCCCAGATACCGTACTTGCTGCTTAACGGTGAATTTGCGTACTCACGAGATGAAAGTAAGCCTATAGATGACACTAGTCGCTCTATCCTACCTCAAGTGAACCAAGTCGACATACCTCCATTTTGCAACTGAAGTTCTAGTCAACATTTGTTTTTATGAACTCCGAAGCGAGGGTTCAAAGATGATAAAGTTCACACATGGTTAAATTTACATATCACGTGACCATAGTTAATCCTAATTGTTGGTTACTCTTGCTGTTTGGCTCGTCCGTGTGTTACTTTTTTTCCCCCGCATATCCTTTACAGGACAAGTTTTACTTACTTTCAGTAGTTTACCATTGCTTTCTGAACGACCGGCTCACATACCTCCGTAAGTAACCAGCGCGACGCGATCCGCTACCGAATTCCCGCAGCTGTGTTTTGTACGTGAGTATACGGGATTAGGATCAACGTCCTTAACACCCACGCCACGGAGAACGGCTGTGTATTACTGGCACCTATAAATAGTTAGTTAGTTAGTTAGTCGACAGATCATCCTCGTTGCACATCGGACCATTCAGTCCATAAGTGCTCGGATCCCCTCCTCAGCAAATCCCGCAGCGTGTAGCGGCTAACGACGCCAGTTCTGTGTTGGTTTATCAATCTTCTTTGGCTTCCTGCGTAGTGTTCTTGTTTGGCCACCCCTCTTTTAATTTGCTGCTCTCGCAGTCTGGCCATTGTTGTAGATTCACAGTCATCACTTGGTTCTTGCAAACGTCTCACTTCTCGTAGAGCATTCAGAATGTCAGCTTGGTCCATGGCGCGTCCGCCCTCCACAGTAGCCTCACCTGCGAGCTTGTCAGCCCGCTCATTTCCTTGTACTCCCGCATGACCTGGCACGAAGATGAAACTAATCTTTGCCAGCCGAGACCGCTCCAGAGGCAGCAACCATTCTCTTCGGATCGACCCCTCCTCTATCCTCTTGATCATGTTCATTGAGTCGCTAAGGAAACAAGCCCTAGTGAATGTCTGTGAATGTCCCTAGTGAATGGCACCTATAAATAGTTACACTGTAATCTACCATGCTTGACGTAGGAGGCGTCTATCTGTCCATACAACTGGAGAGAGGAAGGTGGGGGAGGAAGACAATAATGACAGGATTTGCAATTTTTTGGGTGTCCATCGACAAGGGTATTTGAACTCACCGATAAGGGTATTTGAACTCAATTAAAAAAAAAAAAAAAAAGAAGAAGACCGTAAGCCTTTTTTCCCTTAAAGGCCACAGTAACACACGGGCGCTATAAACCAATGGTTCTTTGAATCGAAGTTCATGAGTTTTTAATTCAGCGCCTGCGTGTTATAAATTAGGCATATGGCTTGAGGGTAATGAACGCAGTTTCACAATCCCAACATATAGGGTTCGATGTCAGCTCGCTTGAAGTTGATTTTCACAATTGTATGAGCTTCGGCCGCTCAGAAAGCCATGGCAAGCTGCTGAACGTAAACATGCTTCTTCATCTTCTTTTTAGTCCAATTCCGTGTGGCGTTGGGGGGGGGGGGGGGGGGGGGGGGGGGGGGGGGGGGGGGTCACGTCTGTCCACAGGTTTCCGTCTCGTGTCCTGCCAATCATTTCTGATACTGATGTTCCTCCCTGCCATCATGTCAAACTGTAAATCATCGTCTCTCTTATTATCCCCCTGCCTCTTCTCCCCTACAACTTTACCCGTTGTAATGACATACTCCCAACTTTCCGTTTCTCATGACATGCCCAAAGAAAATGGATTGTCCTCTTCTGATGCAAGTTATAAGTTCTCTTTGTGAGTTTAGTCTTTCCAGGCATCTTCATTGCTGTTTCTATTCACTGTGTACTCATCATGCTTCTACCACATCTAGACAATATCCACATACTGCCTCAGTTGTCTGCTATTTGTCCACAATTAGTAGGAATCTACTTGATTGGGAAACCACAACCAGTAAATACAGGGGTTGATTGCGACGTCCCTTAAAGGACATGCAACAGACTTTATTAATCAGACAGCAAACCGGCCCCGCGCCATCATACACGATTAAGAATCCCTGCGTCTGGAGATCAAAATATGCGGAGTTCAGAGATGGGGAAAACGTGTAATCCCTCTCCCATCAGATCCACATCGTTTCTTTCTCATCCATTTTTACCTCTCCAATGCTTGCTTATACATACCCAAATGCGACCTCGCAGGGAGTGATGTCCTGGTCGAGTAGACGCCTGGCGTATCTCCCGATCTGCGATCACTAAGCTTGGCAGTTGGTAGGGGCATCGGTCGGAGCATCTATGTAAACATCCTTTTGGTTGGTCTCTCGACATCCCGACCTGTCATTGCGTCTTGTGTAGGCGTGTGTGTGTTGGGGGAAAGGAAATGGGATCCATGTGTGTGATTTGTGCGCCTAATGAGTGGGTGTTGCGGAGGGAAGTGCGTGCTAGTGTTCTTTGTGTGTAATGATTATATATATATGTGTGTGTGTGTGTGTGTGCGTGCGCGTGGGTGGGTGGGTGCATGCGTGCGTGCGTGTGGGTGGTACGTGCGTGCGTGTGGGTGGGTGCGTGCATGTGGGTGGGTGCGTGCATGTGTATGTGTGGTTAAGGAGTAGCGAACGTGTTTCACAATCCCTCATACAGGGATCGAACTCAGCTGCAGACGATTTGGAAGCAGACCGCCTTGCGTTGTTGTTTACTAAACTATACACACTTAAAAGCCATGCCTATATAACATTAGCACCCACTATACACACCCATGAAGTCACAGTGACTGCCGACCCAGTGGTCTTGTGTTCGAATTCCCTTCGATACGCCTTGTTATAATTAACTTGCGGTTCCATAAAGCCTAAAATGGGTCCAGTGAAATCTTCTGGGATAAAAGGCGATCGCCGCGATATTTATCACATTACCCATCGAGCACCAAGCTGTCTAAAACAGTGACGCTAGCACCATATACACAATACATCTCCTGGCGTGAGAAGCTGTCCTTTACTTTTATCGTTACAGCCACAGCCACTACTCAGAGATCCATTGTTCCACGTAGCATACACGAATTACCTGTGAGGGGGGCATTATGTCACGACATAGACAGTTCAGACGCCATGCCTTCTGTTGGAGGTTCTTTCTTCTGTTCTTTTCACCGACGAAACCGTATTTGTTGTGGCACAGATAATGTGAGTCATTGCATTGTTTTGGCTCGTTTGTGTGTTTCATAGAAAAACAGTTCGGGGGAAAAAGGAGAGTGTTCTAAGTGTTTTTTTTTTTAAATCGATGTTTTGCGGAAGGAGAAGATACTATAACTTGTGATAGTGGATTGTAGGTGTGAAGGTAGTGTTAAACTGTAATGTATACACACATGTATCCACGTGTCATCTTTCTATCCGTCTAACTATTTGTGAAAGCATCTGTGTATCCACCTGTCTGTCTTTGTCCGCCTTTCTGTCTGTCTGTCTGTCTTTGTCCGCCTGCTTCATGTCTGACTGGCTCTCTTTCTGTGTCTCTGGCCACGTGGCATGGTCGAGACAGGATAACAGAGCTGATCCACGACTATGGTGATCGAGTGAGATGGTAGAACATGACCGCCCACGCTTACCGGCAAGGCACATGATGGATGGATGGTCGCTATGTCATTCTGCTTTATTTATTTATTTATTTATTTTTTAAATTTATTATTACTGTTAATTGACCTAATTACCGGGTAGATCAAGCCTAAAATTAGGTACCAGGGAAAAAAAAGTCGCTTCATTGCACCGGGTTTTATCTCATATGGCTCGGTCTCCTTCCGCAGCGTGGAAAGCGTCGCACCAAGCACGAACCACGTAGCTCTAGCGACGACCCTCAGGAGTCTCAGAAAAATTTAACTCGTGAACCGAAGGCCGCTTCCCGGAATCGAACCCACAACCTTCGGAGCCCGAGTCAAACGGCTTGACCACTTCGCCGCGGAGACTCCCGGGTACCAGGAACAATTTATAGGAAGTAAAGGCAGCCGGCCGGCTCCGTGGCATAGAACGGCCGCTCCGTGCATAGATTACGGACGCAGTTCGTAATCCCGCTTTCCGCGTTCGAAACACAGCTATATTGGTTTTCATGAAAAGGTATGGGTGCCGGTCGTTCGGAAAGCAATGGCAAACTACTGAATGTAAACTTGCCCAGGAATCAAGAACAGCCAAAAAATGCTGGGGTTGACTGCTACGTCCGCGCTATAGACCACATCACCCACCTAGTGCCGATTGGTCTACATGGATGTACGACCATCGCCAAGCACCACTTTTTTCTAATCTTGGCAGATAGATAAACAGACCAATGGGAATGATGCTTGTTGGACCAAGGGGATGGCTTGGAGGAGAATCATCACTAGAACTGATCCAGAAGACCCAGGGCCAAAATCTGTGGAGAGACATGGTCACCTGCGACACTTTGTATTGCACATGATAGTGATCTGTTAATCTGCTTGTTTATCTGACATCGTCCACACGATTGTCTGTCTGCCTGCCTGCCTGCCTTTCTGTCTGTCTGTCTGTCTGACTGTCTGTCTGTCTGTCTGTCCGTCCGTCCGTCCGTCCGCCCCCCCCCCCGTCCGTCCGTCCGTCTGTCTGTCTGTCTGTCTGTCCGTCGGTCCGTCCGTCCGTCCGTCCGTCCCTCCGTCTGTCTGTCTGTCTGTCTGTCTGTCTGTCTGTCTGTCTGTCTGTCTGTCTGTCTGTCTGTCTGTCTGCATGCATGTAGAACATATGGGTGTATATGATATCATTAACAAATAATGGGTTGAACAAGTATCTCAGAAGTCTTAGTGGGTTCGGCTGAGGGGCACTGGTAATAGGGAAAGCTAGTCCAGTGAACTAGAAGTAGTAACACGAGTATGAACTAGGCCTGGGTTCAAAGCACACAAATAAACCATTAACAAATAACTAGACTGGGAAACGTTAAATTAATATCTAATGCCCAAGTTAATATAATGTGTGCGACAGTAGAGTTATACGCGTTTTCTTATGTTAAGGAGTTCATGATCAACAAACGGTATCGTGCTTGGCATTCAATGCGTTAATTACCCACTTAAGATAAGTGATACTTTGCACTACTTTAGTTTTCGCTTGTTTTATACATTGCAGTTAGGTTAGAACAAACAGCTGTTAGCTAACACACATTAAGTTTCATAATCTTAGTCACTGGTAGCAATGTGGACCAGGTACGAAATAAAAGTGGGGTTAACAAAAGTCATGAACTGAAAGACAGCCACTTTCCCCGTCAGGGTTGTCTTGTCAGCCAACAACAGCCTAAGACAGGAAGGAGGTCAGTGATACAGCAAATAGGCCATAGTTAAGATACGTTTTTGACTTTGTTTTGGTTCTGAAAAGCGCGTCTGCCTTCGCAGGCCTTACATTGCCTAATGAATGAATCAAAAAAAAAATAATAGTAGAAGTGGATAGTGAGCGATTACAACGCGATTACAAGTAATATGTTTACATTACCTAGGTGATTTGCGAATAGTTATTTCATAAGTTTCAATGGAATGGTCTGGCAATGTGTAAAGTAGTCCCTCGGTGATCGGTGATAGTTTTATTTGGTTTGTGAAGGATGGCGTCTGTGGGCAGGGGTGGTGAGCACATTTTCGCAATCCTGACATACCGGTTCTGAAGGCAGCCTGCAGGCGATTTGGAAGAAGGCCGCTTTGCGTTGAATTTTAATAAAAGTATACTGACGCCAACCCTCCGTAGTTGTTTCTTATGGCATGCATGGTAGATTATAGTGTTACTATTCCTTGCTTCTGTTATGGGCGCCGACAGCACACCGGCTGGGATCGGGAATTCGAATGTATAACCCCCAAATGAGAACAGCGCCACTTGAAGAAACATGTCTGCATTGACGCACAAACATCTGGTCACCCAGGTCTATCAGCACAACCTACACAATGTAGCACTGGCCTCAAGGATTCCCCCGCTTTGGGCATTAGAGTATGGTGTACCTCCAATTAAAAGAAATATGTCTAAGGTTCATATAATTCTTGCATGTTACATAGCACCAGTTTTAACACATGTGAATCCTGGATAATTAGTAACAAACAAGAAATACAAAAACAAAAACAAAAATTAACTCATAGCAGCTTCACAGGTGTGTTTTTACAGAATAATGCTGAACTTCAGAGAACAGCAACAATGAGTAATTAATCTAATTGGTTTGAAACAGTTTGCCACTTTATGATAAGACAGTAACCTGGAACATACTATAACAACTGGAAAGATTTGTGGAAAAAGAGATAAAGTAAGACAGTGAAATAAAATTCTTGGTAGTCGGGGATAATGGCACGAGAGGCTGTCACCGCATAAATTGATACATGATGTTGGAGTTGGCAGGATGTGGGTAAGCAAGATCGCCCACGCCAGTAGGCTAGGCACTTGATGAGGCCCTATCTACTGCTGGCTCGCTGGCGAAGGCGTTACGAATGCAGTTCATAATCCCTCATACCGCATTCGAAACACAGCTGCCGGAGATTAGGAAGCAGTTCGTCTTGCGTTGGTTCCTATACAATTGGTATGAGTGCCGGTCGGTCAGAAAGCAGTGATAAACTACTGAACGTAAACTTGCCCAGGAATCACAAACACCCCCCACCCTCCCACACACACACAAGCACCAATACTGGAATTTACTGCTGCGCCCTGTAAACTAACTTTAAAATGTTGAATCTACTGCGCCACGGAACTTCAAACATCGTCCCCTCACTAACTCCTGTCGTCTTACGGTGTTATTAAACATTTAATGTCCACACCTATTTACGTCATGCGCTGTCACACATTCATAGTGCCACTTTCTTTATGGATTTTATTACATCGGTCTATTCATAACTGGCTGGCGCTCAACGGGTACCAAAGCATCAGTGGTGTTGGACCAAAGACACACACGACAAGAGAAGGCAGTATTTAGGTCACGGACGGTAAAGGGAGGTAAATGCTATTAATTTGAACAGGGGGCTTAATAAGATCGTACCATTTTAAACGTCTGCCCTCTGCTCCCCGTGGAGCCCAGGGTTCCGCGAATACGATTTCCTGTCCAAGAAGCAGCGCTTAAATAATTTACATTTGTTCTCCTTTCCCGGCTATTTTGTCAGGAACGAAACCTGTTGTAGAATCACCCAGATGCACCGATTCGAAAAAAAGTACCCAGCCGTGTCCAAAGTTTGGGGAATTGCTTGTACATTATTCATCAAGCAGATTAGAAAGTAATGAGAACAGCCTTAGTCTGCTACCCGCAGTGCAGAAGATTCAGAGGACGACCTAAGAACTCAAGAAGAAAAGAATTAGAAACAGAAATGACCAATATGGAAAGGACATGGGCAGAGCTGCGTGAGATAGCTAAAGATGGGAGAGAGTGGAGTGAGTTTGTTGTAGGGATATGACCCAGTTGGAGACAGAGGGCAAAAGAAGAAGAAGAGGAAGTTTAGTTAAGTTTTTTTCAGTTTAGTTTAGTCAATGGATCAACATCACGGCACACGGGTGTAACCCATAAGTGTTCCGTTCAACTCCTAACTCAAGCCTGAGTCCGGAGAATCTCAGCTCAGTGCACGAACTCTGTAGCACCGGCGAGGATCCTGAAATACTTTGGGTCGATTTTTAACTGGAAATTTTGCCCGGACAGCTCTGTTAGGCTACTCTTTTTCGATTTCCAACTGCCAAGGGATTTTATTTACGTGCGCAACAATACACACGGGCGTCCGATCTCACTACCCAGAGACCAGGGGAAATTTTATTACTAGAAGTCCACGTGAAAAAAATCCTGGTCCTCACCGGGGCTTGAAGCTGGGACTTCCAGCACTCGAGGCGGACACCAAACCTCGAGACCACCCAGCCCCCCAGAAGAAGAGGAAGATTAACTCTTAAAGGATATGAGTTTCTTTGTGTTTGGTGTTGTATTTAGGAGTCTACAGCGGGAAACCATCACTAAGAAACGCCCTAAGTGCATTGCTTTCAAAGAGGCTAATTGCGGAGTGGGTGTGGTCAGTGGGGAGGGACTCCAGATTTCTCTGCATAATGGGTTTTCAAAGAGTTCAACAGTTCAACAGGCAAGCGGATCTACTTCTTTGCACTGGTTTTTATCCAATATGGTTCGGTCTCTTTCCGAAAGCGTCGCTGTCACGGGATACTGTGAGTTAATGATTCCCTGATAAACTAGTAAGATTAATTACAATGTAGGAGGAGGGTTAACAGTCGAGTACTTCATTCTGAGATGAGGACGAATAAAAGATCATTGACCGACGGACATAAAAATAGGATACAGGTGTTCGCAGAGGTCATTGCCTGACGATCTGATCGGACGGACACGGGAAACGGGGAGATCGCGTTGGGAAAAAATGAACGGAGAAGGCGATCAACGGGTTGGGACGCTTTGAAGTATTAGCGTAAGGGAAACCCAGGGAAACAGCGTAACAACGGAACGAAACGAGCAACTAATCACTACGTGATTTCACCGCCTTTTGATGTGCAGGATACGTCCAGAGACGAGTGTTGAGGTATGAACATCAAACAATAATAGAGGATGGACCACTCGATATAAATAGTAGAAATTGGGGTTTTTGTTTTAGTGTGTGTTCCAAACTGGACAGAGATATGTGTTAATCCCAAGTGTGGAAAAGAAATTATAGTCCCGTATTGTTTAAGGCAATGGGATATTAGTGCCGATGTGCTTAATTATTAATTTCGATTCCGGGATGATAATAGAAGATATAAGGTAAAATAATCTTAACGTAATAGTAGCATAGGGATATAGGTGTTTGTTTTTGACTTGTGGCATTGCATTCGTTTATCTAATTGTGTAAACTTTAGTGCACTCATAAATCGTATGTCCGTATGTTTTTCGGAGGCTTCTCAGTATGGCTAGAGAAGGACTTTCACATAAGAAAATAATATGAAGCAGACTCATATCACCGGATTACCTATCTCCTCCACAGGTTCCAATCCCCCTATTGAAATCAGAGAAGAAATAAAGTACCTACTTAGAACCAACAAGAACATAGACATGTTTTAATATGAAGAAGTGATAACGTAACGTCAAATACAGAACACTGTATGTTCAAATGAATATACAACTAAAGCCCTTAAAAGGAAAAAAACGTAACCTGTGGCAAGCAGGGATACTTAAAACTGCAGGCAATTGCACTGTGCAGAAACATTAAACTTTATTAACAAGTGTCATTGTGTATAACATTTATATTAACGCTAGACAATGTTGGATAGTGGCGGTGTGTATTCAGATGTGGACTATAATACCTTCCAAAACGGGAAATATATGAATTTCAGTGACTTACCAAATCGGATTATTTTCTGGTGATAAGACATTGAACAGTTGTTTTCTTCAAGAATTGGATTAAGTCCAGACTCAAGCAGGAGGAGATCATCCAGGGTGAGATCACTCCATTTCTATGTGTGCTGTCCTGCGTTTTAGCCGACAGAAGAGGCGAGAAAATCTACGGCACATACGAAGTCAAAAGTCCTATCTTGCATTCACACTAATAGACAATACCAACTACATATACACTGTCCATCCATACACCAGACATAGTTTTATTTAATAAATATTTCATTAATTGTTGAAGGAAACTGTTGTCGGTGTATGTGATGAAGGAATAATAGAGAGAGAGAGAGATGAGAGAGAGAGAGAGAGAGAGAGAGAGAGAGAGAGAGAGAGGAATAGATATATGGAAGGGAAGACATAAGGGAGGAGTGTAGACAGAAGTCAGTCAAGAATCCCAAGGAAGAAGTAGTAATAAGGTGGGCTTGTTCATGCCACGTTCCTCCCGGGACGACAAGCGACAGTCGCAATGAGCACGAACTCTAGCACCAGCGACCACCCCCAGGAGTCTACTGAAAATATGCACTAGTGGACCAAATGATGTAGTCTGGAATGTAGTCTTTCTCCGGTCAACCTGAGAATCAATGATGTAGTCTGGAATCGAACCCACAACCTTCGGAGCACGAGGCAGGCGTCATTACCACTTCGCCACAGACTCCCTTTTGTATAACAACGGGAACTGCTGTAGGGCTGTCACGTGATATACCTTCTGTTATTCTTAAACCAACAACATTAGCGTGGCCGAATTGATAAGAGCGATCGTTCTCAAGCTTCCGGTGTGCTGATGCCGAGGGAGTGGGTTCAATCCCTATACCGATCAGGTGGACTAACATTTGAATTCTCGATTTTTACTTGGGACTTAAATTACAAGTGCCCCAGAAGTCGGAGTGAGTTCGCTTGATAGCGAGGGGTACTGGTAATAGGGAAAGCTTATCTACACGCAAAAATCAGTCCAGGGCACTAGAAGTATAGCCTGTGTGTGGACCACGCTTGAATTCAAAGCGAGCGAACGAAAATAAGATGAGCATCAGGAGCAAATGTGGGTATTTATGCGCACTTATTAGAGAAGAGAAAGAAAATAGAATTTAGAAGTGGTAAAATAAGATATAATCACCGAAAGCTATTGAGAACGCATACCTTGGACTACCAGAAGAGCAAACAACTATTACTTGGATAAATATAATGATAGTAGAATATTATTTTCAACTACAAGACAGAGATAAACACCGGTCTGTGGTCGTAACATAGAAGAGAGGCACCGGAGAGCATCGTGATGACTGGATAGACCAGCGGTAGAAAAGGCAGAGGAATGATACCGGATGGTCTATGGCGGTGTCATGAAGAAATACCATCAACATAATTGATCCAGAACCGCAAAGACCGAGATTTGTGGAGAGACATGAATGCCTGCGTCATTGGGCAATGTGCGTGATGTTGATGATTAGGGTAATGAAATGACCATACCGAGATTCGAACCTGCCTCCTCCAAATAACTACAGCGCCTTCCAGAAGAAATAAGTGTACCTCTATCCTCACGGGTTCCTGAACATTTGAAATTTCACTGGTTTCACTAGAGGGGGAATGGCTGGCCGAGTGGCTAAGAACGCCGGGTTCTCCTTCGGGAGACCCAGGTTCGAATCCTCGGTAAGATGTGGACTGTTTTCTATCGGGGGCAAAAAGAAAATCCTAACCTACACAATTCGCGGCGACTGCACTAGCCAGGCTGTCTTAATTCCTCAGGTTTAAGACCCCCTTGCCATATAGTGACAGGTACCACAGACTGTAGATGACAGTAGAGAGACTGCACCAGAACTTCTTTGGAACTAAGTGTACCAGATATGTGGTGTGAAGCATCCGCTTCATTCTCACAGTGTCAGCTCTGTAGCTCTTGCCTATAAAACGTCAGTCAGCGGAGTCCGGGAGATCTGTCTGGAGGGCATTCAAACTGAGGTGACAGGTTCAGGAGTGCGTATTGAAGTTGTGTCCCGTGGGAGTAGTGCTGGAGCGTAGGAGAAAAGCGATTGGTATTCATGTCAGTTGGTTTCAAACACATACACACACATACACGCACACACACAAACACACACGCAGAGAGATAGAGAGAGAGAGAGAGTGAGAGAGAGAGAAGAGAGAGAGAGAGAGCAGTTGGGGTGGAAGTTGTATCCCATGGGAGTAGTGCTGGAGCTTAGGAGAAAAGCGATTGGTATTCCTGTCTGTTGGTTTCAAACACATACACACACACACACAAACACACATGCAGAGAGAGAGAGAGAGAGAGAGAGAGAGAGAGAGCAGTTGGGGTGGAAGTTGTATCCCATGGTAGTACTACTGAAGCTTAGGGGACAAGCGATTGGTTACTCTGTCAGTTGGTCTCTCTCTCTCTCTCTCTCTCTCTCTCTCTCTCTCTCACACACACACAACACACACACACACATACAGAGAGAGAGAAAGAGAGAGAGAGAGAGAGAGAGAGAGAGAGAGAGAGAGAGAGAGAGAGAGAGAGCAGGGCGATCTTGAGGTTATTAATGTGGCAAGATAAATTCCTTCTTTTTCTTTGTTTCTATTTCGGTCGGAGGTGGCAAGGGAATTTGCAGCTATTGATCACAATTGTTGCTGATCCTCCCCTACTTCTTCGTCTGCTTCTTCTTCGCCGCCACCACTAACATCACAACGTCTACTACTACTACTACTACTACTACTACTACTACTACTACTACTACTACTACTACTACTACTACTACTACTACTACTACTACTACTGCTGCTGCTTCTGCTACCATTACTCATGCTGCTGATGCTGCTACGACGACGATTCTAGCTCTACATTTGTATAAACCAATCGATATTCGATGTTTATGTTATGGTCAATATCACAACGTCCGCCTTTACTTCCCAATACATTTCCTGGTGCCCACATAACGCTGGGCTCATCAATTGTAAAACATTTGCCTCGATGGAGATTCGAACATATGACCGCCGTGTCAGCATGCAAGCGGGCTAGCAACTTGCGTTACCGCACCTCCCGCTACTATACAAGGACCTTACAGGCAGTCACCTTACAGGCATACATTCTTTATCAGTGGTTCTTAACCGGTGGGGAATTTCTCCCCCCCCCCTCTCTCTCATGGGGTAATTTTAGGGATTTGGGGGGGGGATTTTAGGGTTTCCAGTGGGGTGGGGGGGGGGGGGGGTGTAAGATTATTTCAAGATCGCGTCAATACAAAAATCAATTACTTGATCTTGTTTTTCCCTTCAAACTTTACGGTTCTGTACTTCTCGCCCTTCTGAAATTCGTTTTATAACGTAAGTAGACCTACAAAGTACATCTTTTATGTGGACGTCTAGACTTGTTCTAGTATGTGCTATTAATTTTAGCTTCAATTTTTACGTATACTGTGTAGGGGCGGGCGGGGAGGGGGAGCGTTGGAGATTTATAGCGAGGGAGTACCTAAGGGGGAATGACATTCTGACCATATGGTGAAAGGGTGCATGGGCCAAAAAAAAAAGTTTGAGAACCACTGATCTATATTATTCTCATATCCTGACCAGCAACATTATAAAGCGTTCTAACATGTTGGTTATCTCCTCATGTTTCCCTTATACAGGCATGCCCGACATTAAAACAGTCAGGTACATAAGATAGACATTCCACGGTGTCGTTGGCGCCTATTGTTTTGGAATGTACAATTCTGACACGGAGCAGGTAACTCGTGGTTGCCTGCTTTCCACACGGCTTTAGTTTCCCCTGGTCGTGTGTCTTAAGGAAATATTTTTTTTATTTGCCCGATCAACAATCGCCCACTTAAATACAGCGCTAGCGTTTCCTTTCTTTGCATGTTGGAAACTATTTGTCAAGTGCGTACTTACCAGGCACTTGTCAGCCTTGTTTTTTGGCTGTGTGGTCCCTGTTTCATGGGAAAGTTTGAGAGGTGTGTGGGTTCGAATCTTGGTGTAAGCGTCTGTCTGTCTGTCTGTCTGTCTGTCTGTCTGTCTGTATTTGTGTGTGTGTCTGTCCGTCTGGCTAGCTGTGTCGTTGGTTATCTAAGACATCACAAGAAAGTACGAATCACTTGATGTTACTGTGCCGGAAATTGAAAACTATTGTCCTAAAACAGTGGTTCTCAATCTTTTTTGGCCCGTGACCCCTTCACCATATTTTCAGAACGTCATTCCCCCCCCCCCCCACCCCCTTTTTCGTTTTTCCTACCTAAAAATGTGGCCCCTGCCTCTTCACCATATTTTCAGAACGTCATTCCCCCCTTTCGTATTTCCTACCTAAAAACCCCGCCCCCGCCCCTACACAGTATACGTAATAATGGAAGCTAAATTTAATAGCACATACTAAAATAAGTCTAGTCGTCCACATAAAACATGATTTGTAGGTCTACATACTTTATAAATTGAATTTTAGAAGGGTGAGACGTACAGAACCGTACGGTATGAAGGGAAAAATAATATCAAGTAATCGGTTCTCGTATTAACGTGATCTTGAAATAATCTTAATTTCCCCCCCCCCCCCCCCCCCTTCCACTCCCCCAGTGGAAACCCTAAAATTCCCCCCTGGGGAGGGCGGGGGGAGAATTCTCCACCGGTTGATAACCACTGTCCTAAAACGTTAAAGTTTTATGATGTGAAACTGGTGGCCTGTGGTTGTCTAGTCTCAATAAATCACACACTACACGTGTCAGGCACTAACAATGGCACATGTAATAGTGCCAGTTTATCAAAGACAATAGTATATTTCTACACCATATATTACCATGATAAATACATTCACAAATATTGGATCAGCCTCCCGTGCAGTAGAAGAAAGACGTAGAGACACGTTAGACAATATCAACATGGATAGCTATTGTGTGGCCACAACAAGAATGGAATAATAATCAAGCCTAGGTAAACTAATAAAAATTGGACGATAAAAGGCAGAGGAGGGAGAACAAGACAGTGTCACGCGGAACTGACAGTTGCTCAGCTCTGAGCTTTTCAGTAATGTCACAATGTGAACCATTTGGGACAGGCTGATGACAGCAGCAAGAACCCAGTGCCGATTGGCCTTTAAAAATGTGAGCCTGGCACTGCATGCCCATTGCGATTTAAGGTCTGTATGAATTGAATGGAACTGAGTCAAGACCCGACATCACGGCACTCGGGGCATTCCCATAAGCGTTAAGTCCTCACCTTCGACAGCCAGCGTTGAGTTCCAATACTAATGGTGCCCGTTGCAATCTGATTATATCTCCGTCTTGCTTTACCTCTGAGTGGTGACTGTCGACCACATCCACTAACCATCCCTTGCTGTTGCATTCTTTCTAGACCATGATAGTCCATCTATTCTTCTGCATTAATGACATTCTCTCAGAGGGCATTCACAACGTCTACCTTATCATGCATCAAATCATCTCTTAATGATGCGACACCAGCCAGTCTGTCTGCCTGTTCATTTCCAACCACACCAGAGTGTCCTAAAGAAAAGATCCAGCGAATACTCACATCATTTATTTCTTCTTCTTATCGTCCATGCCATGTGGCGTTGTTGATCAAAGTCTGTCCACAGCCTCCTGTCTCATGTACGACCAATCATTTCTGAAACCCACATTCCTCCATATCATGATGTCAAACTGTCCAGGACCTTCTCTCTTGGTCTTCACAACGTCTACCTTATCATGCATCAAATCATCTCTTAATGATGCGGCACCAGCCAGTCTGTCTGCCTGTTCATTTCCAACCACACCAGAGTGTCCTGGAGAAAAGATTCAGCGAATACTCACATCATTTATTTATTCTTCTTATCGTCCATGCCATGTGGCGTTGTTGATCAAAGTCTGTCCACAGCCTCCTGTCTCATGTACGACCAATCATTTCTGAAACCCACATTCCTCCATATCATGATGTCAAACTGTCCAGGACCTTCTCTCTCGGTCTTCATGCCTCTCTTCCCCTCAAACCTACCCGTTTTGACAACATAATTCAGCTTTCCTGTTCAAGCCAAAAGAATGTGAACTGTCTTCTCCTGATGCGAGTAACCAGTTCTCTTTGTGAGTTAACTTTTTAAAAGATATCCGTCTATCCGTCCATGGTTGTCTCATCATTCTTCCATTAAACCACATCTCCATATCTTCCATATAATTCCTCAGCCTGTCTCCTAATTATCTATAATTTGCTTCCATACATCAGGATTGACTCAGTGAAGCACCCTACTTACATACTAACTTCTGGGTTGGATAATGTATACAGGCACATCGCTTACTGAAAGATGTTGTGTGGCCAGTTGTTTCTATGAAAGCGAATGTTGCACGATGAGCACTGCAGAGTTGACTTTGTGTGTGTGTGTGCACACCTTGGCCCCACATTTATTATTTGACACTTTTACAGCTGAATTGGACTCAGCCTTTGTAGAAAAAGTGCTCCTTTCAAAACCCAACTGAACCCAACTTTTGTGTCTTCTTGACAACGAAAGAGTTTTCTTTTAAAATTATTTTATATTTTTATGTTTTTCTTTAGATCTGTGTTGTCCCGTCCTCGATCAAGATTTATATAATCGAAACGTCGTTTAGTTGTGGCCTGTAATACTTATTTTCATTTCATTATTATATATTTTAAAAATTGTCTCTTGTTTTGGGGGATTTTCACTCTGTGATTTATGTTCACCTGTATAGAGTCCCTTGTAAGGTATGCACACTGTGTCCGTGTTTATCTCAATCTTTTCACAGGAAATACATATACCGAACTGTTTGTGTTTCATGTTGAGAAGAATGTTGAGAATGTCACGGACAGGGAAGTCAAGAAACAGCCAGGCATTGAGTGCTGCAGGTGGTACAGGATAGTGTGACGAAGCCAAAAGGAAAAGTCACACACACGTTATAAGACACATAAAATTAAGAGATTTTTTTTTTCTCCCGCGTTTCCATCCTGTTTCAAGATATTGCGGTCAACACCTGCATCGTTCAGCTGTATGTTGATTCCTAGGCTAGATTACGCTCATCAGCACGCCACGACTTTCTGAGCGACCGGCTCCATACTCTCATAAGTCACTTTTGCGATTCGAACCACTGCTAATTCTCGTCGCGTCACGTGACGAGAATATTCGGGGCCAGCGGAGAAAGCTGCTAACCTCTCGGCCATGGAGCCGAGAAAATTAAGAGATTGAGCAGAGAAATTCGTTTTATATTGGAACTACCTGGCAAGAATGTCAGCTGAAGACAAAGATATGTTTGGAAAGCTTAAACTGCTGGACAGTACATAATAATATAGGCAGCACCAGCATCATCAGTATTTCACATGTCAGTGAGGTTTTTTTTTTTTTTGCAATCGCTCGATATGAACTCGAGCGTAGTCCATACACACTATTTATATTAGTGATGGACTGAATTTTGCGTGCCGATTAGCTTTCCCTATTAACAGTGTCCCTTGCCATCAGGCGAATCCACTCCGACTTCAGAAGTACTTGTAATTTACGTCCCCAAGTCAAGGACGACAGGTCAACATTTTAGTCCAGCTGTCCGGTGTAGGGGTTGAACCGCTAACCTCGGCATAAGTACACCGGATGTTTAAGAAGACGCGTTCTTACCAATTCGGTCATGCGGACCTGCAGTGAGGGTTTGAGAGTCGCGATGGCCGATGTCTGCTCTGGACCAGCCGGAGAAGATTGCGAGATCAGTGCTAAATATGTGACCGACGGGAGATTAGCGATGTGAGGCATTGTACCGCCAACGATTCAGGTTTCTGGGTTTTTATTTAAAACCCAGGGTTTACTATATCATAGACAGTAGGCTAGAGTTGTGGTACATTTTACGACCAGTGTCTCAGTTATCTGATTTTGCTATGTCACAGACACTAGGCTAGAGTTGTGGGTCATTGTACGACCAGTGTCTCAGTTACCTGGTTTTACTATTTCACAGATACAAGTCTAGAGTTGTGGGACATTGTATCTCAGTTATCTGGTTTTGCTATGTCACAGATACTAGGCTAGAGTTGTGGGACATTGTACGACCAGTGTCTCAGTTATCTGGTTTTGCTATGTCACAGATACTAGGCTAGAGTTGTGGGACATTGTACGACCAGTGTCTCAGTTATCTGGTTTTACTATGTCACAGATACAAGGCTAGAGTTGTGGGACATTATGTCTCAGTTATCTGGTTTTGCTATGTCACAGATACTAGGCTAGAGTTGTGGGACATTGTACGACCAGTGTCTCAGTTATCTGGTTTTACTATGTCACAGATACTAGGCTAGAGTTGTGGGACATTGTACGACCAGTGTCTCAGTTATCTGGTTTTACTATGTCACAGATACTAGGCTAGAGTTGTGGGACATTTTACGACCAGTGTCTCAGTTATCTGGTTTTACTATGTCACAGATTACTAGGCTAGAGTTGTAGGTACATTTACGACCAGTGTCTCAGTTATCTGGTTTTACTATGTCACAGATACTAGGCTAGAGTTGTGGGACATTTTACGACCAGGGTCTCAGTTATAGTATGCCCCGCAAAGAATGCCTTCATTCACGATCAATTATTTTGAAAACTGTCTGTTGCATCGTTATGATAGGTCCAAAAACAACTTACAGCATCGAAAGCGACGACATTTCTTTGATGTTTTCCTGAAAAACTAGTGATTTCTCGCTAACAAATTTATGTTTACAGTAATGAAAGCCCCGCCAATTCAGATGATACACAAGGCGTATCCGGATACGTATGGGAGTGGGTGCAATCAAAGAAGTAGCTTAAAATCGACAGGGTCGGCTGCATTGCACCGGTTGTTTTTTAAAATCCCATATAGCTCAGTTTCTTTCCGCAGCGCGGAAAGCGTCGCACAAAGCGCGAACTCCGTACCTCCAGCGACGACCCTCGGGAGTCTCCGAAAAAATGCCTTCGTGAAATGGACGCGGCCCGGAATCGAACATACAACCTTCTGAGCCCGAGACAGACAGCTTGACCACTTCACCACGGAGAATCCCGAGAGGGGAGTAATGTGTAATATTAGTAAAGACAGAATTTACAGAGGCATGGGGTAAATAATTTGTAAATTGACAGGAAAGTAGAAGGGATATATTTCTTATCTTATTTTTCATTTCCTTCTTGTTTCTTCAGCTGCTGGTTAATAATATGTACACAAGTATTCGTGTTAGCTTTTTATATTGAGTTCGCGAAAGCTTCCAAATAGCTGTGCGTTAATGTGCGTATGGAGTGACCAGTAATGATACCGCAATTTAGTCATCATGTTTCCATTTGTAAGGATCTGTTCAGCTGTCTGTGTAGTTTGTTCACACGTACACATAGGTGACAGGCCCGCTTTGAGTCTTCGTTAAAGATTGTCTACTCTGCTGTTTACCGTTCAGAGACTGAACATGATTACCTGTTTTTCAGTATGAAAATAGTTGTCAGTGTCTCTGTAGTGGGGTTTCTTCTTAACGACCAAGATGTTGGTCCTCTTTTCATTGAAGTTTATAGACTGATTCGTATGCACGTGTGTTGTCCCCTAATTTGACAACGTGTTTGCTCTCACGTTTCTTGTTATGCCACAATATGTCAGTTTCCACCGCAATATTACTCGTATTTTTATGCATTTAGTGTGTGTGTGTGTGTGTGTGTGTGTGTGTGTGTGTGTGTGTGTGTGTGTGTGTGTGTGTGTGTGTCTGTCCAATACAGTTGTTTGTCACCGCTGAGGGCTTGTGGAATTGAAAATTCATCAATGTGGAATACAAACTGTTGCCATTGACATTATGTTGGTGCTGTAATGGTTAGGGCCTGTAATTCTTCTGAATATTTGTAGCAAAATATCCCAGTTGGTGTGCATGTGGATTAAGGTCTGCGATCTGCTCAGACCTTAATCTTTGTCGGACGATTCCAGTAGGTTGGTGACTGCTCTCGGTTGCATAAAATTCAATCCATCCTTTCTCCAATAATCCTCTTCCTCTTTCAACACATGGTCCTCACATTTTCCCAGTAACTTTTATCAATATTTAATAGCGCGGACTGGATTAGTACCCTGACGTCAGGCAATTTGATTATAGTATTGTCAGCTGCCACCTGTCCTTTAATTTTAGCCCACATAAGTTCTATAGGGTTAAAATGAGAATGGTACGGCGGAAGACTCAAGCACCCATGACGATGCTCTTCTATCAACTTGTCGATTTGATGTTTATTACTTTTTGTCGTCTGTTTTACAAGGGACAACAATTATAGCTAGAAATACGTTTCTGGAAATGGTATGTTTTCCATTCGGAATCATATCTTTATTGCTCCCTTTGTGCTCGATGCAGTAGGTATTTTGTCTTCTTGGGCAACAACATTGATATCATGCATTGTCCATAATATGGACACGACGGCCTATCTAGTGATGGAGGCACAGTATTCTCGAGCCAATCTCTAAATACATTACCATTCATCTTCTCATGATAATCCCTATTGTCTGTATGCTTTGATACGAACACGAGCCCAGCATTCTGTTGTAAGCCATTATGCGTATTACCAGCATGGGCCATGACCAAAAGCTGTCCTATACTACTGGACACATATCGCTTTATCTGTCCATCCACTGATTGCCATTCCTTATCACTTGTGTTGTGCGCATTGATCCACATTTCATCCGAACATACTATGCCATAATTTTCTTTGCGCATTTCCCTTATTTCACGTAGGTATCTGCTTCTCATGGCTCCTAAATGCGGTTGCTCGCAAAGATTATTTCTACCGCCCTTGTACTTTCAAATAGTGAAGATAATGTCCTTATAATTTTCCACAAAGTTGTTTTGGATAGCTCTATGTTATTGTTCTTTCTGAACCAAACCCTAAGTTTTCTTACAGTCACTGTTTCTTTGGCATCCAGCATTTTTATAATGCTGGATAATCCTGGATATAAAATCCAAAAGTTTTATAATTTTAGCAGTCTCCGTGGCAAAGTGGTCAAGCCTTTTGACTCGGGCTCCAAAGGTCGTGGGTTTGATTCCAGGCCGCATCCTTCGGTTCACGAGTTAAATTTTTCGGAGACTTCTGTGGGTCGTCGCTAGAGCTGCGGAGTTCGTGCTTTGTGCGATGCTTTCCGCGCGGAGGAAAGAGACCGAGCCATATGGGATAGAACCCGGTGCAATGAAGTCGACCCTGTCGTATATCAAGTGACTTTTTAAAGCATTTTTATAATAGCTTGCCTTATGACATCTTTGTCAAAGCTGTCGACGAAATGACCGTTTACTCAAACCCAATGCATGCATTGTTCTTTTTTCTGAATTTGTAATAGTATAAAACAGTCTCCTGCGATCAGCTCCGTGACAAAAATATGTGTACAACTTCATAGTGTATAATTTCGCATTCAATCCCATTGAAAAATATTCACACATTTCAATGTTAGCGATATGTGGCAAGAATTAAAAAAAAACAACAACAACAACATATTAATCAGATTTCATGAAATAACCCACATTTTGAGACACCTCTGAATGAACAGTCCCAGTTTAAACAACGCGGGTAGTTGGCATAAGGCCAATCCCGTGGAAAAAAAAACGAACAATATTCAACACTGAGCGCTGATTGTCTGGCTACGCTGTAATAATACATTTAAAATTATGAATTTTATCGCAGACCCGTAAATTATATACCGCATATAAACAAACTTTGAAATCTGCTGTAAAATCTGCAGAACAAAAATTTTTTTGTTGGGTGGACATAACGATAAGGTTATTTACTAAATCTCATAATTTTCCCTCATTTGGTTACTGAGATATGGATGTTTATATTGGGGGGGGGGGGGGGGGGGGGGGAAGAAACCGTACTATATCTGGTTTTACTATGTCACAGACGATAGACTAGAGTTGTGGGACATTGTACGACCAGTG
The DNA here is from genome assembly GCA_014155875.1 of Cepaea nemoralis. Taxonomy (NCBI): domain Eukaryota; kingdom Metazoa; phylum Mollusca; class Gastropoda; order Stylommatophora; family Helicidae; genus Cepaea; species Cepaea nemoralis. The sequence continues at coordinate 92,597 of JACEFZ010016360.1, forward strand.
TCTCAGTTATCTACTTTTGCTATGTCACAGTTACTAGGCTAGAGTTGTGGGACATTTTACGACCGGTGTCTCAGTTATCTGGTTTTACTATGTCACAGACGATAGACTAGAGTTATGGGACATTTTACGGCCAGTGTCTCAGTTATCTGGTTTTACTATGTCACAGACAATAGGCTAGAGTTGTGGGACATTGAATCTCAGTTATCTGGTTTTACTGTCACAGACAGTAGGCTAGAGTTGTGGGCCATTGTACGACCAGTGTCTCAGTTATCTGGTTTTACTATCACAGACAGTAGGCTAGAGTTGTGGGACATTGTGTCTCAGTTATCTGGTTTTACTATCACAGACAGTAGGCTAGAGTTGTGGGCCATTGTACGACCAGTGTCTCAGTTATCTGGTTTTACTATCACAGACAGTAGGCTAGAGTTGTGGGACATTGTGTCTCAGTTATCTGGTTTTACTATCACAGACAGTAGGCTAGAGTTGTGGGCCATTGTACGACCAGTGTCTCAGTTATCTGGTTTTACTATCACAGACAGTAGGCTAGAGTTGTGGGACATTGTGTCTCAGTTATCTGGTTTTACTATCACAGACAGTAGGCTAGAGTTGTGGGCCATTGTACGACCAGTGTCTCAGTTATCTGGTTTTACTATTTCACAGATACAAGGCTAGAGTTGTGGGACATTGTGTCTCAGTTATCTGGTTTTACAATGTCACAAACAATAGGCTGGAACGAACTGTGGGACATTCCTTGTACGACTGGTGTCTGAGTTATCTGGCTTTACTATGTCACATACACTAGGCCAGTGGGACACTATACAACCGGTGTCACAGATCTGTTTTGTGTGTGTGGCTAAATCAGACAGTGTGTTGTGGGACATATACGGACAGCATCCCAGCTTTCTCATGTTGCTATGTCAACGATAGAAGGCTATAGAAGATAATGGAATTATGCTCTCAGTACTAAATATGTCACAGACGGTAGGTTCGTGTTGTACAGCCAGCGTTCCACATATCTCATTTTGCTAACTATCAGTGATATAAATCTAGTGATGTGGAGTGTCATAAGTATTTCGGAAACCTCATTCTACTAAATATGCCACAGATAGGCTAGTGTTGGACAACCACCGCCCCACATATCTCATTTTGTTAACTATCACTGATATAAAGCTAGTGGTGTGGAATATCATAAGTGTTTCGGAAATCGCATTCTATTAAATATGTCACCGACTGGTAAAACTAACATTCCACTGGCTTGTGAAAATCCCATCAAGCTCTAAGGTTAGGCTGGCACTCGGCTGTATATATCGGAATCACAAGACCATAAGACACGTGATAGCACCGCTGCTTGGCATCGTGTGAAGCCGTCCCAGATCGGCCTCAAATAGTTCACCATGTCCTGTAGAATGATTGCCCCAAAGGAATTCCAGATTTCGTTGCGTGCGGAAATAGTCACGAGAAAGCTTGGGGGAGTGGGGGGATGTTTAGCGTGATCGCGATGGTGGAAAACTGGGATGTGGCCTAGAAGTATGATTGTCGGCTTTGTCTGGGTTAAGTTGCCAATACTTGTTGCAGCTGTGTCTCATGGAGACGGTGGGGCTGTTGGGGAGACGATTGCACCTCTTGGTTTGTGGCAGGGAATCAAATCCGAGAGGGGTTGTGGTAGTGCCGTAGTCTTTCTTTCTTTCTTTCTTTCTTTCTTTCTTTCTTTCTTTCTTTCTTTCTTTCTTTCTTTCTTTCTTTCTTTCTTTCTTTCCATATCTCTTTCTCTTCCAATCTCTCTTTCTCTTCCCATCTCTTTCTCTTCCAATCTCTCTTTCCCTTCCCATCTCTCTATTCTCTTCTCTTCTCTTCTCTCTCTTCTCTTCTCTCTCTCTCTCTCTCTCTCTCTCTCTCTCTCTCTCTCATTTCCCACATCTCTTTATCTTCCCATGTCTCTCCCTTCTCTTCCCATCCCCCCATCCCTCCCCTCCACCGTCGAAACAATGTGACAACATAAGCATCCACGAAGCGACGATCTGACCTAGTTTATGCCAAGCTTCCAGGCATCTCAGACATCTCCACGGGAAATCCGTCAACCGTGGATCCATAATGGCCAGAGACTTATCCAGCACGACCATCTCTTCCCTGAGCGGGGAACGTTTCCTTTCCTGACCCCATATGACCCCTGGGTCGATGTAGCCACGTACGATAGGTATGCATTTTTGTGAAAATGTGGGAAGAAAAGCAATGGGGATAGAAGTTGGTCACCTGATCTCATAATCTAACCATCTAGTTATATGGAGGCTTGCTTTTCTTTCTCTCTCTTCCCCGCCCTCCTCCCCTCCCAACTACTTTCTTACTAGAAACCGAATAAGCACAAAATAACTTTGAAGCTAGAGGCAAGGAAAGACTTAACACAGACCCACGTTTCAGTCACTCCCCTTATGTTGATGCTTTATTGCCAATACAGTACAGTGGTATAGGGCTCAATTCCTAGTTAAAGGCAGTCACACGGCAGACACCAATGATGGGGTTTGAAGTTTTAGGCCACTACATATTCCAGACTACTTCTAATGAGATGGGCTGACCACTTCCCTTACTCGCCGCTTTTCTCCGCAGACAATTCTCAGAACATTGTAACAATGATCTATCTCTCATTGTATGAGGCGGTTCCGATCCCATAGCCGGTACTGGTCGGGAGAATGAACTCTGCCAGTGCTGTGATTGAATTAAGACCACTATCGTGGCTGGGAGTGCTGCAACCACACAGCCACACATTAACACAAGTAAAAGTAAGTCATCATTATGAAGATGTAAGTGCTGCGGCCACAAAGCCACACATTAACACAAGTAAAGGTAAGTCATCATTATGAAGATGTAAGTGCTGCAGCCATAAAGCCACACATTAACACAAGTAAAGGTAAGTCATCATTATGAAGGATGTGAGTGCTGCAAGGCCACAAAGCCACACATTAACACAAGTAAAGGTAAGTCATCATTATGAAGATGTGAGTGCTGCAGCCATAAAGCCACACATTAACACAAGTAAAGGTAAGTCATCATTATGAAGATGTGAGTGCTGCAGCCATAAAGCCACACATTAACACAAGTAAAGGTAAGTCATCATTATGAAGATGTGAGTGCTGTAGCCATAAAGCCACACATTAACACAAGTAAAGGTAAGTCATCATTATGAAGGTGTGAGTGCTACATCCACACAATAACACGAGTAAAGGTAAATCAAAATCATGTAGCTGGTATTTTGCAGAACCTGGCTGCCATCACGGCCCGCCAAAAAGTTGCTTCACCTTCTGTCATTTGTTTGTCTCATGCTGAGGGTGTATGCAGTCCGTCTTCATGCTGGTCGACCCTTCCCTTTTCTTCCAGGAACCAGGCCTTCCATCACTGTTATTTCCCCAGCCACTATGACGTTTACTGTCGCCGAATTCTGTCATTTCCCGAGACATGTTACCCTTTACGAGCAGTCTTCTTCCATGTCCTTTTCATCGGCTTCCATTTTGAGTTTTTTGAGATGAATGAAATTGTATTGTTACAATACATTCCACTTTGTCCTCAGCCTTTAGCAATATTTTAAATGTTCTGGGTGATTGCTTGCTCCGTGGCACTCTCTCTAACAGCAAACAGCTCATCAGAGATGACCGAGTATCGGTGGATACTCGGTCCCCAGAGCTGCTTTTGGCACACCGTGGTGGTTTCCCATTCATCTGTTGTGATGGACAGAAAGCTATCAAAGGACTCCGTTTCTACACCTTGTGACGCACTGTACATTTGGTATTAGTCTCATAAACAGGGTGTTTGTAAAGTCTCACTACACTTTATATGTAGAACAAATTTGAAAAAAAAAAAAAAATCTTTCTTCCGTTGATAACACCATTCTGTTTGGAGTGTAAAGAATTACTACAGCAAACGACAGCCATTCGCTGTATATTGCTTCACGATGAACCGTGGAGCACATTTTTTGATGATATCATCTTCTTCTTCTTCTTCTTCTTCTTCTTCTTCTTCTTCTTCTTCTTCTTCTTCTTCTTCTTCTTCTTCTTCTTCAGCGTTCCGAGCCATTGAGGTTCTTTGCTGCAGATACAGTCAGTCTCCATTCGTCTCTCTGGTGGACCTTCTCTTGCCAGCCGTTGATTCCAAGTACTTGTAGGTCTGTATATATATTATCTTTCCACCGTCTTCTTGGTCTACCTCGGGGTCTACAGTCATTTATTTCCTGAGTGTAAGCGAGTTTTGTTTCCCTATTATCTTCCATTCTTTCTATATGCCCCAGCCATTGTAGTGTATTAGCCTTCATGATACCAGAGATTAGCGGGGACTTAAACAGATCATAAATGTCTTTGATATCATGTACTGCATTTTTCACATTTGTTCTACGTACAAAGTGTAGTGAGACTTTACAAACACTCTGTATGTATGTAGACCGGTCGACCCCAAGGGGCGATATGGTTAATATCCCGTCTGCCGCCTTTACTTCCAAATACATTTTCTAGTGCCTATTTTAGAGTTGGTCACCCTGGGGCCCACATCAGTGTTAAAAACCACAGTAATGCGTATTTGACCGGTCTTCGTGGCGAAAGTGTTACGGACGCGATTCGTAATCCCGTATACCCGGGTTCAGAAAGCAGTGGCAAACGTAAAACTTGCTCAGGAACCAGAAACAGCCAAAATGCGGGAAAATGTATTCGAACACATGACCGCAGGCTTACGGGCAAACGTGCTAGCAATCCTGCTCCAACACCCTGCCTATTCTTTACAGGACATTTCCCAGTATCATCTTAGGTTGGGTCGCCCTGTGTGGTGTGTGGGTGTGTGTAGTGTGTTGGATGTGTGTGTGTTGTGTGTGTGTGTGGGTGGGGGGGGGGGGTATCAGATCAGTGAAAACAAATCCTCGCCGTGACGACGACTCAAAGACATGACCACCTGATCGGGCTGCAAGCTGTCCCTAACAAACGAAAAACGCAGATACAAAAACGAACGTTTGAACCAACGTTTTTGACAAAGGAAAACAATAATACTTAACTGATAATGTAAGTATTCTAATTCATTCGCAAACGGTTATCAGAGCACCACACTGAATTACAGTAAAACATATAAAGTCAAGGCAGTAATTGTCATTCTCTATTTCCCTCTTCGCCGTCTCCCTGGCGTAGAGTTTACGACTTTCTCCGTAATCCCGTATATCTACGCGAGGAACACAGCTGCGCAAGATTCGGCAGTGGATCGCGTCACGTAGGTTACTTACGGGGTATTTGAGCCGGTCGCTCAGAACGTAATCTTGCCAAGAACATCAACATCAGCTGGAAAATGCTGGTGTTGACTGCAACGTCCTGTAAAGGATATGCAGCTTAACAAAAATTCCCTCTTCTCCCACATCATCATCATGTGCCATGCCGATAAGCATGTGCGATTATGTTTCGCCATCTCACGCGATCACCAGAGCCGTGGAGCAGCTCAGTGTTCATGCCTCGACTATACCACGTGGCCAAGCCCTCCAGGTAGTTATTTCTCTGCCTTCCCCTTGTTCTCTTCCCTTAGTCTTGCCAGTTGTCACCAAGTTCTCAAATTTATTTCCTATCATAACGCATCCAAAAACTGTGACTGTCTATGTCTAATTTTTGTAATAAGTTTACGGTTTTCATTTGTTTCTTGTTGGACTTGGTCATTGGTTTTTCTGTCAGTCCATGGTATTCTTTGTATTTTCCCGCAGAAACCACATTTCCACTACCATTAGAAGTTTTTCAACTTGTTCTCTCACATCCCGCTCGTCAAAATTCCAAGTAGGATAAACAGCAACCACAAACTACCATTGTTCTCTCACATCCCGCTCGTCAAAATTCCAAGTAGGATAAACAGCAACCACAAACTACCACCCATCCCGTGTACTCTCAGAGTCTACGTCCATGATGTCTCCCAGTCCCACTAACTCAATGTGCTACATTAGCCAGCAATTTGAGCGTCAGGCTGGATAATTTCTCCCGGGCATGATTCATACTTATGTGAACAATGGTAACTACACGAACTGTGTATGTGTACACCGGATTCTGGCGGGCATACAACAGAAAGACTCCCACAGATTTTCCCCGGTATAAACACGCATGTCACAATTTACAGGAAATTGTGACAGGGGAGTTATCAACATTATCAGTTCGTAACGGACATCGTGGTGAAACGGCGCTTTAAGAGGCGAAATCATACACCCACTTATGTCAGCATTGTAGACAAAGGGGAAGGGAACGGACACCATCATCGCACAATGCCTTGCCAGCTGGCTTAGGCATTCGTGTCTTTCCACGGATCTCTGTCGTCGTTGGTGCTCTGGGCAAATTGCTGATGATATTCCGTAATGTCATCGTCTCTGCCCATCCAGCATCATTTCTCTTGGTCTGCCACTTTTCCCACTGAACTTTCCAGTTGTCACGATATTCTCCACTACCTTTCTTCTCATGACATGATCAGCGAGGAGTGACAAGGGGATCTGGCCGACTCTCGACGCTCAGAGGAAAGGCGAGACGGACATATAATCAGATTGCTACTGGAACTATTGGTGTTGGAACTCTTCGCTGGCTGCTGAGGATGGGGACGGAGCGCTTATGGGAATGCCCCGAATGCTGTGATGTCGGTTCCTAAATAAATCCATCAATCAATCAATCAATCAATCAATCAATCATGACATGACCAAGGAATGCTGTTTGTCTTTTTCGTATAGTTAGTTGTACGAGGGGGCTTCAAATGAAAACTGTAAAAGTGTGATATACATGACAATAACCATGCCATTGTCTTACCTGCCAATATTGTTGTTACGGATGTCAAGAGTGAAACATATGGCAACTCGGTGCAGATGAATACGGTGACGTCATATGTACAGTGTAAAAATGGCCGCCCCACTTTTCACATGCACTAAAGAGGAGCAGCGTTCTGTTATCCGTTATTTGATCATTGGGGGGTGAAACCTATAGAAATTCATCGGCGAATGAATGTCCAGGATAAAAATTGAAAGCTGTAGCTACCGACCGGAATTGGAATCTGTCACCTCAAAATGACAACAGCGCCTCGCCGCAGGAACAAAGCGTACTTTGACGCATGACCACCTGAATACTCTCTAAACAAAGGTGTCTTCATTAGCCAGGTCTATCATACACATGAACCCAAGACTGTGGAATATGGACATATTTATGTGTAATTCGAGAAATCATGCCTTCCAACGTTATTCTTTCCAAATCACTAAGACCTTTATTATGGCCAGCATATTTCAGTTTCCAACACACGCTATTGTTTAAACGCCAGTTTTCTTCGACGTTCAGATCTTGTAGAATATAAAACCGAAAAGAACAAGTTGCAATCTTCAGTCTACGGACAGGACTGGTAGGGCAGTTATGTCCAACAGGTCAAGGGTGTAGGAACAACACGCAGCGATACGCAACACTACTACATCCTCCATGTAGGTGTGACAAGGGGCAAGCAATCGCTGGGGAAAACAGACCCGGAAACATGCTTAGCGTAGTCGTTTGTTCAGATCGACAGTCTTGACGAAACAGTGCCACGTAAATAACCCAATGATGATGATGTTTCACTTTTTCCGTCGAGCCCCATTGGGAGGATTTGTTGATGTTCCGATGGGTGGTACTGGATCATGTCATTCCGCTTGACTGTACAATGTCTTTGATGTTGTCTATCACTTTCTTCTCGGGCGCCCTCTTGCTCTCGTATCAGATCTTGCTTGGTAGACCTCGTTACTTTATTAACTGGCATTATCTCTGCAACCCTCTCCTTCCCCTCCTTTATTTCTCTATATGTCATAACAACGATACAAGTGGCAAGATAACATCAAGAGATGGACGAACATCAATCTGACAGAATGACAGTTAGGGCGAGAGACAGACAGTGTTGGAGATCCATTGCAGCCAACCTTCATTTAGGAGATGGCACCTGATTTATTGATTTATTGACTAAGGGTGTTTCTTATATACACATCTGTATTCTCTCCAGTGTTATAAGGTTAGTGCTCTGGGCTGAGAGTATCCTTGTGTGATCTATGTGAGGAAAGACACGTAGCACGCATTTATTTTTGTTTTTGAGGTTTTAAAAAATGAAGTTAAAGGCGAGGGTAACGATTTCATTGCAATGGGTGTTAATCCAATATGGCTCAGTCTCTTTCCGCAGGGCATGCCTGCCGAAAGCGTCGCACGGAGCACGAACTCCGTAGCTCCAACGACGACCCACAGGAGTCTCCGAGAACATTGCTGTCTTGACCGGAATGACTGCATCTGGAATCGAATCCACAATCTTCGAAGCGCGAGGCTGGCGATTTAACAACGTTGCCACTGAATTTCTATGTACAGTTTAAAGATCCTTCACAAATCAAGCGGACCACGAAAGTCGTGAATGAGTGTATTAGTTCAACAGAAGCCCCAGGGGTTACTATGGTATCTTACAAACTTTCCCGCTTTCCCTGCTTCTGTCTGACGTCTGACCCCGTCACTGGGGAACGTGTGTCATGTCTTTGGCTAGCTAATTGAAAGCTGTCGTGGTGGAAGTCAAAGCGTCGTGGCTCTCGGTTTGTGTCTAGCAGAGATATCCCTAGGACTCGAGTGCTACACTATAATCTGGGATAGAAAAAGGGAAACGTTCATTGTGGGCAGGAAGAAAATATTTCCGATCTCTCTCTCTCTCTCTCTCTCTCTCTCTCTCTCTCTCTCTCTCTCTCTCTCTCTCTCTCTCTCTCTCTCTCTCTCTCTCTTTCTCTCTCTCTTTCTTTCTTTTTTTTTTCTCTCCTGTTCTTTTTCATTCCTCTCTCCTGTTCTCTCTCCCTCTCCTGTTCTTTCTCTTGCTCTTTTTCTCATTCCTCCACTCTCTTACTCTATCCTTCTCCTCTCCGCCACTTTTTCTTTATCTGTCCTCCCTCTCTCTCACTGTCTCCATCTCCTTCTTTCTGAACTCTCAATCTCCTCGTTCTCTTAATATCTATCATCCTTTCTCTTATTTTCTCTTACTCACTCCCTCTCTTTCTCTTACCCCCTCTCTCTTTTCTTTTCCTCTGTCTTTTACTTTCTCCCTATCTTCTTTGCCTCTCTCTCTTTCTTAGTCTCTTCCTCTCTTTCTTCTCTCACTTTCTCTCTTACTCTCCGCCTTTCTCTTATTCTCTCTCTTTCTGTGTCACACACACACTCTTTCTTCCGTTTTCTTACTCTTTCCATCATCTTCTCCCCCCTCCCCTTTTTTCCTTACTCCTTCCCTGTCTCTTACTCTTTTTCCTACAATCTCCCTTTCTCTTACTCTTTATTACTATCCTCCTTTCTCTTAGTTTCTCCCGCATCCTATCCCTTACTCTCTCATTCTTTCTTAAAATATCCATCTTTCTCCCTCTTACATTCTCTCCATCTCTCTTTTACTCTCTCCCCTTGCTTACTTTTTCCCTCTTACTCTCTCCTTCTCTTATACTCCCTCTCTATTAACTATATCCCGCTCCACCCCCTCACTTACACATACCTCCCTCCCCCTTTTCTACCTGTCAGCCAGCCATACAGTCGCTTGTTGCCATCAAAATTACAAGACAGCACGTGACTTGAAATTTGATTTATGAGTCACAGTTTCGGTTCCCAAATCCATTGTGAGGCAGTCATAAGATTTCTCGGCCGGGCTTAAATAATCGTTTTGTTTCCCTTCGGGATATGTGATTCTTGTTGTGTCCTGTTTTCTCCCGCCAAGATCTGCACAGTTAGTTTATAGAAAGGAGCCCATCTGTACGTTGTGTTATTTTATTGTGTACTTTAGGGATATGTTCCTGATTTCTGTAATTCTCTTGTTTGCTCATTTGTAAACTGCTAGGACAGTTTATAAAAGGTAAACCATCTGTAAATTGCGTTGTTTCATTCTTTCCTTTTGGCAAATGAAAATCTTGGTTTGTTATGTTCTTTAATCGAAAACTGCACACACAGTTTATAGAAAGGAATCCATATGTACATAATGTTGTATTCTTTCTGTTCAGAATATGGAATTCTTACGTCTTATGGTGTCCCTTCGAAAACTGAGCATACAGTATATAGAAGGGAACCCCATCTGTATATTGTGTTGTTAAGTTGTTTCCTTTCGGAATGTGTAATTCCTGTTCTTCTCTGTTTTCTTCCATTGGAAACAGAGATTACAGTTTGTAAAAGGCCGTCTGTACATTGTGTTATTTTATTGTTTCATTTCGAGGTATGGGGATGTGGTTGTTGTTTTATTCTTTGCAATCAAGACCTGCCTATCTACCCACCCAACTACCTACCTATCTGAGAGAGAGAGAGAGAGAGAGAGAGAGAGAGAGAGAGAGAGAGAGAGAGAGAGAGAGAGAGAGTATGCATGCATGTATGAGTAAATGCTGTGAGTCGGTATATGATATGTGAGAGAGTGTGTATTTGTGTGTTATTGAGTGGGTGTATAACTGTAGGAGTTTGTGTAAATGATGTAGGTATGTATGTATGTGTTTATGTATGTGTGTGTATGTGTGCCTGCCTGCCTGCCTGCCTGCATATCTCATAACATTGTTTATGTTCACAGTATTTATTTGACAATGTTTTTTTCTATGTGAATTTAGCATGCTCAATAGATAATTGAAGTACGAATGGCTGAATGCAAAACGGGCCTCCGTGCCCAATGTTTGTTTGTCCTACCTGTTTAACTGTCTTTTTTTGTCCTATGCCTGCCCACTCGTCGGTCTAGCTCTCTCTCTCTCTCTCTCTCTCTCTCTCTCTCTCTCTCTCTCTCTCTCTCTCTCTCTCTCTCTCTCCTCTCTCCTCCCATTTCTTTCCAACCCTGCACAAAATAACACAATTTAAAAAAAAACTCAATGTACTCAGCTCATGTGTCAATTATTATTCTAAACCCATCCAACACATTAGCAGCTTTTTTATTCGCAAATTCAGAAAGTGAACAGTCTAAAAAATCCTGTCGGTAATATAATTTCTTTGTCCGTGCCGTATTTCCATTACTCCTAGGGTATGTAAAATGTGTAGAGACATAACTTAACAATGGGAAGACATATTCTAACTTCTCTTTTATTCGTCTGCATTCCTGCCTCGTCCCTCTAGCTTCTTAATTGTATATTCCCTCAGTTAACTCTGTCCACGATATTCTCCACCTCCCGCCCCTCTCTTACCCCCCCCCCCCCCCCCCTCAGCCCCACCCCCTCTGCCTGGGCCACGGTCCCTGTTGCTCTAATGGAAATGCATGATGTCACCGAAAACATGCAGAGATAATTTAATCACAAAAAAACGCGCATTGTTCTACAGCAGTGGTTCTGAAACTATTCCCGTCTGGGGGAACACGATTTCAGTTTGACTTGACTCGGATTATGTCGTTAGTAGTTTCAAACGCGGACACTGTCGAATTATGATTGAGTATAGTTTTCTTTTTGACGAACCTGGTGGTGCCCTACTCTTTACCCCTACCTATCTGTAGGTAGTGTTTCTGATGCCTTGTCTACTCCGATAAGGGTAGGCCTCTAACTCGAAACATGTCGTCTTAGAATCCGGTTGCGTAGTTTTCTTTGCAGTGAACCTGCTGTTGCCACACTCATCCTCCCTCCCAGTATATGGGTAGTGCTTTAGATGCCACTTGTGATTGGCTGTTCTTCGTGTGTATCACTGTGGCATATGAGAGTGGCTAGTCTTTGTATGTACCAAACCGTATGGCATTTGTGATTGGCTAGTTCTTGTGTGTGCATAATTAGATGCTCTTTGTGATTGGCTGTTTCTTCGTGGGTGTGCAACAATGAAATATGTATGATTTGATATTCTTCGTTTGTACCAAACAGTATGTCATGCTTAATTGGACATTCTTCGCTACTACCAAACAGTATGTCATGCTTCATTGGATATTCTTCGTTTGTACCAGGGGTTTTGCTAGAATCTCAAAACTGAGAGGGAAGACCAGGAAAACTTTCAACCAGATAGCGGTGGGAACAATTAGTAGTGACTCTTCGCTGGTCGTTGAACGAGGGGGCGGAGCATGTATAAGATTGTCCAGACGGCAGTGATGTCAGTTCTTAGCTCAACTCAACTCCTTTGTACTAAACAATGTTTTTGGTTATTATTCGTGTGTAGCAAGCCCATCTGCTAGCTTTTCGTCGTGGACTATAACAAGTGTGACATGTGTTATTGACTATGCTTCGTGTGTACCAAATAATGTGACATGTGCATCTGGCTAATCTTCGCGTGAACCAAACAACCTGGCACCCGCGAGTGGCTATTCTACGTTTGTGCCAACAAATATGGCATGAAGGATTGCCTGATTTTCCTCTGCACTAAACAATGTCACATGTGTGACTTTAGATTTTTACGTTGTTTTGTGTTGGTTTTATTCTTGTTACGAAGTGTTATAATTGGCCCATACGAAGTAATAGAATTCTTTTGTAATAGTTTCTTTGTCGTGTCTGTCTTGTCCGTCTGTCCGTCCGTCCGTCCGCCCGTCCGTCTGTCTGCCTGCCTGCCTGCCTGCCTGCCTGCCTGCCTGCCTGCCTGCCTGCCTGTCTGTCTGTCTTATATGCGCGCGAAAGCAATAACATAAATAAGAACATAAACGTGACATTTATTACTGGCACACTTCGCATTTTATTTCCGTGTGTCTTTACATCGCCATACAGACATCTACCAGGCTTTCTCCCCTGGCCAGTGCGACCCGCACACACAGTTTGGTAACCGCTGTGTTACAAAAAGCTTGCTGCCCGCCTCGACAACGAAGTGAGGCCATCTGGCAGTCAGCGCCTTGTCTGCTGTGAAAGGGATATTTGCAGGCACCGGGCCGCATGCCAGATTTCTCATCAAAGTGGGGGACAATTGTATTTTCCCCTAGTCCAATGTGGGTGGGAAAACACATATACACACGCTCGCACAAACTCACACAGCCGCACAGACGCATTTTAAAACACGTAACAACAAAGAGGAAATGTTGGGTTTCTGCAGAGAGATAAAAAGTCAGTTTCATATACTTTACAGGACGTCCCAGTCAACCCCAGCATTTTGTTGTTGTTGTTGCTGTATGTGATGTCTTGGCAAATTTACGTTCAGTAGTTTTCCATTTTCTGAACGACCAGCACCCATACCATTTCGTAGAAAACCAACGCAAGACGGCCTGATGCCAAATCGCTCGCAGCTGTGTTTCGAATGCGGTATGCGGGATTTCGAACTGCGTCTGTAACACCTTCGCCACGGAGCCCACAGAGAGGTAAACAACACATTAAAATAAGATTTGTTGAAAATTATATATATATTATATACATATTCAACACTACCACATGGCGTAGAAGCAAGCATAGTGAACGAGCGATTGGAAAGTTGGATTAAGGCCTTGGAATTTTGTTATTATACGAGGGTAAGTTATTAAGTAAGTCACAAATGGAAAAATAACTAAATATGATAACAACTTTAAACCAGTTTATTTTTATGCATACTTTGCTCCTTTATGTCTCAACATAATTTCCACCAACACTGATGCACCGGCTACATAGAAATGCGTGCTCTGTTTTCTAAACCACGTTTTCACTTCACATTCAACTTCGGCGTCATTCGCGAAATGTCTCCCGCCAAGGTAGGTTTTCAGTATTTATGCTGACAAATGTTTATCCCGTAAAGCGGTGCATAGCTGGGTAGAAAAAAGTTACGAGGGCGAGTCAATAAGTAAGTCACACAGTTCTGTGGGATGACAGGTAAATGACAACAGAGCACGCACTTCTATGCAGTCGGTTTGGGAGGACTGATAAAACGATGGGATAAGTGCGTCAACGTTGGTGGAAATTATGTTGAGAAATAAAGGGACAATGTATGTATAAGATTAAACTGGTTTCAAGTTGTTATCATATTTAGTTATTTTTCTACAGCCATTTGTGACTGACTTATTAACTTACCCTCGTAAAATATTACATGTTCTTTGCAGGATGTTGCCTTCAACCCCAGGTTGATTTTGTAGGCAGTAATACTTTCAGTTGTTTGCCATTGCCTTCTGAACAGGAAGTCTGCGTTTATGTGCAACTTAATGCGGTTTAGGAGTTGAACCCCTATCTTGCCGGGAGCGACCGTCAGGGAAGTTGGTAGGAAACTTTGTATGAAACTACTCGGCAGTGTTATTTCAGTACTGTGCCATTGCTTTCTGAGCCACCGACGCCTCATGCTATAGAAATTAACGCAAAGCGGCCTGCTTCCAAATCGCCCATCGTTAATTTCGAACTCTCGACTCTGTATATCGGGGAATTGTGAAACGCAGTTCGCTCTACACTCTTCTTGATTGTACATTCTGTCAGAATGCTCTTCGTCCATCTCTTGATGTTATCTTCCCACTTGTATCGTTGTTTACCTCTTGCTCGCTCGCCTTCAACCTTACCCTCCAGTATGGTTGTTATAAGAGTGTTGTCTTTTAACATGGCTGAAATATTTCACTTGCCTCCTTTTTATTTGGTCGATTGGAGGGTCATACTTTGGTCATACAATTGGAGCTTGTGGAGAAGACTAGTCAGCTTCCAGGAAATCAAGGGATGGGGGAAAAGACGATGAGCCTTGATAGAGCGGGCATTGAGAAAATCTGATAATACACACACACCACTATCACACATAAAACACTATCACATATACATCACTACACTATCACACATACAACGCTACACTATAAAACACACAACACTACACTATAACACACACACACACACACACACACACACACACACACACACACACCACTATCACACAACACTATCTCACACACACAGCACTATCACACACACAGCACTATCACACACACAAAATACTATCACACACACAACACTGTCACACACATACAGCAGAGAGACCTATAACACACGATGAAGAGAACTGGAGACAGAAACGAATAATATACAGAGAACATGGAGGAAGCTGCAACAGACTGCAAACAATAGAACCACTTGGCATAACCTGTAACCTCGGTTAAGGACCTTATGCTGCAGTGGGAGAAAGAGGGTAGAAGCATAAAGCAAATACAGATCAGGAAGCATACGGCTTTTTTACGAGACTACCTACGCTGTGGCGAAGGGCTCTTGAACGCTATTCGTAATCCCGCGTACCGCGGTCGAAACACAGCTGCGCGCGATTTGGAAGCGGACCGCCTTACGCTGGTTTTCATTCAGTTGTATGAGTGCCGGTCGTTCAGAAAGCAGTGGCAGACTACTGAACGTAAACTTGCCAAGGAATCCCAAACAGCCCTCACAAAAATGTTGGGGTTTACTGTGGTGTCCTGTAAAGCAGTGGTTCTAAAACGGTGGGGAATTCCCCCCCCCCCCCCCCCGGGGGGAATTTTAGGGTTTCCGGGGAGGGGGGGGGGAAATTAAGATTATTTCTAGACTGCGTTAATACAAGAACCGATTACTTGATATTGTTTTTCTCTTCATACTTTACGGTTCTGTACATATCACCCTTCTGAAATTCATTTTATAACGTAAGTAGATCCGCAAATCACGTTTTATGTAGATGTCTAGACTTGTATTAGTATGTGCTATTAAATTTAGCTTCAATTATTACGTATTCTGTGTAGGGGCAGGGGAAAATTTTTAGGGAAGAAATACGAAAGGGGGGGGGGGGGGAGAGAATGACGTTCTAAAAATATGGTGAGGGGAGAATGACGTCCTAAAAATATGGTGAAGGGGGCCACGGGCCAAAAAAGGTTGAGAACCACTGCTGTAATGGATACGCAACTAACTTAACCTATGAAGATCATGATAAGTATTCTTTTGTGTTATCTGTTTTTGTTTTTAAAAATTGTTTTGTTTCCATTGTTCATTTGATGAAGGCTATTATTGAAACGTTGACATGTATCCGTGTGTTTTTGGGGCTTCTTATTCATATTTTGTGTTATTATTTGGACTCCAGAGAAAGGATAATGGTGCCGGCGGATAACGCTAATCTAGAAAGCCAGCTCGGGAAGGTAACCCATCAACAAATGCTTGAAGAAGTCGGATGTGCCGGCCGAAAGGTGCAAATATCGCAGCTGTTGTAAACAGGCGCAGTGCAGTTACGTCTAAAACATCATTCCGGACGAACGCAGAAGAAGAAGAGGAAAGCCAGTGGATATTGGCGAGTATAGAAGAAAAAGACAAAAAACAACAACAAATAGAAACAACGGTTAACTGATGCTAACCAACAACTTAGTAATTTACATAGAGAACAGATGAAACAGTGAGACGATACGTGAAACAGTTCTAACGAAGGCACTGAAAGAGAATTAATGATGACCAATAACTTAGTAATTTACATATAGAACAGATGAAACAGTGAGACTATACGTGGAACAGTGCTAAAGAAGGCACTAAAAGAGTGGCGGGTATGATAGAAGAACTGAAAGACGCATAAGCATGCATTACGTGTGACGCAGTAAACTGACTCGTCAGAAAGACTTCCCCTCATGTCTTCTATGTTGATCAATGGAATTAGTCAGGGCATGCGGGCCGCGTGGACGAGAGAGAGAGAGAGAGAGAGAGAGAGAGAGAGAGAGAGAGAGAGAGAGAGAGAGAGAGAGAGAGAGAGAGAGACTCCCAGTTGGAAACTGAAGTCTAATCGGGAAGAGAATGAATGGAGAGGGAGCACTTATGGATTTGATCAACATTATCACAGCGGAACAGTCTGGTCGCGGGCATTTTGTGTGTCGTCTCAGTTTGTGAGACGAATATTCTGAACACATGTGACAACTGACAGAATGAGGAACTTCCCGTTGCGTGCTATACCTTCATTGGAATGTGGGATATTGCTTTCAGATATACGTGAAATGTGGATTGGGGAATCTTACTTGTCATTTGCCTGTTATTTTTGGTAGTATAATGATGTTAAGCTTTATGTTACACATAAACAGACCGAGAACTGAAGCTTTTAGTTTGATGTGTTAACCTAAGGAATCGTGCTTTATGCTAGACGTGTTAACTGGCAGAGTAGAATGAAGTGATAGCTTTCTTTTAGATGTGTTAACTGGAAGAATGAAGGAATCGTGCTTTATGTTCCATTTGTTAACTGGTAGAATGAAGGAATCGTGCTTTATGTTACATTTGTTAACTGGTAGAACGAAGGAATCTTGCTTTATGTTACATTTATTAACTGGTAGAATGAAGGAATCATGCTTTATGTTACTTATATGTGATAACTGGTAGAGTGAAGGAACCTTGCTTTATGTTACATTTGTTAACTGGTAGAATAAAGGAATCGTGCTTTATGTTACATTTGTTAACTGGTAGAATGAAGGAATCTTGCTTTATGTTACATTTTTTAACTGGTAGAACGAAGGAATCTTACTTTATGTTACTTACATGTGATAACTGGTAGAGTGAAGGAACCATGCTTTGTGTTAACATTTGTTAATTGGTAGAATGAAGGAATCGTGATTTATGTTACTTTTGTTAACTGGTAGAGTTAAGGAATCGTGCTTTATGTTACATTTGCTAACTGGTAGATGTGTTAACCGATAGGCAACCGAATCATTCTGCTTATTACATGTTTTAACTGATATAATTTGAAGGAATCGTTCTTTCTGTTACATGTGTTAACTGGTAGCCTGACGCAAGGAATCATGCTTTATGTAACATTTGCTAACTTTATGTTGCATGTGTTAACTCGAAGAATGAGAGAATCTTTCTTTCCCTTACGACTGGTAGAATGAGAAATCTTGCTGTCTGTTATGCTACAGTGTGAGCTGATGAAATAAGGAATCGCTCTCTCTGTTCACATGTTAACTGGTAGAATCAGAATTAATACTTTACATCATGTATAACTTCAACAAAAAGCATCTTCTGTAGACTGAGAAAGACGCTTGCTTTTAAAATTATACTTAATCATTTTCAGAATAATGAATTATGCTGATTATTACCTGTAATACCCACTGAAAAAAAAATCAATTTGCATTTAATTACGTATAATTTCGGTGTAATTAAGAATGCTATTGTCTGTGGCTCTCTAGAATAAAGTATATTAATTTTAATTAGGTATAACGTGGGCGAAATCGTACAGGTAACTTCCAATACATGTAACTTCAGTGAAGCGGAGGAATCTTGTTTTCTGTTGCATATGTCACCCTATTGATGATATTTAATGTCTTGCATCTTATATAACTTTGGTAGTCTGATGGATCTTAATGCATGTTATGTAGAAAGTCGTTAAAAGAAGGCATGTTTATATACGTTATATATAAACTCCGTAGAATGAAGAATTTTAATTTACGGTTATACATAAATTCCATAGAATTAACAATTTTAGTTTGTTATATTTACATCCCGTTGGATGAGAACGTTAAGTTTATGTTATATATAAATTGCGAAGACTGAGAATTCTTTGGTTACGTTGAATATAAATTTCCGAGCATGAGGAACCTTGTCTTCCATTACACGTAGATTCAGTAGAATGAGGAGTCATACACTGGGTAAGAAATATGTCCGTGTCTTTATGTTTGCATTTCTCGTATAAGATGTGTACCGCTTCCTGCAATGTGCAATTTCATAGTCATAATCCCCTCCGTTTTGATCCTCAACCTGCCGCCTCCTTACTCTATTCTTCTTCCTATCCTCCTCCTCTTCTTTCTCATCCTCATCCTTCCCCACCACCGTCTCCTCCTCCTCCTCCTCCTCCTCCAGTTATTATTATTATTATTATTATTATTATTATTATTATTATTATTATTATTATTATTATTATTACCACTACGTTGAGCGCGGTCGGACAAAGGTTCGATGTCAGTTGACGACGGGAGGTAAAGACTGACTACCTATTTCCTCTTACACTCAGGCCTACACAGTGAAACGGCCCCAACACTTCACATACCACAGCAGGACTATATTATTATTATTATTATTATTATTATTATTATTATTATTATTATTACGTAGCCTTTAGCAAGATGAAAAACATATTGACCGATAAAAAGATGTCAATTGAAACGAGAAAAAGAGTGTTGAGATGCTACATTGAACCTCTACTTTTATATGGATGTGAAGCGTGGACAATGAACAGTCAGGCTGAAAAACATCTGATGGCTGTAGAGATGTGGTTTCTGAGGAAAATGCAAAGAATACCATGGACAGCCAGAAAGACCAATGAACAAGTCCTTCAAGAAACAAATGAAGATCGTAAATTGATTAGAGAAATTAGACGTAGACAGTCAAAATTTTTTGGGCATGTTATGAGAAGAAATGGATTGGAGAATTTGGTGACAACTGGTAAGATCGAGGGGAACAGACCAAGGGGAAGACCTAGAAGCAAGTACCTGGATGGGTTGGCCTTGTGGCATGGTCGAAACAGAAACACGGAGCTGATCCACGACTCTGGTGATCGAGTGAGATGGCAGAACATGACCGCCCACGCTTACCGGCATGGCACATGATGGATGGATTATTATTATTATTATTATTATTATTATTATTATTATTATTATTATTATTATTACTGGGCCACAGAGGTGTTTCCAAGGCACCAGGGCCAGGTTTTATACTGGCCAAGACCTACTAACACGTCCTAGTCGTGCGTCCTGGGCAACAGGTCCTCTTCGGGGTCCTGGCTAACGTAGTAGGATCGTTGATTCTTCCGAAGTCGGAGAGTATCTGCCTGCACGGCGAGGAACCACTACACACACACACTGCACACCAATAAGCCAGACATGGGACAACGGATACTCACGCAAACCTCAGGTCCTGTATGACATCACACTGATGTTGGACAACAGGATGTCTTCATCCGACATACAGGACTTCGTGCTTGAGTTCACAGCCAGCGAACGCAAGCAAGCAGCAAGCAAGCATTATTATTACTATTATTAAAACGGAATAGTACCCCGTTCGAATCCAGTTGAGTATGCTTGGTTAGTTGGATGAAGGCCTGTTAAGACCGAGTATTAGTGCATGCTAAGGCAGACGTAGTCGGGGCCCTTGGGAATCGTGTGTATAGTACAGAAGAAGGGGTAGATAATCACGGCTTGGGGTGACTGGTGCTAAAGGGAGTGACCAGAGGATCTGACCAACACTTAAAAATCTAAGGAAAAGCCAAACGGACATATAACGAGACGCTTCTGGTACCATTATTATTGCGATTTTTCGCTGTCTGTTGAGGTCGAGGAAGGGGCACTTAAGGGAATGTCCCGAGTGCAGTGATGTCGGTTCTGGACTTATCTCAACTCAACTCAGAGACCGAGTACTTTCTTTAGAGTTTATTGCGTTGACACTCAGGTCACTTAAACCACAAAACGGGCTTGCGTCTAACGGGATGAGACTGGTGCAAGGACTTCTCTACCGACCCGGTACCCATGTACCACCCCCACGGGCAGTGTATTACAGAGATCTTCACCTCGTCACTCTCAGAAAACATCGTGGTGGACATAACCGGTCCTTCAGCTTGGTGTCTACGGGGAGACATGGCGGTCCTTGCACGGAGAGACATGGCGGTCCTTGCACGGAGAGACATGGCGGTCCTTGCACGGAGAGACATGGCGGTCCTTGGAAAGTTAGGCAGACTGGAACCCAGTTTACGGGTTAGTCACATCGAGTATATGTGCTCCAAGGTCTTGGCTAGTGTCCGTCCAGGATCTGTTTTTGCGACTTCTGCGGCCTGTCGAGTTAAGGATCGGTTGTTGTATTTGTTTTCTTCTTCTTCGGGGGAATGCGTGTCTAAATGGTTAAGCCGCCTGTCTGGCACTTCGAAGGTCGTGGGTTTGTTTCTGGATTCCATCGTTTGGTTTACGAGTTCAGTTTTTCTGGAGATTCTTGTGGACGTCTTCTAATTCATCCATCTCTTTAGAGGTCAGCAAGGCCGACTGGATAAGACCGCTCGTTCTTAAACATCCGGTGTGCTGATGTTGAGGTAGGGGATTCAACGCCTACACCGTTCATTTGGAGTCAAATGTTGACTTTTCTTCCTTGACTTGGGTAGGTAAATTACACTTACATATGAAGTCGGAGTGGGTACGCCTGATGACGAGGGACACTAGTAATAGGCAAAGCTAATCCACAGGTAAAACTCAGTCCATTCTACTACAAGTAGCACGTATGGACTACGCTTGAGTTCAAAGCGAGTGAGCGCCCACAAAATCTCTTTCTCACTCTCTGTCTCTCTCCGTCTATCTGCTTCTCTCTCCTCTCACCTCCCCCATTTCCCATTTTTCTGCTTTCACCCGCTCGTGCCCCTCCTCATTAGTTCCCCCAGCTTATGCAAACATGTTGGTATCGACCACAATGTCACGTGACTACAGGGGTAAATATTCAGCTAATAAACCGGTACACAAAAACGCAATTTTCAACTAGAAGGACTGATTCCATATTATGATGTTTGTCTGGAGAATGGGGAGGCTGGCAAACGCTCTCTAGATCTAACTCTGTGTGGAATGTTGCTTTTTGTTTCTAAGTCACTTGTTGTAGAACATTAGTTAACGTGAATATTAATTTAATAACAGAATAATAGACAAGGCCACTCTGTGGGTAAATAAGCGTGTCTGTGTGGATGTGAGGGAGAGACATGGGGAGCTTGAAAACGCTCTAGATCTAACTCTTTCTGGAATGTTCCTTGCTTGTTCCATGTCGGTTGTTGTTGAACATTAGTTAACATGGGTATTAATATAATAACAGAATAATAGAAAGGCCAGAGAAACACCCTGTGGGTAAAGAAGCGTCTGTGTATGTGTATATGTGAGGGAGGGACATGGATGGTTCTAACACAGTGGTTCTCAACCGATGGGGAATTTTAGGGTTTCGAAAGGGGGGGCTGGGGGGAATTAAGATTATTTCAAGATCGCGTTAATACAAGAACTGATTACTTAATATTGTTTTTTTTCCCTCCGTACTTTACGGTTATGTATTTCTCGGCCTTCTGAACTTCGTTTTATAACGTAAGTAGACCCGCAAATCATATTTTATGTAGACTTCTAGGCTTGTTCTTGTATGTGTTATTAAATTTAGCTTCCATTTTTACGTATACTATGTAAAAAAAAAGGGGGGGGGGGGATTTATAAGGAGAAAATACGAAAGGGGAGGAATGACGTTATGAACATATTGTGAAAGGGGGCGTGGGCCAAAAGAGGTTGAGAACCACAGTTCTAACATATCAAGGATGCACAATAGGTTCCTGCTTTGGGACTTTTTTGTTTTTTTAATGTGAGGTAGCCATTTTACTGGCGCCTTGCCGTCTTGACAGACGATAGTTTGTTGCGCAGTGCTTCGAAAAAAAAAAAAAAAAGGCTACAATCCATGGCGGTAACGAATGTGACTGATCATCCATATAGCAAGTTTAGAAAAATCTAGAATAATAGCTACTGCTTTGTTAGGACAGCTAACAACAATCTTCGACAGTGACTAAAACTATACATATAATTTATTGGGTTAGTACAATGGGAGCGATAAAAAAAGGCTTCAGATAATGACGAGAACTGACAGGATTAAGTCAACAACAGTCTTAGAAAGGTTTCAAGTAATAATTACAAGTTGGTAGTTTGACACAACTGGAATCGTTGGCAGACAAGGTTAGAGGAATAATTATAAGTTAAAGGGTAAATCTTTAGGAATTTAAAGAGTTAGCATTCACTATCGTACTGTACTGATCTTCAGTATCAATACGTTAACTAACAAAGATTACATGGAAGAGGCCAGTGAAACTATAACACTGTATACAACAATAAGAAAGAGACAAACAGCTTCATTTAGTCATGTGATGAAAAAAGAGTCATTGGAAAACATGACGACTGGAAAGATCAGTGGGGAAAAGAAGCAGGGGCAGGCTGAGAGCAATGCTGCTGGATGGATTGAGACGGTGGCATGGAGGAATATCATCAGCAGAAGTTGATCTAGAACACCAAAGACCGAGATCTGTGGAGAGACATGAACGCCTAGACCAGCTGGCAGGACACATGATGATGATCAATACGTTTATTGTATTGTTTCTTTTGGCATACCCCATCCTTCTGTTATCCATCACGCATCTTTGTCTCCCTTCACTTTCCTCCACCATTTTTTAAAGCAAATCGGAACCACTTTTTCAACGCTTTTCGTATTTCTTTCCCCATCCTCCCCTGGCAGTTTGCATCTCCTTGAAGAATCGACCCACATATTTCTTGCCCTCCGTCCAGATTTGTTCCACAGCAGTTCCTAAATCCTGATTATCATCTCTGTCCCACCGGGTTCCCGCTCGGAAACTGGGATGGAAATTGGGTCCCCCTGGTGGGTCATTTCCGTCTTCACTGTTTTGTTTCTGTTATTCTTGTTGGATGGTTCTTTTGTCTTTCTTTCGATAAGCACTCTTGCATTTGTATTGCTCTGCTGCTGTCCGGGGCAATGTAAATGCTTGTTTGTCTTTCCTTTTGCGCTTTGCGAAGAAATGATGGATATGTGGACTCTATGGAGATGCGACGTGGTAATGTTCTTTTTCTTTCCGCTGATCTCCTAATGGAGACTCGGCCATTTCACGCCTAGCTTTCTTGTCTTTTGCTGTTTCTCGTAGTTTCTTTCATGTCTTCCCCACATTGCCTGTGTCCCCATTGGCGCTCTTATTCATATATTCTGGTTTCCCTGTTTAAAAAAAAAAGAAAGAAAGAAAAATATGTCACTGGAAATCACGTTGTCATTGGAAAACCCTCTTGTCCTTTGCCGTTTTTCATAGGTCCTTTCTTGTCTACCCAACATTGTCTGTGTCCCCATTAGCTCACTTATCCAGATATTCTGGTCTACCTGTATTTGAAAAATACAGAAAAGGTGTCATTGGAAACTACACTATCACTGGACAACCCTTGCAGTAGCATAGGCTTTCATATGGCTGGACTGGCAGAAGTATACAGGGTGTATTTTTAATGACTGTGCAGTGTTTGAAAATATTGCCGGTCCAAGTTTTATATTTACCTATTATATTACATGAACTTTACAGATGGTGAATGCAAAACTTGGACCGGCAATATTTTCAAACACTGCAAGTCATTAAAAATACACCCTATACCAACGTCTGTGTACTGATTCAACGAGCATGATCCGAATGGTTGAGGTGGGTTCTACATGTGGACGTGAACTGAATCATGGGGAGGTTTGTTGTCCGTAGAGTCACGTTCATCTTCGTTCAGGGACATGCGGGAGTTGAGGGAAATTAACGAACTGATAAACTTGTTGGTGTAATGATTGCTAGTCTATGCTTCTAGGCCAGGCAGCTGAAGAAGAATATAGTGCAGACCTGATAAGGCGGGCTCACCTGAGACCCAAGAAATAGTTCTTCTTATCAGAAATTCTTCTTATAAGAGTTCAAACTTATAGTAATGCATTTACAACGTACAATATAATATTGTTCTTCACAACAGAAATTCGACACATCCGAGATCGCCTTAAGCGGTTTGCACGGTAATATGCTTTTCGCCTTGTGTATTCCGGATATAGGACTGTCTAGTTATACTATTAATAGCCAGAAGCTGGGCTGTCTAGTTATTGTGCTGTTAACAGCCATAAACACGTCTGTCTAGTTATACTGTTGTTGTTGTTGTCTTGCACTTATGCCGTTAGTCGTCGTAGGGGAGGGGTTATTCTAGATCCAGTGACTGCCTTACCCCCAGTTTCCTTTATGACTCGTGAGCATACTGTTTTAATAGGATCAAGTAAATTCCCTACCGTTTGCTAGTCATGTGATGGGTTACGTACCTTTTTTTTATTTTTGCATATCCTTATTTACAGTGTAGTCAAGAATAAGAGCATTTCTGACTTCCAAGGTGCTGACCTCATCTGGCAGAGGACTGATGAGGACAAGGGCAAAGCCCTCTTTGAACGCTACCTTGAGCAGAGCAACCAGACAGACATGGGAGGCCGGAATCTGGCCAAGGAGGTCACCTCAGACAGATGCAAGGCCCAGAACACTTCGGATGAAGACACAGTGACAGTGAAAGAAATCAAGGCTGTGCTTCGACGATCAAAAAATGCTCCAGGTCCTGATGGCATAAGATACGACGACATAAATAGGTGTACCGACAATGAGCTAGAGAAACTAGCAGACATGTACAACAACAGTATAGGGAGTGCTATCATCAAGGAGGAATGGTTACATAGCTATCTGATTCCCTTGCCGAAGCCTGACAAAGACCACAAAAAAATTCAGGGATATCGAATTATAACCATGCAGAATACAGTAGGCAAGCTGCTGGAGAAGGTAATTGCCAGGAAAATATCAAGCCAACTAGAGAGGCAAGGTGTTTTCCCACCTACCCTGGGTGGGTACCGTCCAAAAAGAGAAACCTGGACCAATGCAGCAGTCTTTGCCCATGATGTCTATGAAGGTTTCCACTCAGGCACTGAAACTGTTGCTGCAGCGATTGATCTTGAGGACGCATACAACAGAGTACCACTGGATTTTTTAATGTTTCAGCTTCTTGAACTAAACGTAAGTCCATTCCTCCTTAGTTGGATCGCTGCAGCCCTCTTCCAACGGAAAGTAGTTTTTAGATGTGGCAGTTGGACTTCGGAACCAACAACAATATATCCTGGCCTACCACAGGGATCACCATTATCTCCGGTACTGTTCAACGCCTACACAGTGAGAATCACCAGTGAGCAGATCACTGGACCTGGCAGGACATTGTCATATGCCGATGATGTTTTAGTGTATCGTCAGGGTAAGGATAGAGAGGAGGTTGCTGTGGAACTACAAACCGAACTCAATCGCATAAGTACTTGGTGTGATGAAGCTGGGGCAATGGTCAACCCAACAAAGGCAACAGTGACTTGGTTCTCGTTGAATAATCATATTGTCAACAATCCAACACCAACTGTAATGCTGTGTTCAGAGACGGTGGAAAGAACGCAGGCAATGAATTACCTGGGGATACGGTTTGATCGAAGCCTTGCTTATAATGTGCACATAGACCAGGTGATAACAAAGGCCAAGCGGGGCTTGGCAGCGATGCGGGTGATGGCGGCAGCAAACTGTGAGCAGCGCCATCTATGTCTTCTGTACGAGGGGCTGGTCATGTCTGTTTTGGAGTATGCAATGGCAATCCTGACTCTCAGCCATAAGCAGATAGAAAGGATGGAAAGGATACAGAATGAAGCTATGCGCATTATTCTTGGATGTACAAGAGATACAGCATGCAGGGCGATGCGCTACCTTCTTGATTTTCCAACCATTGAAGAGAGAATGCAAGTTTGCAGGGCACGCGCCTACCTCAGAATTAACGCAAACACACAGCATCCACTGCATAGTGAAATAAGGAAGGTGAAGGGCAGCAGGTTAAAAAGAGGACGGTCGTGGATGGGTCAAGCCGAAGACATTCTTCAACAGGTGTGTTCACTTGAGGACGTAGAACCTGGCGAGGAGTGGGTGCAAGTGCCAACAGACTTCTGCACATCCTTTTCAGTTTGCATCCAACTAGATAGAAAATGCAGACAAGAAAATCCGGCTGCTGTGGAGGCTGAAGTACAAGCGTTGATTTTCGAGAATTCGCTAGACAGTGACGCGGTCATCTACACAGATGGGTCGGTCGTCCGACATGTGAGAAGCTCATGGGCCTTTACAGCTCGGGCCGGAGGGAGAATTGTGAAGGAGGACTCTGGTGCTTTCACTGAAACCACAAGTAGCCTGACCATGGAAGTCATGGCAGTAAGTAAAGCAATAACATGGCTCGAGACACAGACATTCACTAGGGCTTGTTTCCTTAGCGACTCAATGAACATGATCAAGAGGATAGAGGAGGGGTCGATCCGAAGAGAATGGTTGCTACCTCTGGAGCGGTCTCGGCTGGCAAAGATTAGTTTCATCTTCGTGTCAGGTCATGCGGGAGTACAAGGAAATGAGCGGGCTGACAAGCTCGCAGGTGAGGCTACTGTGGAGGGCGGACGCGCCATGGACCAGGCTGACATTCTGAATGCTCTACGAGAAGTGAGACTTTTGCAAGAACCAAGTGATGACTGTGAATCTACA
The DNA here is from genome assembly GCA_014155875.1 of Cepaea nemoralis. Classification (NCBI taxonomy): domain Eukaryota; kingdom Metazoa; phylum Mollusca; class Gastropoda; order Stylommatophora; family Helicidae; genus Cepaea; species Cepaea nemoralis. Next base: position 119,494 of record JACEFZ010016360.1, read on the forward strand.
ACAATGGCCAGACTGCGAGAGCAGCAAATTAAAAGAGGGGTGGCCAAACAAGAACACTACGCAGGAAGCCAAAGAAGATTGATAAACCAACACAGAACTGGCGTCGTTAGCCGCTACACGCTGCGGGATTTGCTGAGGAGGGGATCCGAGCACTTATGGACTGAATGGTCCGATGTGCAACGAGGATGATCTGTCGACTAACTAACTAACTAACAGGACATTGCAGGTCAACACCAGCATTTTTCAGCTGTTGATGTCTTGGCAAGTTTTACTTTCAGTAGTTTGCCGTTGCTTTCTGAACGACCGGCTGCCATACCTTTCCGTAAGAAACCAATGCGACGCGATCCGCTGCCGAATCTCGCGCAGCTGTGTTTCGTACGTGGGTATACGGGATTACGACCGGCTCACATATCTTTCCGTAAGAAACCAACGCTACGCGATCCGCTGCCGAATCTTGCGCAGCTGAATCTTGCGCAGCTGTGTTTCGTACGTGGGTATACGGGATTACGAACAGCGTCTTTAACACCTTCGCCAGGGAGCGCGGCGTTACTTACTTACAGTATTGTTAATAGCCAGAAATAAGTGATGTATGGTTATATTGTCAGTCGGTGTAATCCCGAATGATCAGGTCGTCTCGATCTGGCAAGGTACAACTGACGCATAAAGTCCAGCGAGCAATTTATCAAATTGATTTACGTATTTGGTTGTTTCGGGATTTGACGGATGTCATTAGCAACCGATCGGGCAAACTTTGAGTTATAGCCTACAATGGGTGACGTGATATTTTAGTATGATAATATAGTCGTGTCTAGCGTGAGTCGCGTGGTTGGACACCCGTCTTAAACGCCAGTGATCCAGAGTTCGATTCTAGGTCCAGTCAGGGATATGCACTATTGACGAACTCAAAACGAGAGCGAAACTCGAGTCTAGTGCTTCTAATCTGACGTGGACAAGACCCAAGGTTCGAACCGGAATACAATCAGCTTTGCCAGTAGTGGGCTGTTCTCAATCTTCAAACCTCAAACCCCGAAACAACAAAATATATCAAAATGACTTGTCGCTAAGCTCTGAATAAGGGGTGCTTTCTTTCCCGATTCGGAACGACAACTCTGGTCGTGGGCTGTCCTCTGGCTAACCCGAGTTGTTGTCACCAGAGTTCACTGGTTAGCCGCTTGACTGGCTTTCTGGGCATGTCACATATTTATGTTTCGCTATAGTCTGTTTTCAGTTGAACTGTTTTGTAATTGTCTTTAACTCTTTACGTCTGGTCCATCAGTTATTATTAACTCAGTTTAGATACCTGAGATGCATCACGTCAATGGTTTTTATACCGTTATAGTGGTAAGGTAATTTTCAAATTACAGGTTATTTGCAGACTTTCATACATCACACAGTCGATACAATACTTTATTATCAAAGAATGAAGAATATCTTATGCAATAAGTCGCTATCATTGAATGTAAGAAAGAGAGTGCTGAGGTGCTATATAAAACACGTTTTACTGTATGGCTGTGAATCTTGGAATATAAATGAACAAATTAGGAAGAGATTAGAAGCAATAGAGATGTGGTTCCTTAGACGAATGTTGCGAATTCCTTGGACTGCCAAGGTAACTAACGACGAATGCCTTAAAGAGGCTGGCGAAAATACAACATTATATACAACAATAAGAAGGAAACAAACATCTTTCTTCGGTCATGTGATGAGAAGAGAGGCGCTGGAGAACATCGTGACAACCAGAAAGATCGAGGGGAAGAAAGGCAGAGGCAGACCACGAGAAATGATGCTGGATGGATTGCGACGGTGGCATTGAGGAATATCAACGACAGAGTTGATCCAGAAAACCAAGGACAGAGATCTGTGGAGAGTCATGAATGCCTACGCCTGCCGCACGGCACTTGATGATGATATAATGTCACAATCAACTACTAGTATTTCTGCCTTTCATCTCCCAACTCACGCCAAGCATCTTACGGACTTGTTCACGATTCGTTAAATTTTGCAGCAAAGTGATATAGGGGTTGAGGTAGCCAGTCCCATGCCAACCCTCTTAAGTCGCCCCTTACGACAGACATGCATGGCAGGTTACAGTGTGGCTGTTCTTGGCTTCCCTTCTGGAACCCAGTAAGACATGGGCGGAAGTCATGTACTAATACAAGTTAGCATCTAGAGTATTTGACTCCCTAAAGTTAGTTGCATGTCCTTCACAGGACATCACAGTCAACCCCAGCATGTTTTTTTGCTATTTGTGATTTCTTGGCAAGTTTACGTTCAGTAGTTTGCCATTACTTTCTGAATTACCAGCACAGATACCATTTCGTAAACAACCAACACAAGGTTGCCAAATCGCCCGCAGCTATGTTTCAAACACAGTATGCGGGATAAGGGGAGCAGTTCGTAATCCTTTCACCATGGAGCGATCATTTGAACCCTTACTGACCACACTTTTACAATTGCTACCTGATAAATGCAATTCTATTGTAGCTGATCAGTGCGTGTGTCAATGTGTGGCAAGAGAAGGTCAACCAGAGAGACGAATGGAGACGGATTGTTTATGCAGCAAAGAACCTCAATGGCTCAGAACGCTGAAGAAGAAGAAGAAGAAGAAGAATATATATATATATATATATATATATATATATATATATATATATATATATATATATATATATATATATATATATATATCATTGGCACCTTTCCATCTTGTCAGACGATAGTTTGGTACATCGTGCTTCAAAAAGGCTTAATAACTACGACCCATGGCGGTGGCGAGTGTGTCCAATTTGTGCTGTAAATGTTTGTCCACAGTGGATGTATGTGAAAACATGGTCATTTCCACCATCATGCACCATCTTACATCTCTCACGCTCTGTGGGTGCTTTATCTGCAATCATTTTCTCCTTTGTCTTTATTCCATTTCTGATAGTGGCCCTCCATGCAACACGTTCAGCGGCAACTTGCTCATGCGCACTGCCGGACAAGGATTTAATGTTAGTTCTCAACGTTGGCTACAGGAGGGAATGAATGAGCACCTATTTCCCCCTGCACTCAGTCCCACACAACCTGTGATGGTGCTGACACTTCACATACTAACATCAGGTTTCTGCTATGGGACTTCTATTTATTATTTAATTGTAATTGTTCTAGACAAAAGTTGATCATCTTTTCTTTTGTCCATTTTCAGAGCTGGAGACTAGTCCAGAATATGCCAGGATGATCTCGGAGACGGAGAGGAGTCGGTCGTCCCATGGTTCAAACGATGGCTCAATAACCTCCCAAGGATCAAGTCAAGGAGTAGCTTCAACTTCACCTGCATCTCCTTTGTCTCAAGCAGGAGTGGAAAGTGATGACTTTGTGAACAAAGTCTGCAAGTTTGAGATGATTTCGCGTGGAAAACCCTCAACGCCCTCAAAAAGTTCCACATCAAAGTCTCTGACCGTGAAAACCTCAGCTTCTAAATCGTCGCCTCAGGATATCAAAGTGCCATCTCCAACATCTACGTTTGGCACTTTGCCTGGAGCATTTGTTGGTGAGAAAGTCTTTACTCGTGACACTGCAACCACGCGTGTCTCCGCCAGTCTTCTTCAGGGACTAGGAAAAGACCGCGTGCAGAGCACTGTCAGCACAAATAGCTCCAACTCTTTGACCAGTGTTAGCACATTGAGCTGGACGTCAGATGTGTCAGATTCCTTTTCTGGAAGTCCAAAAGGACACCCCAATGCTGGAGTTTTACATTCTAGTAAACCGCCAGAAGTCATGACTACCTCAGATCCTGGAGTATTTCAGACAAAGACATCATCGCCATCAGCATCTGTTACGAGTTCGGCAACCTTTCATGACTTTCAGGGAGGGGTGGGAACAACAGCAAGTCCCCTCACAAAGGAAACATACATTTTCACAACCTCACCCACTGGCAGTGTTGGCAAGCGTGGTGGTATCATTGACCTCAGCACTAGCACACCCAGAAATTCACACACTTCAAGTAACACATTCCCTCAGCAGCAGCAGCAACATCAGCAACCCTCAGGGACCATCAAAAAATTTGTCACTCTATCTACATCCAGTAGAGAATATCCCCCTACACCTGTAGTTAAACCTCTGTCGCCAACACCTCCGGGTTTTCCATTCATAACTCCAAACTCAGCTGTGGGTTCAGATACAAGATCCTCCAGAGATTCCAACAGCCCAGTAGTGATAAATGGAGAGGCATCTCCAAATTCAGATGCCCTGAGCCATGATAGTTTAATAGCTGACATGGACAGTTTTAAACTGTTCAATCACAGAAATACATTTGAAGGAATGGACTTTGAGTTCAATGAGTTAACTCCAGAGCAGAAGGAGTTGGCACTGAAACACAGGGAAGTTGTAGCAGAGAGAAAGTTGGAGCAGGAAAGAGAGAAGAAAGACAGACAGAGACTGGATGAAATCCTCAAAATGTGTGAAGAATACCAACATGAGATCAGTGAGGAGTTATGCTCTACTCCAACTCAGTCAAACGCAAAGGTGCCATTTGGATTTACATCTAAAAAACAACAACCGCAGCAGCCTTATGGAGCTAACCTCAAAAGGATACAGTCACCAGGATCAGTTGAAGCTTCAGGTGAAAATGCATCATCACCATCAAATTCTTCCCTGGAATGTAGAGATTGGGTTGGAAGCATGAGTAAAATTAAAACAAATGGCTCCCTCATTCTTGGCTCCCCAAACAATGTTCATAAAGAGTTAGGGCATTTTACCTTTCAGACTGTAGGTGGTAGCACCACAAAAGCAGAATCAACAATGTCCTTAACTTACTCATCGAATTCGGAGGATGAGGCTATTGGCTCAAGTGAAGACACAGGAACAATAAAGAAACGTCCAAACACTGATGAACACCCGCTGAGTCCTCTAAAGCAACCTCAGCATTCAAAACCTCAAATGCAAAAACAATCTGTTGGTTCACCAATCTCAGCCCACTCGCCTCACATCGGTTCACCAATGCCAGCCCACTCTCCTCACATTGGTTCACCCATGCCAGCCCACTCGCCTCACATCACCATAGGGCACAATGCCATCACCATGACGGCAGACATCTCTGATGACAACATGATCATCACCACCACCAACAGTTTCACAGAAGCTGTAACCGTCACTTTGCCAGACACCAGCCATCCAGATTTCAGCAGTTCCTTAGCTGCATCTTCACCCAAGACATCACCAAGTGCCTCCAGCAGTTTTAAAACATCAAAATCCCAGCAGCTGAAAGACATCTCAGACCTTGACCAATTCATCAAAGAGCATCCTCCTTCACCTATTCACAAAACTCATGAAAATGGATATAAAAAAGCTGCCCACAATCAACACGATGCTGAGATAAGTAGTGGATTTGATTTCAGCATAGAAAAGAACTTACAGTTTCCTTCATCTTCTGCAGCAGACACCACATTGTTTCAAAGAAGTCGGGAATATTCTTTGAGTACACTACCTTCTGAGAAGACAGAGCCATCTCAGGGCTGGAACAATTC
>JACEFZ010016360.1:130000-395000 GCA_014155875.1 Cepaea nemoralis
TGGTTGCACAAAATTGGCCTATATAGATTAATCATGATGGCTTTTGCAAACTTTAACAAGCGACTATTTTGTGTACAATCTATGGTTTGTGTGTTTGTTATTTAAATTCACTACGGGAAAACATTGTTGTGATATTAATTATTTGGTTTCTTGAGGTGACATGCTTATGTTTATGTTCTCTACTATTTCTTTCTTCAAAAATGTGTTAGATATTAATTATTTGGTTTGTTTAGATAACATGCTTATGTTTATGCTTTCAATTTCTTTCTTTCTTATAAGGAATGTCAACTATTAATTATTTGGTTTGTGGAGGCAACATACTTACGTTTATGTTCTAAACCATTTCTCTCTTATAAGGAGTGTCAGCTACTAACTATTTGGTTTGTCCAAGTAATATGTTTATGGTCTCTTACATTTCTCTCTTATAAGAAGTATCAGCTTCTTAATATTTCATTGTATGTTTATGGTCTCTACCATTTCTGTTTTATAAGGAATATCAGCTACTAAATATTTGGTTTGTTCATCTCTATCAGCGAAAATCCCTTTCAGATTAATATTTGAAATATGGCTGATTCTATCCATCCATCCATCCATCATGTGCCTTGCCGGTAAGCATGGGCGGTCTGTTCTGTCATCTCACTCGATCACCAGAGTCGTGGATCAGCTCCTTGTTTCTGTCTCGACCATGCCACAAGGCCAAGCAATCCAGGTACTTGCTTCTAGGTCTTCCCCTTGGTCTGTTCCCCTCGTTCTTACCAGTTGTCACCAAGTTCTCCAAATCATTTCTTCTCATAACATGCCCAAACAATTTTGACTGTCTTTGTCTAATGTCTCTAATCAGTTTATGATCTTCATTTGTTTCTTGCTGTCTTTCTGGCTGTCCGTGGTATTCTTTGCATTTCTGTGATTCTGTCACAGGAATATTAATCTGAGACTTGGATGGGTGCTAATTTTAACTTCTCTTTTGAGTTTGAACAGGGTAAGGGTAATGAAAAAAAGCTTTAGGATCAGGTAATATCTAATGTGCCGACTCCCTGGTCTAGAGGCTGCACGACTTTCTCCATAATTTTGTATACTCTCGTAAGTAATCGGTAGCGGTTCTCTCCATGTCAGTAACTTACGGGGTATGTGAGCCGGTCGCTCAGAAAGCAATGGCAAACTACTGAGCATAATCTTGCCAAGTAATCAACAATCAGCTGAAAGATGCTAATGCTGACAGCGATGTCCTGTAAAGGATATGCGAACAAAACAAAATATCTAATGTTCTCTACCATTTCTCTCTTGAAAGGAATGTCAGCTACGAGGTCAATTAGAGGGTCTGAAACTGACCAAGACGCAACTTCTAGTCAAGGTGGCAGAGATGAAACGAAAGATTGCTGAAATAGAGCTGCAGGAGAGTGAAGCAGTAAGGGAGGTAATGGTGAATTCATGATTGTACATATAATTCATGATTGTACATATAATTCATGATTTTACATATAATTCATGATTGTACATATAATTCATGATTGTACATATAATTCATGATTTTACATATAATTCATGATTGTACATATAATTCTTCTTCTTCTTCTTCGGTCATCCGGAGTTTTTTGTGTGGATGTGATTGCGTTGTGCCTGTTTACAGCAGAGCTGCGTTCTTGCGCCGTTAGGCCGACACATCCGACTTCTGCGGGCATTTTTTGACCGGGTTAACCTTCCCGGGGGTACATATAATTCATGATTGTACATATAATTCATGATTGTACATATAATTCATGATTTTACATATAATTCATGATTGTACATATAATTCATGATTTTACATATAATTCGTATGGGTAGAGTCTTACATTTTGCTAGCTATATAGCAGAATATGTAAGCATTCAATCCTTGTGCAACTTATATTATGTCGTCAATATTCTGTTGCATGTTCACAATGGTACCAATATTTGATTAATAAAGTCACAAGCAAAATTAGCACAGTTTAGTGTCTAGCAAATTTCATGTATCTTGTTATTTGTATCATATAGCATGTCCGTTACAGAATGTTGCTCGAAACTTGCCTATCAAAAAGTCTGTCTCTTGCCATTGCTTCTGCCTCATGTACCTTCATGCCCAAAGTCTACGCATTATTCACTGTCCAGTTTAGTTTTAGTTTAGTTTAGTCGATGGATCAACATCATGGCACGCGGGTGTAACCCATAAGTGCTCCGTTCTACTCCTAACTCAAGCCTGAGTCTGGATAATTTCAGCTCAATGCACAAACTCCATAGCGCCGGCGAGGATTCTGAAATACTTTGGGTAGATTTTTAACTTGAAATTTTGCCCGAGCTGTTAGGCTACTCTTTTTCGATTTCTAACTGCCAAGGGATTTTTTTACGCGCACAACAATACACACGGGCATCCAATCTCACCAGGGGAAATTTTATTACTAGAAGTCCACGTGAAAAAATCCAGGCCCTCACCAGGCTTGAACCTGGGACCTCCATCACTCAAGGTGGACACCATATCTCGAGACCACTCAGCCCCTGATTCTCTGTCCATCTTTGGGCAGGTCCACCCAACTTCTCCCAGGAACCAAGCCCTTCCTATCACATTTCTTTCCAAGCCACCGTGATGTTTAATACATTAATAAATTATCTTTTTGTCAGGTGTATAATGCAGAAAATTCAACATATATTAAAGCAATGTGGTGAACGGCAGGTTGCTGAACTAGTCGATGTTGCAGTAATGTGTGTGCAACTGTTGGTTTTACTGCCGCATCCATCAAGAAGGAACTGTACTTTTTGTGGCGGACTGTTGTATTGGCATTCTGGCAGCAGCCTTATGCATGTATGCCACTGCGTGCTGTTGGTTTTTTAGAACTGCTGTCTGTTCCACTTGTCACATGAGACAGTGAGGAGCATTTTGTGTGATATTCACTGGCACAGGAACGGAGCATTATGAGGTGACACTTTGCCATGAAGTTGGAACCACAACTAACTAACTAACTAAAGCAACATAATGAATCTTTCTAGCTGTAATACACAACACTTGTCATACGTTTCACTGTCCTTGTTACCACGGTAGTTTTAAAGATACTGTCATGTCTTTCTGTTTAAATAATTGCAGTTTATTTGCATGAATTGTTATCGCCTCAGCAAATATCAACAACATTTGTTATGTGTGGTGAGCAGCACACTGAATGACTCTTCATCTGTCACATGCTCAGAGTCTAATAAGTGGCGCCCATCTAATAAATTGTGCAATATATTTTATTTGTGTCTTTATTATTTAAATACACAAATAGAAAAACACTGTTTTAAATTCATATCATTATTGCTATTCCTGAATTCCATTAAGTCGTTATTATTCTGTCTGTATTCAGGTATTTTGTGTATATTATGTCAGCCTTTTTTTCAGTTATGCAGTGATTAGTCATTAGTCACAGTTCCAACATCACAGCAAAGGGTCGTCCCCATTATGCTCTGTTCCCGTGCCAGTGGATATCACATAAAATGTTCCTCACTGCCCCATGTGAAAAGTGGAAAAGACAGGAGTCTCGACAACAACGGCCCGCTCAGGCACACTGTGCAAAATGCCACCGCCAGAATGTCACCACAAAAGTCCTCTACAAACAGTACAGTTCACCCCTGATGGAACTGGCAGTCACTTTCCCAACCAGACGTTCACCTACAATGTATCGATGTCTCTAGACATGATGTTACGTTTCTAGTTGTTATCTAGCCACCACAACATTTTTTTCTCCGAAATGTAGATCACACAACAAAACAACCTATAACAGATGTAAAGAAACATTTCACTGTACATAATGCTGTTGCCAGAATACCAACACAAACGTCCCCCTCAAAAACACAGTTCATCATCGATGGAAATGGCAGTCACTAGCAAAACTAGCATCCACACATTCCTCATAAAGCAAGAAAACCAGTCAATTCTGTGACACACCAGCCGCCTTACGTGCAGATATTTCTGGATGTTGTTCCGTTTCTAGATGTTATCTAGCCATTTATCTAGCTACGCATTTTTGAGCATGCAGATCACATCACAACATCTCGGACAGATGTAAAAAACATTTCACTGTACATAATGCCGTCTTCAGAATGCCAAAACAACAGTCCTCCACGAAAGCACGGTTCATCGTCAAAAGAAGTGGCAGTCGACCAGAAGACCAGCCACCACACATTTCTGTATAAGGCACAAAAACAGGTCAATTCTGGGACATAGCCATCCGACAATTGTTCTGAACATGCAGATCATGCGCCACAACCTCGGGCAGATTTAAAAGCATTTCACACGAAATTCACAGCTCACAGCATCGCGCCATGCACTCAACTGAGTTGCAGGGCAATGGAACCGTAAACTACCAGTCCAACATGAGGAAAATGCCAATGCAACGGTAGCCACGAGCATAAACACCCAGAGACCTTAACCGTTTCACTGCCTATCCGCCATGCTGGGGACCGGAAGAGGATAAGTAAATTAATCTTAGAGTTAAGTAGTAAAATTAATCTTAGTGATCAGCATGAATAAATTAATCTTAGAGATTTGCAATGATTGTTTTGCCCAATACATTATTTTATTTTATATATTTTTATATTTTTATATTTATTATTATTTCTGCCTACTTTCAAAAGACAATATTGAAATTGAAATGTTATTTTGAACCCGTTCAGCTGAAAGGCAGTGAATTTTGGAATGTGAACCAAGAAACTGGGATGTTCTTGGAATGTGTACCAGCAAACTACGAAGATCTGAAATGTGAATCAACAGACTAGGAAGATCCTGGAATGTTCACCAACAAACTTGGAAGATCTTGAAATGTGAACCAACAAACTGAGAAGATTTTGGAATGTGCACCAACAAACTAGGAAGATCTTTAAATGTGAACCAACTAGGGGTGTACCGGATTTCGGCTCCGGCTCCGGCAAATCCGGAATCCGGCCATTTTTACAAATCCGGCTTCGGCTCCGGCTCCGGTCCAGTTTTGCCGGATTTAGGCCGGATTTGTGTTGCCTAGTCACGTGAATTTTCTGTACATGTTTCATGAGGCCACGTCGAATTTTAGGCAATAGCACAGTAGCACTTCCGGTTTACTATTTCTCGCTGATGTAAATAAGAATTTTAAGAAAAAAACACTCATTTTGAATTTTAATGGTGCATTACTTCATGAGTTTGTGGGACTTGAATATTTATTTTCGTAAATTTCTTTGGTCTTGCCCATAAAATAAAATGGCATCAAAATCTAAGTCATACAGCGCCGTTTGGGATTACTTCAAGGTTAAAGACGATGATTCAGCGAAGGTAATATGTAAGTTGTGTGACAAACAGTTATCGCGTGGACGATCAGATCGCCCCAAAGACTTCTCAACATCATCAATGCAGACCCATTTGCGATCGATGCACAAGAAAAGCTATGACGAAATGATGGAAAAGAAAGCATCACTGAAGGCCAGTGTATTGGCGACCACATCTATGATGAATCTGGGACCGTGTTTGCACAAAGCAAGAAGCAGTACCCAGCAGTCAATTGTGCAGGCATGGGACCGGGCCAAAATTTGGGACATCAACAGTCCCAATGCTAAACGCATTCATGCTGCCGTAGCCCGAATGATAGCCATAGATATGGAGCCTTTTCAAGTAGTGGAACGACCAGGTTTCAGAGAGTTGATGCATACAATGGAAAAAAGGTATGAATTGCCTTCAAGAAAGTACTTTGCTGAACATATCATTCCTGACATGTGTAAACGTCTGAAGGTAAAAATTGCAGCAATGATATCTGACACTGATTACATATCATTCACAACAGATACGTGGACAGCTGAACACACCACTCAGTCATTTATGGGCCTCACTGGCCATTGGTTAACAGACTCCTTCGTTCTCCGCAGTGTAGTCTTCCATTGTACTGCATGTGATGAACATCACACGGCCACAAACTTGCTTGCACATTTTGAAATTATGCTGGATGAGTGGACAATTGCACGTGAGAAGTGCCATGTTGTTGTGAGAGACAATGCATTCAACATTGCCAAATGCTTTCGTGATGGCAGCTATTCAAGTGTTGGATGTTTTGCACACACACTGCAGCTGTGTGTGCGTGATGGTCTTTTGAGTCAAAAGTATGTTGCTGGCATCATCAGTACTGGAAGAAAATTGGTAGGACATTTCAAACACTCTTCTTCAGCAACCAGTCGTTTGCATGAACTTCAAAATGAATTAAACCTACCACAACATCAGCTTATCCAGGACGTGACAACACGATGGAACTCAACGTTCTATATGTTACGACGTCTGTTAGAACAACGGCGCAGCATCAGCCTGTACTGTGTTGAAAATTTTGAAATTGATTCGGTAACTGGGCTAACGGCACAACAGTGGGCAGTCACGGAGAATGTGGTAGCTACTTTGGCACCATTTGAAGAAATCACACGTGAAATAAGTGCAGCTCAGGCATCAATATCAGTTGTGATCCCATTAGTGAAAACACTCATGGCTTTCCTCCAGAAAGAAGGTATTGATGCTGGGATCAAAACTATGAAAGCAGCCCTGCTTGAAGCTGTTAGCAGCAGATTTGCGGACATTGAATCCAACAGTATTTACACCTGTGCCACACTACTGGATCCTCGATTCAAGCTGTGCTTCTTCTCCGAACGTGGTAGAAGTGATGCGCGAGCCCATCTGCTGTTAGCAGCTAACTCCATTATTGATTCAGCAAACACAGTCAGTCCACAGGATCCATCAGCTACTATTAGTAGTAGTAGTACTAGTGTTTTGACTTCTGTGAGCACTGCCACACAGTACGAGTCCAGCCTATGGAGCTGTTTTGACACAATTGTCGAGGAAAATCCCACCGCAGATCGTTCTGCAAGTGCCGAAGGCAACAGCATTAACACTGAGGTGACACAGTACCTGTCAGAGCCACTTCAAACTCGACAGTCAGATCCAGTTTCATGGTGGCATGCCAATAAGCAAAGATTTCCAAGCATGGCTAGACTGGCGCAGGTATTTCTTGCACCACCACCTACAAGTGTGCCATCGGAAAGGCTGTTCAGTACTGCAGGAGACATTATCACTGACCACCGTAGTAGCCTTTTACCAGAAAATGCGGAGACGTTGATTTTCCTGAAATACAACTCGTCTCTTCTTGACTCTGAGAGTTCAACTTCACAGCCATAATGAAGACTGACTGAAATAGTGAAATTACTAAATGAATGTATTTCAATAAATTCAATCTGTTCAGTGTACTGTTGTTGTGAGTTGTAACTGAGCTGATAATTTGCCAACTGAAAACAATGTGAAAACTAAAAACTGAAACTGAAAACTAACAATTAAAATTACTAAATTAGCATTATGTGCTTATGTATTATGTTTCATCTTGAACTTATGGAACTTAATATTACTTAATTACTTATTCTACTGTGAATGTAATTATTTTACATTTAAATGATTTAATATGAGTATATGTCATCATTGTCATGTCTATAGTAATGAACTGCAGTAATGAACAGTCGAGTGACTCCACTCACCTAAGTCAAGTGATGTAGTATGTTATTTTATTTTTATTTTTTTATTTGTAAATCCGGCTCCGGCTCCGGCTCCGGCCGGATCTCACTTCATAAATCCGGCCAAATCCGGCTCCGGCCGGATTTCAAAAATTTGAATCCGGTACAGCCCTAGAACCAACAAACTAGAAATATTTTGGAATGTGCACCAACAAGCTAGGAAGGTCTTGGAATACGAACCAACAAGCTAGGAAGGTCTTGGAATGTGAACCAACAAACTAGGAAGGTCTTGGAATGTGAACCAACAAGCTAGGAAGGTCTTGGAATGTGAACCGACAAGCTAGGAAGGTCTTGGAATGTGAACCAACAAGCTAGGAAGGTCTTGGAATGTGCACCAACAAGCTAGGAAGGTCTTGGAATACGAACCAACAAGCTAGGAAGGTCTTGGAATGTGCACAAACTAGGAAGATCTTGGAATGTGAAGCAACAAACTAGAAATATTTTGGAATGTGAACCAACAAGCTAGGAAGGTCTTGGAATGTGAACCAACAAGTTAGGAAGGTCTTGGAATGTGAACCAACAAGCTAGGAAGGTCTTGGAATGTGAACCAACAAACTAGGAAGATCTTGGAATGTGCACCAACAAACTAGGAAGATCTTTAAATGTGAACCAACAAACTAGAAATATTTTGGAATGTGCACCAACAAGCTAGGAAGGTCTTGGAATGTGCACCAACAAACTAGGAAGGTCTTGGAATGTGAAGCAACAAACTAGAAATATTTTGGAATGTGAACCAACAAGCTAGGAAGGTCTTGGAATGTGAACCAACAAACTAGGAAGATCTTTAAATGTGAACCAACAAACTAGAAATATTTTGGAATGTGAACCAACAAGCTAGGAAGGTCTTGGAATACGAACCAACAAGCTAGGAAGGTCTTGGAATGTGAACCAACAAACTAGGAAGGTCTTGGAATGTGAAGCAACAAACTAGAAATATTTTGGAATGTTAACCAACAAGCTAGGAAGGTCTTGGAATGTGAACCAACAAACTACAAAGATTCTGAAATGTGATCCAACAAACTGCAAAGATTCTGAAATGTGAACCAACAAACTAGAAAGATCTTGGAATGTGAACCAACAAACTAGAAAGATCTTGGAATGTGAACCAACAAACTAGGAAGATCCTGGAGGCAGGATATGTGGTAAAATCCTTAATAAATGAAGCGTTTGAGACAAATGTTGCAAATACCTCGGATGGCCAGAGTCAATAACAGCGAATGCCTGCAAAAAGACAAAGGAAGAAGAACATTGTGCTCAATCTATAAGAAAGAGACATTGGTGTTTGGTCATGTGATGAGAAGATAGGCATTAACAAATGGGAAGATCAGTGGTAAAAGAAGTAGAGGCAGACCAAGGGAAATAATGCATGAGGGCTAAGTCAATTGCATGGAGGAATGTCATCACTAGAATTAGTCCTGAGTATCAATGACCAGATTTGTGGAGAGACATGACTGCCTTTGCTACTTGGTAAAGGGCAAATCACATTATAATTATGATGATGCCTACTTTGTCTTAATTAGTGTACTGCCTACATATGTTCAAGTGATTACTGTTCTAGATTAAATCAAGCCACTGTTTTACCTACACACTGTTAACTCCCTGTTGTTCTGCCTACTTTTATCAAGTGATGTTCTCCAGTGCCTCTCTTTTCATTATATAATCAAAGAATTCTCTGAAACAAGTTAAAGAATTCAAATATCTTGGAAGTATAATCACAGAAGATGGCAGATTGGACAGAAATCTAAATCAGATGTCAAAAAGCTAGTGCACTTACATATCAACTATCACCCATATTGAAACATTCAGATATACCCATGTCTGCAAAACGACAGATAATAAACAGCATATTCACACCAACCCTATACTACCAATCTCAAACTTGGACTTTATCCAAATCACACATTTGCAAAATCAACACCTGTGACATGTGATGTCTGAGGAGAGCTGCCAACTTAACAATCCGAGACCAAGTAAGAAATGCTGTTATCAGACAGACAGTGGGATCAACACCCTGTGCCTTATTTATTGAAAGACAGAAGATCAAGTGGTTTGACCATGTCGTTAGAATGCAACACCAGCAACTACCATAACTAGCCTTAAATCAAAGATCATCTGCGACGAGACCGAGAGGATGCCCAAGAAGAAAATGGATTGACAACATCAAAGATATTGTACAATCACACGGAATGACACTATCCAGTGCCGCCCATCGGGTGCTGGAGAGCAAATCATTCCTCCCCACAACACTTAATGGCAGAAGTGGAAGATGATGCTGATGATGATGATGATGATGATGAAGAATCAAAGAATGCTGTTTTTTCTTTTTCTTATAAAAAAAGTTTTCCAAAGCAATTTCATGCTATGATGTGACAGCACCATCACATTGTGTAGGCCAGAATACACAGAAGAATAGATGGCCAATCTTTCCCTCACTGTCGAAGGTAACAAGCCCAGATGTCAAACACCCGTATCTGACAGTGCTCATGCATTATCAGCACAGTTCAACTCTGCGAAGGCGCCAGCTCTCTTTCTTATGTATTTAATATTCTAGTTTCATAGCCTCTTCCAGGCAATTGTTATATTTAACATTCTAGTTCCATAGCCTCTTCTAGGCAGTCATCGTTAATTACTCTGGCAGTCCAAGGAATTTGCAACATTCATCTCAGGAACCACATATATACTCCTACCATACAGTAAAACAGGTTCTGTATAGCATTTCAGCACTGTCTTTGTTACATTCAATGATAGTGACTTATTACATAAGATATAGTTCATATTCTGGAGTGCAGCTTTTGTTTGATCTATTCTGCTCTTAATCTCTTTTAATGCGGTACTCCTCAAGTCATGGGAAAGCATCCGTTACTATATTTTTGCTTACCATTTACCCAGAACAACCCAGGCGTGGCAGAGTGTCATTCACTTTACGTCCTTGTCTCTAAAATTAATTTATCTATGCTGATCTCTAAAATTAATTTACATATGCTTATCTCTGAGATTAATTTACTATTGCTAATCTCTAAGATTAATTTACAGATGCTTATCTCTGAGATTAATTTACTATTGCTAATCTCTAAGATTAGTTTACCTATGCTGATCTCTTAAGATTAATTTACCAGTGCAAATCTCTAAGATTTGTTTACCCTTAACTCTAAGAAGATTAATTTACTTATCCTTATCTCTAAGATTAATTTACTAACAGTTATCTCTAAGAATAATTTTGCTATGCATCTTTTGAAGATTAACAGTGCAAATCTCTTAGATTAGTTTACCCTTAACTCTAAGATTAATTTACTTATCCTTATCTCTAAGATTAATTTACTAACACTTATCTCTAAGAATATTTTTGCTATGCATCTTTCGAAGATTAATTTAACTACTTATTTTTTAATATTACTCTATTGTTTTTTAACCAGTTTTTGACAATGGTATTTAACAATAGCTCGACCTTGAGACCAAATTGCTGGAAGGTGAACACAGGGAGCAGATGGCATACCTTCAGCAGGAGCAGGACAGACTCTCAGAGATGAAGAGACGGCAGCAGGAAACCTTGGATATTGCGTTCAGGGAACGAGAAAAGGCAAGCATCTTTTTATTCACTCAGTTCAGATTGTTGTTACAAAACTTTCCGATCCTGATTTGCCAGTATGTTCTTTAATAATAACACACAAAAACCTCAAATCATAATAAGTTTAATGTCTGATGTTATTAAAATTAGTTCTCACCATGGCTGTGACGGGCAAACTGGCAAGATGATTAACTTCATTGCTCCAGGATTGATCCTGTATGGCTTGGTCTCTTGCCACAGAGTGACCTGACAAAAGTATTGCAAAGAGCACGGACTCAGGAGCTCAAGAGACAGCCTTCAGGTACTTTGGAAAACAAAATTGCACTTGTAAACTGAAAGGCGGAAGCACGAGGCAGCGACTTGACCATTTTGCCCTGGAGACCCCTGGCTGTGACAGCATTACTGCATTTGCAGTTAATAAGTAAGTCACAAAAGGCTGTAGAAAAATAACTAAATATGATAACAACTTGAAACCAGTTTATTTTTATACATACATTGTCCCTTTTTTTCTCAATATAATTTCCACCAACATTGATGCACTTATCCCATCGTTTTATCAGTCCTCCTAAACCAGCTACTTAGAACTGTGTGCTCTGTTTTCTAAACCACGTTTTCACTTCACATTCAACTTCAGTGTCATTCATGAAATGTCTCCCGCCAAGGTGGGTTTTCAGTTTTTATGCTGACAAATGTTTATCCCGTAAAACGGTGCACTGCTGGGTAGAAAAAGTTACGAGGGCAAGTCAATAAGTAAGTTACACAGTTCTGTGGGATGACAGGTAAATGACAACAGAGCACGTACTTCTATGCAGCGGGTTTGGGAGGACTGATAAAACGATGGGATAAGTGCATCAATGTTGGTGGAAATTATGTTGAGAAATAAAGGGACAATGTATGTATAAAAATAAACTGATTTCAAGTTGTTATTATATTTAGTTATTTTTCTACAGCCATTTGTGACTTTCTTATTAACTTACCCTCGTATATGGTTGGCACCATATCCCCATCATCCTTACTGGCATAATTCTGAGGATTCCACATTTTACTGCCAGGTCTATGTTCAACACTGCAGTTATCCAGTAACGACTTAGATACTTTCAGTATACCATATTTCATAATCACCAATATTAGTATATAATTTATTCACACTAAAATCAAGAAAAGCGGACACATTTGTTGAACGGCAAGGATGTTACGCTAATGTGGTCAGAATGGGTTCGACGTCTGCACCTGCAGGTCACTACTGGAGGGAAAGACAGGCCATCTATTTATCAGGCCTAAAAAGTAATAGTCCTAGCACTTACAGCAGGTTCTTAATATGAAACTTGCTTGTTTGTAAACTTTGGACTGTTTTGAAATGTTATCTATAAGGCCAGGAAAGCTCCATTGATAAGAACGTGTGTTCTTAAACACCCGCTGTGCTGATGCTGAGGTAAGGGGTTCAAACCCCTACACTGGACAGTTGGACTAAAATGTTGATCTCTCGTCCTTGACTTTGGGACGTAAATTACAAGTACCTCCGATGTCGGAGTGGGTTTGCCTGATGGCGAGGGACACTGTTAATAGGGAAAGCTAATCTACACACAAAATTAAATCCAGCATTACTAGAAGTAGTGTGTATGGACTACGGTTGAGTTCAAAGCTAGCGAGCGTCCCAAATGTTATCTACATTGTAGATTTAGCCGGCATTGATTTGAATGTCTTCCAGACATAACAGATACCTGAGGTAGGCTGCTATCTGTTTAAGAGACAAAGATGTTATTTGAGAACAGTTAAGACAAAGTGTACTACGGTTAGCTGTAATTTAAAAAAAAACATGATTTGAACACATGGCATCTGGGCTGGCAGGCTATGGTATCTCTCATTTTCTTGTGTTTAATAGTCACACACCTGCTATCAAGCTGGCTCTGTGGCAAAAGTGTAAGACAAATTCGCAATCCTGTACACTGCGTTCGCAACCCTGTACACTGCGTTCGCAACATGACTGCGGGAGTTTGGGCAACAGACCACTTTGCGTCTAATTTTCATACCATGGTATGAGTGCCGGTCTTTCAGAAAGCCATGGCAAACTACTGAACGTAACCTTACCAAGAAATCCCAAAGCGCCCAAAAATGCTGAGGTTGACTGCAACGTCCTGTAAAAGATATGCAACTAATTTAACCTGCTATCATAGCTTATGCATCTCCTAGTTTGTAAATTGTTAAAGAGCGCTGAAGCATTTGTAAGTTGTGAAAAATAACTTAGGCATCTTTACATTCATTATGGCTACGATTAAACATGATCACAATGCATTTATTTCTATTGTAATCACAAAGATGCACTTTTCACCTATCAATGAACACCTCATTTTTCATATTTTAGGGCAGAGATATGGTATGTTGCTATACACACTATGTTTGCCTGGGATGTTTTGATGGTCGTTTTCACACGCTTACAATTTTCTATTGTGTGTTTTCCCCACTGTTAGTGCAGTTTTATTGTACATAACACCCGGTGTGCTGGTATGGTTAATAGCATGGTCTAGATAACAAATCGTGTGTGTATATGTGCTGTGTGTGGTAAACAGGTTCTGTTAGAATTGTAAGGCCTTCCTTCCTTCCTTCCTTCCTTTCTTCCCTCCCTCCCTCCCTCCCTCACATGTTATCTTTCCATATGCGTTAGAAGAAGAAAACAATACTTGTGATCTTCTTGCATAATTTGCACAAAGACACACATAGACGCACCATAAATCCATACTCGCACTTGCGTGCACACACACACATATGTATACGCACCGATATGCACACACATACAAATATGCGTGCACGCACACACACACACAAACACGAGTCTAAATTTACAGACATTAGTCAATGGGGTGCTTCAACAGGGGAGCAAACCTCACACCAACAACATTGGGTGTTGTACTGATGTGCCACAGACACATGTATAGACATCAGACAATCAGTCATGACACAAAGACACCTATGTAGTCACCAGACAATCATACATGCCATAAAAACACCTGTATAAAGACAATCAGACATTCCTCAAAGGCACCTGTATAGTCACAAACAATCAGATATGCCACAAAGACACCTGTATAAACACCAGACAATCAGACATGCCGCAAAGACACATATACAGACAACAGACACTCGATGATTGATTCTTGTCCCAGTTGTGCTATAGAACTATTGTTAGCAGGAATAACACGAATAGAACTATGGAACAATTAACAGCATGTGCCTCGGTGATTTCTCTACATGTAACAGGAGTCCACAATTAAGTCATTAAATACACTCATTGCATTCAGTAATAGCTATCTTTAAATTATTCCTACGTTGTGATAATGATTATGATACTAACAAAAACGAGAATTAATAAAATCATTTTAACACATTCAGTGCCGCACAAAAAGTGGGTTTGGACCAAATAAAAATGGATGGCAGAAAATGTAAAAGTAGGAATGTGTTACAGTTATGGCTTAAAAGAATCAATATGGTAGCAGATATGTTGTGTTATAACTCAATGATGCAACATTTTGGCGATATATAGACCCATGGCAGGTGCGGGATGTCACTTAAGGAGATTAAAAATCCCACAACACTTAATCAGTTAAAAAAAGAGAGAGAATTCAATGGAAATATGCCGCAGATACTTCTGTAATGATTAGTAAGGTTTATCATCATCATCATCATCAAACTCCAGACATGCCCATAGGTGCTCCGATCCCCCCCCCCCCCCCCCCCGCCATCTCCGCATATCGACTGATCGTACCAGTTCTTTGTTAGGTTATCAAATGTCTTGTACTCTTGATAAAATGTTCGTGTCTGGTGGATCACTCTCATCCCCTCACTCTGGACAAATAATCAGATTCAAATAAATAAAAAAAAAATAAAAAGAATCAAATGAGGTCGGATGTGTCGGCCTAACGGCGCAAGAACGCAGCTCTGCTGTAAACAGGCACAATGCAGTCACATCCGAAAAAAAAAAGAAGAATCAAATAAATCAATTTGATTATTGCTCGCTGGAATTTAGGCGGCCTGGTGTGCCTTGCCAGTGAGAAGACCTGATCGTTCGGGTCCACATCGACTGACGGACGTCAGTCGCGGCGATCGTGCAAATCTTGAGCTACAGCCTACGATGGGTGACGTTGTAATGTTCTGTTGTGATAATTTGGCCGTGTCCAGCGTGTGCCGTGTGGTTACACACCCGCTTCACACGCCAGTGATCCGGGGTTTGTTTCCGGATCCGGTCAAGGATATGCACTACTGACGAGCTCAAACAAGAGCGAAACTCGAGTCTAGTGCTTCCACATTGACGTGGATAGGCTTTAGGTTCATACCAGAATATGATCAGCGTTGCCAGTAGTGGGTTGTGCTCAATATTTAAATCTCAAATCCCGAAATAACCAAATAAATCAATTTGATTATTGCTCGCTGGAATTTAGGCGGCCTGGTGTGCCTTGCCAGTGAGAAGACCTGATCGTTCGGGTCCACATCGATTGACGGATGTCAGTCGCGGCGATCGGGCAAATCTTGAGCTACAGCCTACGATGGGTGACGTTGTAATGTTCTGTTATGATAATTTGGCCGTGTCCAGTGTGTGCCGCGTGGTTACACACCTGCTTCACACGCCAGTGATCCTGGGTTTGTTTCAGGATCCGGTCAAGGATATGCACTACTGATGAGCTCAAACGAGAGCGAAACTCGAGTCTAGTGCTTCCACATTGACGTGGATAGGCCTTAGGTTCATACCAGAATACGATCAGCGTTGCCAGTAGTGGGTTGTGCTCAATATTTAAATCTCAAATTCCGAAACAACCAAATAAATCAAAGAATCAAATTCCCAGGTTTCTTTACATCATCTGTTCGTCCAGCATCTCTTACAGTCCTCGTAAATACTTATCTTGAAATTATTTACACAGGGATCATGATCATGATACTAACAACAGTAACATCGAGATATAAAGTAATTTTTAAAAAGTACATTTGTTTCCTGCAGTGTGTAATAAAACAAATAATTATGTGTTGCTTTACAGTTAAATGTAGTAGTTATAAATGATAGATGGTCCAAGAAAATATTACTAATTGCTTCTTTAAGCTTTTTCTAAAACAAATATGGTAGTTAAAAATATATTAACAATTTGTAAGCATTTTAGTCACAGCTGCTCTATTCTAGTCACATCTTGCACCAGTGGTCTGCATTTATTTACACTATCTCTGTGTCACTTGTTTAATGGAGAAACCTATCTCAGCACTGCATTTTATCATTTTAGTTAGATCTTCTTCCTCTTCTTCTTCTTCTTCTTCTTCTTCTTCTTCTTCTTCTTCTTCTTCTTCTTCTTCTTCTTCTTCTGCGCTCATCCGTTCATCCGGAGTGTTTTTCAGATGTAATTGCGGTGTGTCTCACCCTTAGGCCAACACATCCGACTTCAGCGTGCGGTTTTTTCTCCAGGTTAGCATTCCTGGGGTATTTAGATCTAATCAGCGTGAATAAAAACAATTTTGTTTGTTTTGTCATTTTTGGGGTAATTGGTTTTTTTTTTATTTGTTTTTGTTTATTTTGCTAATTGTCAATGGGAGGTAATTCGTGTGAAAATCGCTAAATTGTTTGCATTTGGCTTCTTTCCCTTGTATGGCCTTGAAAATGGTAATTTTATGCAGTTTCGTAGTTTAAAACAAATTTAACAATAATAGTATAGTTTTTATCTTATGCAATTATCGTCACTAAGGTTACCATATTTAACACCTATAAATAAATTTTTTTTAAATAGCATTGTTTCCCAACACCTTCTGACGAACCCTCAATCACCCACTGGCTCGTCTTGTGCACTGACGAACCCTCAATCACCCACTGGCTCGTCTTGTGCACATCTCCCCGAAAATAGTCTTTGCCAGTGCCTCTCTATTATTAACCAGATGCCTCGCCTCTGTTACTGTCATATGTCAGTTATCTGTCGCATCTTGAGAATCCATCTATATTGTGGACTTCCTCATTTCCACCTTCCCATTAAACTTCTTTAGACTACGTATCTTGACCAAAATATTTTGTTTTTCCCCATGGTTGTCTGTCTTAACAACCAGACTTCTTTAAAGTTACCAACCTTCTTCTACAAGTACTAACTGAAACCGTGCCGTTTTGATAGACGATAGTTTGTAAAATGAAGATATACATCTCCATAGCACACAACCTGGGCTGAATTTAGAGACCATGTGTTGCCCATGCAGCATGATTCCTCTCTTGGCCTGTCTAGTTTACTTCAATCCTATATCATCCCGACCAAAGCGGGTCTGTTCTGCCTGCCATGACATTGTCTTTTGGTTGCAGTTCGTCGCAATCTTTTGGTTGCAATTCCTCTCTCTATGGTAAGGCTCGTACTCTCCCAGTTGCGCTCTTCTGCCCGACGACGTTGGCACAATGTGGGGTGTTTTGGTTTGGTGTACGCCGTAAGTGATGATGTCAGGAAGTAACTAGGATCAAACAATAGCTGTTATTATAGCATTTACCGAAAGAAAACTTCTTCCTGCTGCTGCATGTGCTTCGTTCCAGCCTAATCAAACTCAACTGTCTTTTTAGTTTCGAATAAAACCGGAGTGTTGGTGGCGGCGGTGGCGGTGATGGTGGTGGTAGTAGTAGTAGTATCAAAGGTAGTAGTAGTAAGAGTTTTAGTAAGTAGTAGTATTCATCATCATCATCATTATCATCATCATCATCATGCCGCTAGCGTAGGCGTTCATGACTTTCCACAGATCTTGGTATTTTTTTTTCTGAATCAACACTGCTGATGATATTCCTCCATGCCACCGTCTCAACCCACCCAGCATCATTTCTCCTGATCTGCCTCTGCCTCTCTTCCCCTCGATCTTTCCAGTTGTCACGATGTTCTCCAATGCCTCTCTTCTCATCACATGACCGAAGAAAGATGTCTGTCTCTTTCTTATTGTTGTATATAATATTCTAGTTTTATTAGCCTGTTTCAGACAGTCGTCGTTAGTTACTCTGGCAGTCCAAGGAATTCGCAACATTCGTCTCAGGAACCACATCTCTGTTGCTTCTAAGTTCTTCCTAATTTGTTCATTTACATTCCAAGACTCACTGCCATACAGCAAAACTGGTTCTACATAGCATTTCAGCACTCTCATTCTTACATTCAGTGATAGTGACTTATTGCATAAGATATTCTTCATTTTCCGAAATGCGGTTTTTGCTTTTCCTATTCTGCTCTTAATATCTGTTGTGCATCTGCCAACTGATGTTATAAATGCCCCTAGGTAGTACTAGCAGTAGTAATAATAAAAATATTAGTAGTTGGCTTCTAGAAAGCGATAGTGCAACATCATATTCGTGGATATTTTTTGAAGATAACTATTGTGTGTATGAGAGAGAGAGGGAGAGAGAGAGAGAGGGAGAGAGAGAGAGAGAGAGAGAGAGAGAGAGAGAGAGAGAGAGAGAGAGAGAGAGAGAGAGAGAGAGAGAGAGCCCTAAATTCAAGGCTACAAGATCTGAATAGAAGCTGAATGGTAAAGGACAGCTGGTTCAGTCTTGGTTTCTCAGAGCTAGATTGAGTGAGTGTCTACGTGCGGTTGAGCGTGCCTCTGTGTTTATGTGTTGTTTGTGTGTATCACATATATGCAACTATAAGGGTGCGAACTTGCCTGTGTGCATATGTGTTTATACCAAATTCAAGGCTACCAGGGCTAGTGTACTCTGGCAATTGTGAGTCTGAACGTGTGCTTGAGCTCGCGCGCGCATGCCCTACATGCCCTACAGGGCTGTTTTGGCACGTTTGTAAGCATGCCAGTGTGTGTATTTATTCACAATAATATCTTATTTAACTTATTAATTGACATTGGATGATTAATCTGCTTAAGCGACTTCCGGTATCTGCCATGGGTTTTTCTAGAGTAGTTTTTTTTCCCTTTACAGCCCCCTTAAATGTGATATATAAAACAACATGTCTGCTACCATATTAACCATTTTAAAGCCATAACTGTAACACGTCTCCTACTTCCCAGTTTCTGCTGTATATATTTTTGTTTGGTCCAAACCTACATTTTGTTTAGCACTGAATATGTTAAAGCTTAATTATCTTCTGCATCCTACTCAACAGAAATAACACATGGAGAAAAAAAATCATGCAATATCTCTTCTTGGTCTCTCCATGCTAGTTGCAGGTAGCAAAATTACCCCTCTCTTTCTCTCTCTAATTTTTTAAACCCGTAAGTTACAGCTGATCCCTCTTATCTAGTTTCCCGACCCACCATCTTGTTAAGAGGTTGAATTTGAAAACACTTAATGAAGTCTTACTCACCGACTCAAGGGTTGTGAAGTTTTAAGTATTGTG
The DNA here is from genome assembly GCA_014155875.1 of Cepaea nemoralis. NCBI lineage: Eukaryota > Metazoa > Mollusca > Gastropoda > Stylommatophora > Helicidae > Cepaea > Cepaea nemoralis. Next base: position 149,444 of record JACEFZ010016360.1, read on the forward strand.
TCGTTACAAAGGCCATGTGTGGTAAGTGTATCAACAAGTATCCTAGCCTTAGTGTTTAGATATACCGTTTGGCTGTCTACGGATATTTGACATTGTTGCAAGGCTTTGTCTGGTTATAACAGCTGTTTTCATACATTTATTATTGTTTGTGCTAACAAGACTTTGAGGATATAGTATTCGTTGCGTTTCCATGATTTTATTTTCCAACTATGGGACAGGTATTGTTCGTCTTCTTTCTTAAATTTGTTAACTGATTCAGTGTCGAAGGATAACTTGTCATGAAATGTGACTTCCCAGTTGGACAGAAGGACGATATAACGCCATACTAGAACCATGGTGTTATTTGTTTTGTTCCGTTTGTCTTCCCCATTTTCAGTGCTCATTGAATGGAAATTAACATTATAATACTTGGTCATTTGATTGTGTACCATATCTGGTTCAACCCTACTTTTTGTTTCCCCATTAATCAGTTAATTTTAATTAACAAGAAAAGAAAAGAAACAACAAAAACAGAACACTTATCCCGAAGCAGGAATCTCCTCTGCGTCTGTGGTGTGTTAGGGGCCATCACTTGGTATAAGCATGAAACCGCGCTCATTTTAACTTCTCTTATAAAAGTAGTAGTTAGTTTCATTTTCATGGCCTACCCGTGGAGTTTTCAGGAGAATCAAATCTGATGACATACTTTTCTGGTGTTGAAATTCTCATGTTCTGCTATTTTCCTTTAGTTAGATACTCTTGGTTATTCTATTTGACTAATATGTAGGCACCCGTATTCCGTCTGTCTGTAGTTTGATTGTCACTTATGCGTCTGTGCGTCTTTGTGACTTGTTTGCCATTTCTCTGTTTGCCTCAGTTCCTCGCTTGTGTGTTCCCTTAGCTGAAATGTCTGCTTCCATGGCTCGTCTTTCTGCTTCATAGACGTGTCTGCTGTGATTTGTCTGTCTTTATGGTTCACGTGTCTGTCAGTACGACTGGTCTGCCTATCCGTCGATATGAGTCTCGTCTATATCTGTGGTCATTAAGGTGAGATTATACCTGATGTGGTATATACACGAGAGCGCTCATCTGACGCGGATTAAACAAAACCATTTAATACCAGACATAACGCCTGGAATTTAGGAAGCATGTATGGATTGAGAAAAACAGCGCAAGTTGTTAGGAAAATGACATAGTATAAGATTATCATTGAGGGGTTATGCTGAACAAGATTAAAGAGAGCAAGCAACAACAGCTTCTGAACACAGGTGAAACAGTGCTGCGCTCAGGTCATACAGAATAAGATGACCCTCACTGTGAAGGATTGAGCATCATGCTATCTAGAGAGGCAGAGCAAGGGCTAATGGGGTGGCAAGCAGTTCGTTCTAGTATAATACATCGTCATTTAGACCACCCCCTTTCCCACCCAAGGAAAAACAAAACAAGCTAGGAATGGATAACACTCGTCATGAAAAGATCATGGGGAGACACGGACTTTAGGTAATGAACAACAATGGATAATTATTCATAATGTTTGCGCAATTAATACAAATGTCATAGAAGAAAGTGATTATCTCTTCTTCTTCTCCTCCTCCCCCCATACAATAATACATTAAGCAACGTGGGTATCACCAGATCACAACGGAGAAAATAACATTGATCATATTTGTGTTAACAAGAAATGTAGGTAAATCAAGTTGAAACTCTATAGGAACATAATATCTAATACACATAGGTATCATCAATACAATGTAGGATAACTTAGAAGTCAAGAAATTTAGGAGCAATCTCAGGCCTCAGTCTCTAAGTACAAAGGGTACAAGTAAGAGACGAATAATGAGAATAAATGAAGGAAGTGATAAGCCAGTCTCCCAGTCAAGGAAATGATAACCCGATCTACTTTGGTGAAACCTTACTTTAAGAGATGGGGAAATACACATACATTACAATTTAGACTGAGGAAGCCTGTTGTCCGTAAAGTCACTTTCATTTTCGTCCCGGGACATGCGGGAGTCGAGGGAAATGAACGAGCTGATAAACTGGCTGGCTCTGCACCCCCTGTAAATGGCTAGCCCATGGATCGTGTTGATGTTATTAACGTCCTTAAAGACATGTCGAGAACAGAAGACTTTGACGTCAGTGAATCCACATCGCTGTCCAGGATGAAAGACTTGGGAGTAAGAATTGGCACGGCCAGACACGAGAGATACATCGGGAAAACGAGGTGCCTCGTTAACCAACACAGAACTGGCACTATTAGCCACCGTACGCTGATGCATATGCTGGGGGGAGGTTCTGAGCACCTATGGACCTGTCCGGAGTGCAATGAAGATGCCCTAACTGATAACTGATAACAATTTAGACAAAAATGAGGAAACAGAGAGTTCTGTTGAAATAATAATACAAAAGGCAAGACGAGCTTTCACATCACTAGGGGATTTCTAGAGGTCACAAGAAATTAAACTTAGCAGCAAAGGGAGCATTTCACTCTCACGTCAAATCAACATTGCTGGGTAGATCATACACACGGAGATCGACGAAAACAACTACTAATGCAATGCGAAAATTCATTAATTGCTGACGGTCCAGAATAGACGCGTAGAATGGTCAACGAACATAGCCAACATGGAACTTCTTCATCGTCATCAAGTGCCCTGCCAGCTGGCGTAGGCGTTCATGTCTCTCCACAGATCTCGGTCTGTGGTGTTCTCGATCAACTCTGCTGATAATATTCCTCCATGTCACCGTCTTAATCCATCCATTAACATTTCTCGTGGTCTGCCTCTGCCTCTCTTCCCCTCGATCATTCCAGTTGTCAAGATGTTCTCTAATGTCTCTCTTCTCATCACATGACCGAAGAAAGCTGTTTGTTTCTTTCTTATTGTACATACAACTTTAACGGAGAAAATTAACACATTCCAGTGAAAGAAGAGGCGAGGAAAAGCCGCTAGCCAGGATAGGAAACACATTAAAAGATCGGTTAATAGTGTAACTAGATCTCCCTTTCCCCCTCCTTGTTTTTATTCTTGAGATCATCGCTGTATCTCCTATGTGCAGTGAGTTGTACAATCCTGTCTTTCTGAAGCCATTCTTCCATCCATCCATCATGTGCCATGCCGATAAGCGTGGGCGGTCATGATTTGCCTGTGTGCTTATGGCGACCACCAGAGTCGTGGACCATACATGTAACATCTGATCTTTTTCTATTATGGGTGTTCCATCTTTTGTTTTTAGGCAGCCTGCTGATGTACGTGTTCTGTTATTAATTAGTAAGCTCCTGAATTCTTTTTTATATTAATTTGGTATTTTTACTGTTGTGTTGTTTTTCAATTTCTATGCAGTTTTCTCTCAAGCCATGCTGTTCTTTGTGTGTGTGTGTGTGTGTGTGTGTGTGTGTGTGTGTGTGTGTGTATGTGTGTGTGTGTGTGTGTGTGTGTGTGTGTGTGTGTGTGTCTCTCTCTCTCTCTCTCTCTCTCTCTCTCTCTCTCTCTCTCTCTCTCTCTCTCTCTCTCTCTCTCTCTCTCCATACATAATGTTCTGACTTTTCTGTGAATTTCTTCATATTTGGCAAGATTGTCTTTGTTGTGTCTTCTTGTTTCCATTAGTTGTAAAATTTCTTCAGTCATCCATTTCTTACGAACCACTTTTTTTTTTTTTTACCGGCAGTTATGTTTCATCGATAACTCCGTTTTCCCCATATGTTCCTACTGTTTGGATTTATTCATTTAGTTGAGTCAAGAACAGACATCATAGCACTAGGGACATTCCCATACGTGCTCTCCCTCATTCGCATCAGATTAAGTCAAATTATGTTATTCATTTGTATTGTGATCATCCGGGGTTTCCCATTCTGCGCCCCAATGTTAACCTTGTCTGTTGTAGTCTATACGTCCTTTATCACCGGCCATAACACAAACCCGGTGCTGGCTCAGTTTTTCTTATACATGCATTCTGCCCCGATTCTATCAAGGTCAAGTACTATTATATAGTACTACATTAGTTACAGTTAAGATAACACGTTTTCTTCGTTAACTATTGATGTTATCAACCGTACACACAGAGAACCCTCTCACAGAGAGAGAGGAATATGTTTGTTTTTAGAAGCCTATATTTGAGTGAAGGTTTGCTATTATTTGGGTGTGCAGAACTCTCCCACCCTGTGTTGTGTTAAGTATTATTTCATCATATCAAAAATGTCTTTTCATCCTTAGTTGAGGATCTGTGACGACTTTATCATTGTTGATCGTGTGAAGTTTTGTTAATTGAACTTTGAAAATTCTGCAAAACCACGTTTTAATATGGTGGCGGTGTCTTTTTTACTAATTGATCAGGACTCATAGCTACACACTAATTCTAAGAATTATGTTAGCCAATGTCTGTTTGAGAGAGAGAGAGAGAGAGAGAGAGAGAGAGAGAGAGAGAGAGAGAGAGAGAGAGAGAGAGAGAGAGATATTATATGTGATTGCTTCTTAAATAAAATGCTCAACGTCTTAATTACTAAGACTTAATAACGAGTGTCTGTGTGCGAATTGATGTCCTAAGATCATTTTTTATTGTGTACTGACTATTTTGCACCCCCCCCCCCCCCCAATAGAATTTCACATACCATTTTAGTGTTGTAGCACTCTTTATTGCAATTTATCTATTTATTTATGTACACGCAGGAGCGTGCGCTCTTAGTCTTACACGCGTTAATTTTGCAATTTACATGTTTTATATTCTATTTTCACCTTTTCATTTGTGTGTGGCCATGACACTAGCCCAGTGCTCGCTGTTTTTTTATACCCATGAATTATACCCCGATTCTATCAAGACAAATACTATTATAGTGCTACACTGGTTTCAGTTTAGACAACACGTTGTTTTCATAGTTAACTATTGCTGTAAATATTCCAACACACACAGCCAAACTTAGTGTCCGTTATTGTACTAAGTAATTTTACACCACCTTAAACCGGGGAAATGTTTGGTTTCAGCGGTTATATATGAGTCACAACTTTATTATTTTTTTGAGTACGTAGAACTAACTCTCCCGCCTTGTCATTCATTATTTCGTGGTATCAGGATGTTTTTACTTAAAGCCTTGATCGAGGCTATATGACGACTTTATCACTGTTTGTCGTGGGAATTTACTGTTCATTGTATTCTTGACATTCTTGAGTAAAACCACGTTTTAATATGGCATCGGTGTCTTTCTACTAATTAAGGGTAACACATAAGAATTATGTTTCTAACTTCTCTTTTAGAGAAGAAGGGAAGGGGAGATTATATGTGGGAAATGGTAATGTTACAGGTAAAGATTTGCTGCAAGAGTGACCAACTTATGTAGAACAAAGGAAATTAAATTGATCTACACCCGCTCCATTTTAAGACACACCCCAAGGAGGTATCAAGAACCTTTTATCAAGAAAGGGGGACTGAGTGGTCTCGAGGTATGGTGTCCGCCTGGAGTGCTGGAGGTCCCGGGTTCAGGCCCCGGTGAGGACCGGGATTTATTTAAAAAATCCACCTGGACTTCCAGTAATAAAATTTCCCCTGGTCTCTGGGTAGTGAGATCGGACGTCCGTGTATATTGTTGCGCACGTAAAAAATCCCTTGGCAGTTGGAAATCAAAAAAGAGTAGCCTAACGGCGCTGCCCGGGCAAAATTTCGAGTTAAAAATCTACCCAAAGTATTTCAGGATCCTCGCCGATGCAACGGAGTTCGTGCATTGAGCTGAGTTTCTCCAGACTCAGGTTTGAGTTAAGAGGAAAACGGAGCACTTATGGGTTAAACCGTGTGCTGTGATGATGATCCAACGACTAAACTAAAACTAAACTATCAAGAACCTTGGGTTAATTGTTGCTTTCTTGAAATATATTAAGATGTGCACCTGTGGGGATATCTCAGAAGTCGGAGTGGGTTCGCTTGATTGGGGGTGGGGGTGTGGGGCATTGATATAGGGAAAGCTAATCCGCACGCAAAAATCATCCAGAGCAATAAAAGTAGTAGCGCGCAAATAGACTACGCCTTAGTTAAAAAAAAAAAAAAACTCCCAAAAAAACTTGTGAGAAGAAGAAAAATACATGTGTTCAGCGCATAAATATTCAGTGTCTGTGCACTTATTGATGTCGTCAGATCATTTGTATACCTGTTATTTTGCACTCACCCCCAAGATTTCACACACCCAGTAGCATTTTAGCAGTGTTTAGTATTTACTCACTTTGACGTTATGTGTATGTTTATTTCTGTACACGCACGAACGTGCGCCCATTGGCACATTCCATTTGCCATTAAGATGTTCTGCTTTATCAGTTTTCCACCTTTCACCTTTATGGTGTATTTATTCTCCCGCACAGTATAGTAAACATTACCGTTCTGTTGAGTTTACATGTTATTATGTTTTTTTGTGTGTGGGGGTTTGTTTTATAATCACCAGCATCTATTTGTATAGTTGCCTCGTTTGTGTCGTGACACGTCTTAGAATACCGAACACCAAGAAGACGCCGTGCACTGCCATTCTGCAAGATTGAAGAAATCTGGCTCATAAACAACATTGTATCCCGGAAACTGAAATACTTTGGACATATTACACCACACTGTAGTTTTAAAAAAATAAAACTGATAGAAAGTTTTGCGGTACTTTTGCCTTAATTCACCCCAAACAAACGTCACCAGTTATATTTAGGGTCACCAGCTATATTTAGTATATTTGGAATACCAAGGAAGTTAATCAGCATGACCAGACTATGCATGGAAGATACTTATAATATAGTAACATATAAAGGTAGGAAATTAGACCCTTTCCAAATAACATCTGGCTTGAAACAGGGTGATGCACTATCGCCGCTACTCTTCAATCTGGCTCTAGAGAAAGTTATAAGGAAGGTAAAGGAGGAATGTGATATTGGAGGAACATCCAAGCTGCTTGGTTATGCAGATGATATAGATATTATAGGGCAAAGTGAACAAAAGACATTGGAAATATTGACTCACTTAAAGGAAAAAGCCCAACAGATGGGGCTGGTTATCAACCAAGATAAGACAGAATATATCGTAATTTCAAGAGACGGAATGGCTAAAAACTCTGGCCACAAATAGATAATATGACCATTAAAAGAACAGAAACATACAAATACCTGGGTACAATCTTCAACTGCTCCAACATCATATGGGAAGAAATACAAACTAGTATCAACTCTGGAAATAAGATATACTATGCACTACAACATCTACTAAAATCAAATGCGCTATCTCGTAACACCAAAATCACAATATACAAAACACTGATCAGACCAGTTGTGCTGTATGGCTCTGAAACCTGGAGTACAAGAAAGGAGACGAAGCCTTGTTACAAACCTTTGAGAACAAAATTTTAAGACGCATCTTTGGACCCATTAGGGATACACAAAGTGGAGAGTGGAAAAGAAAAAGTAACAAAGACATTTATGATCTGTTTAAGTCCCCGCTAATCACTGGTATCATGAAGGCTAATAGACTGCAATGGCTGGGGCATATAGAAAGAATGGAAGATAATAGGGAAACAAAACTCGCTTACACTCAGGAAATAAATGACCGTAGACCCCGAGGTAGATCAAGAAGATGGTGGAGAGATAATACATATACAGACCTACAAGCACTTGGAATCAACGACTGGCAAGAGAAGGTCCACCAGAGAGACGAATGAAGACGGATTGTATCTGCAGCAAAGAACCTCAATGGCTCGGAACGCTGAAGAAGAAGAAGAAGAAGAAGAAGAAGAAGAAGCTATATTTAGCACTGACAGTGATCTCCTCTGTGTTCGGGTACAGTTCGTGTCAGTGCGTTTCAATTCCCCCCACAGTGTTTCTTTGGGCTTTGGCAACCGTTTCTGTCTGTCTGTCTGTCTGTCTGTCTGTCTGTCTGTCTGTCTGTCTGTCTGTCTGTCTGTCTGTCTGTCTGTCTGTCTGTCTGTCTGTCTGATCATGAGTTTTCTGGAAATGGCAGCAGCAGCAGCTGTCCACGACAAGCCAGAGTAGCGTTGCCTTTTCTGCAGCAGCATCATGGCATCTGACATTCTGCTAGACACTGTTCTCACAATCATGTCATCATGGTGCTATCGCTGACTGAGCGTCAGAACAGATGGAGGTGCCGACGACGACGACATTCACCATGTATGTCTGCAGGACATCCTCCCGCTGAGACAAGGCGCACTTGGCTGCAAGGCCTCGCGTCTCCCGTACAGACAGATCATCATCATTCTTTTCGTATGCTGCTGGTCTCAAGAGTTGACAAGCATTTCATTTGGCCAGTTAAAGTTGGGAAGGGGGGGGGGGGGATGTCGCAGAGAGCAACTGTTGCACACCGATAAAATTGCGCACCGAGCTACGGCGCAACACAGGGAACCCCTGGATGTGACGTCATACCCTGGGATTCCGTTTTTTTTTTTTGGGGGGGGGGGGGGGGGGTGAATACAGGCAAAAGTACCGGTTTGGCTTCCGGTGGAAGAGGAATGGGTGGACCAGCACGAAGTTGGACATAGAATTGCAGACAGCTCAGGCTAGAACATGGCGTGAGTCTATTCGACCGGGATCGTTGTGGCCATCTGCAGAGGACGCAGAGCCAGCAAGTTTAGCAGCGCGTTAGTTTCGCTCAACTCCCGCATGTCCCGGGACGCAAGGAATGGTGACTCTACTCTGTATGAAGATGGAAAAAAAAAGGGGGGGGGGTGTCTGTGACAAAGTGTTTAAGCCACTTGCCCCATGCTACGAAAGTCATGAGTTTGTTTTCGAACTCCATCATACAATTACAGTTAATGGGTGCAGTTTTGTTTTGGTAACTCCTGGGAGCTGTTGCGGAAGCTACCGAGTTTGCTCTCTATGGGATTTTTTTTCAGCAGGCTGCTCTGCGGAGCGAGGACCCAGCCAAATGATATAGAACTAGGTGCAGTGAGGTCGATTCTCTTGCTTCTAACATGTTTTTTGTTTTTCCTTTTTGGTATATCCATATTTGGACAGCATTAAGTTAATGCCATTAACTGATGGAGGGTGTAGGTGTTTCATTTCCTAATATTTGGTGCACAGCTTGTCTATAGAGAGGGGGGGGGGGGGGAGAGAGAGAGAGGGAGAGAGAGAGAGAGAGAGAGGGAAAGAGAGAGGGAGGGGAGAGTGGGAGAAGGGGGGGGGGGGGGGAGAGAGAGAGAGTTCAATATTAAAGTTATTATTTTATTAATGCTCATGAATTCCGATCACCTTCCCCTCCAAAAATTGATTATGGATGCAATATATAGTTATAGAGGTAGCATTTAAAAAGTATAATCAGTTGAAAAATCACACATAACTTGTCAAAGTTAATTTAAAAAGTATAATTAGTTGAATAATTGCACAAAGAGTTTATGAAAGTTACATTTTACAAGTATAATCAGTTGAAATAGCCAGCCTTGGTTACTGGCTTACCATTACTGGTCCTAAATACTGACTCTCCAGTGTTTAAGAGGTTATACTTTCATGGAAATGTTTGTGCATGGAGAATCTAAAGTCAAGGATCCTTTTACATGATTGGTGTATGGTGCCAGCCTCATATTGGTATTGACCAATCAGCACTCTATGGGTCATGTGGTCACTCTTGTGCCTTGACCAGCCAGGGCATTTCCTGCTACCCAGTTTAGTCTGGGTTGGCATGAGCTCAGGCCGGTTTGAAAGTCGGACTCAGTGAGGATGCAGTCTGACTCCAAATTATATATTACTGTTGAGTATATCAGACTCTTCATGGGTTCAGATTTTCATTGAGGCATATTTTTAAAATTGACCTTGACCCCCGTGTCTACCCAGCCTAAAATGAGTACCAGAAAATGTGTGGGGAAGTGAAGGAGGCAGGCATGTTGACCACGTCATGCTTCGAGTGCTGATTGGTTCATACAAATATGGGGCTAGCAATGAATGCCCAATATTTTTCAAGGTGTGTTAAACGAGTCCTTTGCAGTTGTACTTTTATCTGGGAAAGTTATTGATTTATTGTTAACATATTCTTTGCCAAACAAAAAGTAAGCTTGGACCAAACAAAAATGGATGACAGAAAATGGGAAGAATGGGTCTGTCACAGTTATGACTTTAAAGTTGTTAATATGGCAGCAGACATGTTGTATTATAATGTAATGACAACAAACTGGCCGATATATAATCCCATGGCAGATATGGGAAGGTACTAAAGACAATTAATCATCCCATGGCACTTAATCAGTTAAGCTGTTAGGTTGGTTGTTTATTATAATAGTTAAGTGTATATCATTCAATGAGGTGCCGTCTCCACAATGAAAGTTGGCTGCAATGGATCTCCAACACTGTCTGTCTCTTGTCTTGATTGTACATTCTGTCAGACTGATGTTCGTCCATCTCTTGATGTTATCTTCCCACTTGTATCATTGTCTACCTCTTGCTCGATTGCCCTCAACCTTGCCCTCCAGCATGGTTTTTATAAGAATGTTATGTATTTTAACGTGGCCAAAATATTTTACTTGCCTCTTTTTGTATTTCTTTCATCAACTCTCTTTTCATTCCCAGTTTTTCAAGAACTAAGTGTATAATAATTTGTTAATGAGTAACTGTCATATTTATATTTTCATGCAGTTCTTCATGTAGTTGTACTTGTGTGTGTTTGTTGTTTGTGTCCTGACAAGGGCTTTGGCCGCCACGTCTATTTTGTTACTTGTGTGTTCTAGTAAAGCTTATGTCTACTTCTAGTTTTTTTTGGTGATTCATCCATTGTCTTGTAATAATTAAAATATGAATAACATTAGTGGAACTGTGATAAAGCTGTGGAAGTGTAAACAATAAAAAATAACACAAATTAATGCAGCTTTACAGAACAGAATTACAAAAAACACAGAACGTTGCGGCGACTAACCTTCATCAGCAAACAAATACATACACAAAACACAACATATAATCACGGAGAAGACCCACCCGTGTCTACATTAAGGCAGAAGAACAGAACGGGAAGAATGAAAAGATGAAAAAATGGAGAACAATGAAGAGAAAATGAAAACTTGAAAAAAATGTTGCTACTTATCTTAGAATCCCAAGCTATGATACTCTTATTTTATATTGTTATAATAATTAGCATGTTATAGAACACATTATTACCGTTTCCATTCTCTTATTTATTTATGTTTCACATAAGCCGTTATTGACCTCGCTTGTACACATAATGAGATATCTTGAACCCGATCTTCCCTTTCAGGAGCAGCGGATCATTGAATTAGAGAGGCAGAAATTGCTAGCTCTAGAAGAGCAACAGCATCAGTTGAATGGCAGGCTACTTCGCTCCTCCACCTCAAGTACAGGCAGTGGTAGCAGCGCCAGCAGCAGCAGTTTGGTGATGCATGATGATATTGCAGCAATGAAAGTCCGACTGCAGCAGGAGTTGGAGAGACAGAGGAGAATCTTTGATGATCTGGAGTTTCAACAGCTAGAGGTAAGAAGAGATTTCTTTTTCTTCTGCTCTTTATCCTGATCCTGCATTGGAGCATAGGTTCTCCACCAATTCACTCCAAGCTGTCCTATCTTTTGAAATCTTCTGTAGCTTCCTTCATTTATTTCCCGTATTATTCATCTGCAGCAAAGAACTTCAATGGCTCGGAACGCTGAAGAAGAAGAAGAAGATTATTCATCTATACCTAGACTTTATCCAAATCACACCTTCACAAAATCAACACCTGCGAAATGAGATGCCTGAGGAGAGCTGCCAACTTAACAATCCGAGACGGAGTAAGAAATGCTATTATCAGACAGACTGTGGGATCAACACCTTGTGCCACATTTATTGAAAGACAGAAGATCAAGTGGTTTGACCATGCCGTTAGAATGCAACATAAGCAACTACCATCACTGGCCTTACATCAAAGATCATCTGCGACGAGATCATGAGGACGTCCAAGAAGAAAATGGATTGGCGACATCAAAGACATTGTACAACCACACGGAATGACACTATCCAGTGCCACTCACCGGGCGCTGGAACGCAAATTATTCCTCCCCACGACGCTTGACGGCAGAAGTGGAAGATGATGCTGTTGATGATGATGATGATGATGATAATGATGATGATTATTCATCTATGTCTGTATTTCTCTTCTCCATGTGTATTTAGATCTTTCTGTCTGTTTATTTCATTTGTTTTGTGGGTTCCAGAAAAACACTTTCTACTTATACTATTGCCAGGTTTTATCAGTGTGTGTCCCATCCAGCGCCTGTGTCCTTTCCTCACCTTTCGTTTCACTGCAGTCTGTGTAGTTTTCACAATACGCTTCAAATTTGTAATTCTATCATACCATTTTATCTGTTCTTATTTGCACTGGAGCCAATTAATGAATTAATTGTAGTTTATTAGTTGTTGTTGTTGTCTTCCACTTATGCTGTTAGGTGTCATGGGGAGGGGTTATTGAAGCTCCAGCGCCTGTGACTAGCACCTTTCCTTCAATTTCATCCATGATTTATGAGCATGTTTCTAGGATCAAGTAAATTCCCTACTAGTACTCCTGTCTATTCATTGTTCACATAGGGTAGTGAGGAACATTTTGTGTGATATTCATTGGCACAGGAACGGAGCATAATGGGGATGACCCGTTGCCGTGAAGTTGGAACCACGACTAACTAACTGGCTGACTGGCTGGCTGGCTAAATTCCCCATCGGTTTTCTAGACGTGTCATAGGTTCCTGACCTAATTGTTCTCTATATAGTAGTACTGATTTGATCTTAGAGTTAAATATTCAGAGCCTGGTACTATATTTAATTTCTTTTCACTTTCACAAATATCTAGTGCTATGAAAGCTTGAAGAAAATATAAGTTGAACAGTTACAAATGACTATACTTTTGTTCCCCTAGACAGTGAACATATTTTGAGAAATGTAGAGGAAATGAGAGAAATTGTCATCGGAGAACATCATAATGGCATGTAATATAAGTAAAGCAAATGATACAGTATTGATTGCAGATTACAAACCAACATTAAGTAGATGAGGTTATTGTACACAGTAGGAAACTAGGGTGTTAAGTAAACCGTCAGAAAACATAGATTCTGGTCGTCGTTAAGAAGAAAGAATGACTGCAATGTAACAACCAAGTAAATTGGAAAATTCTCAAACAAATAACTCAGTGCAACTATCTCGGGACTGTCTTAACATCTGTTGAAAGGTGCTTTATAGAAATTAAAACAGTAATCACTATTGCAAAGATATCCTTTTGAAAGATTGAAAACATACTGACCAATAAAAAGCTGTCAGTTGTAATGAGAAAAGTAAGTCCTTATAAACTATACTGTCATATGGATGTGATTCATAGACAATAAGCAGACAAGCTGAAAAGCATCTAATGTCAGTGGGAATGTGGTTCCTGGGAAAAATGCAAATAATGCCATCTTTTGTGTGTTGCATATCCTTTATAGGACATCGCAGTCAACACCAGCATTTCTGCCGTTGTGATCTCTTGGCAAGTTTACGTTCAGTAGTTAGTAATGCCACTGTCAAACAGAAATACCAGTGCACAAGTCTGATTTGTAAAATTAGACATAGTCACATTTTTTTGGGGGCACATTATGAGAAGAAATAAACTGTAAAAATTCAGTGACAACTCAACAACATCAATGAGAAAAGAGCAAGGGGAAAGTAGAGATATAAATATCTGAAAAGCTCTTCCACATGGCATTATCGAGACAAGAACACAGCTGATCCAAGTATTCTGATGATCGCATGGGATGGCGATTCATGACCGCCTACGTTTATCGGCATGGCATATGATGTTACTGATATTGAAAGATTCTCTTTTGCATTTGTATTCTTATATCAAAATCTCTATCAGTTTCCTACTCTTTGTCTACATTGTCACCTAAATAGGTGTTTGATTTTACCTCTTGAGGAAGAGAGTTGGTTCATCCCATTTGGACTGTTTGAAGGTCATACAATAAGTTCATCTTCTTCAGACATCTTGCCTGGAGTAGACATTAACTGTCTTGATTCCTCAATTCTCTCCTGTTCGGGAGGCCTGGGTTCAGATCCTCTGTAAGGTGATGTATGTTTTTCTTCCACGGTGCAATTTATGGTGTAATTAATTTTGCGCATGCGTAAACTGCTCGTTCCTCATGACACCTACATAAGCACAGCTTAAGAGCCAGTTTGTGTTAGGTATTGCTTAAGAGCCAGTTTGTGTCCTGAAATAAGATTGTCCATTGCCCATATTCTTCCATGCACTTTATAATTCAATTCCTGTTACTTAACGACTTTCTCTTGTATAATGTGATCCTCTCTGTCATATAGTTGTGATGGTTTATACTGGTTACATTCTTCACATGTGTGTGTGTGGAGAGTTTTTCTGATATTTGTTGGTGTTCATATTTTGTTTTCACTTCTGCAGGCTGAAGCCCGATTTGAAACCGAGAAGGAACAGACAGGCAATCGTCTGATGGCACAGCAGGCAGAACTCTTACAGAAGTACAGGGAGAGAGAGGTATCATTCCACGTGTACTATTATTGCTATTGTTTCATGTTTTAAAATGTTTATTGATCTGAAAGTTTTTACAATTCAACATATCAGAAAGACCAGTTTAATGCTTTATTGCATGGGTTAGCATGGCCAAATGGATAAGAATGTGTGTTCTTAAACATCCAGTGTGCTGATGCAGAGGTAAGGAGTTCAACTCCTACACTGGACAGCTGGACTAAAATGTTGACCTATCGTCCTTGTCTTGGGACATAAATTACAAGTATCTCTGAAGTTGGGGTGGGTTCGCCTGATGGCGAGGGACACTGGTAATAGGGAAAGCTAATAGAAGTAGTGTGCATGGACTACGCTTGAGTTCAAAGCGAGCGAGCCACCCCCCCCCCCCCCCCCCCCCCCGCGCCCACAATTCTTTATTGCTCACCAGCTCAGAATACAATAGATATATTTTATATTTAGGCATTCCTACTATACAGAGGTTCCATCTCACTGTGGAATGCCTGGAAATGATAGAGATGATCAACAAGCTAAGGGAGGTGCAACAGAGGAGCCACCAGATGTATCAGTCACATACCACCAAAATAAATGAACCATCAAATCAGTCAGACAGCCACCAACAGCACAAGACAATTACCACATTATGGCCAGACCAAACAAAAAAAAAACACTATTCTGTAGGGTTTCCGGGGGTGGGGGGGGGGGGAGGAATTAGGATTATTAAGATTATTTCAAGATCACGTTAATACAAGAACCGATTACTTGATGTGTTTTCCCTCCATACTTTACAGTTGTGTACTTCTTGCCCTTCTGAAATTCGTTTTAAGTAGACCTGCAAATCACATTTTATAATTTTATGTAGATGTCCAGACTTGTTCTAGTATGTGTTATTAAATTTAGCTTCCATTTGTATGTATACTGTGTAGGGGGGGGGGGGGGGTTATAGTATAGGGAGGACATATGAAAGGGGGGGGGGAATGACATTCTGAACATATGGTGAAGGGGTGCATGGGCCAAAAAAGGGGTGAGAACCACTGCTCTAGACCATAGCATAATGAGGTGAAGTGGCAGTCTCCTTCCTCATCACCTTTTGTCAGGCAATTCACAGAAGACTTGAACATTTTCTGGTGCCCATTTTATTAAGTTGGGTTCACCCAAGGCTGAATAGTTGAAAACCATTCTGTCACTTTTGAGAATTGAACTAGGACTACTGAATTGACAGGCAAGCACACTAGCCAGTATGCTACTGCAGTTTCATGACTGTTCTATCTGGCCGATGCTCGACACTCAGAGGAAAGGCGAGACGGACATATAATGAGATTGCTACTGGAACTATTAGTGTTGGAACTCTTCGCTGGTCGCTGAGGATGGGGACGGAGTGCTTATGGGAATGTCCCGAATGCTGTAATGTCGGTTCCTCAATCAATCAATCATGACTGTTCTATCCTGCAGGAGCGACTGCAGCAGATTGACATCCAGCAGAAGAAGATGCTGGGCTCAGTCAAATCCAGCCTGGAGAACCACAAGTTACAGAGGCAGCAGCTTAATGAGGCTTGCAAAAAGGTGGGGGTGTTCACCCTTAATTTAAATGCTCAAATACCACCATTTCACAAGTTTCTTTTATTTCATTTGTATGCTCAGATACCACCATTTCACAAGTTTCTTTTATTTCATTTGTATGCTCAGATACCATTTTACAAGTTTCTTTTATTTCATTTGTATGCTCAGATACCACCATTTTACAAGTTTCTTTTATTTCATTTGTATTCTCAGATACCACAATTTTACAAGTGTCTTTTATTTCATTTGTATGCTCAAATAGCCGGTCTCCCTGGCCTAGGCGTTAGCGTCTTTCTCTGTAATTCCGTATACTCTTGTGAGTGACGTGATGTGCACGAGAATTGGTAGCGGTTCTCACCACGTCGGTAACTTAGGGGTATGTGAGTCGGTTGCTCAGAAAGCAATGGCAAACTACAGAGCGTAATCTTGCCTAGTACATCAACAGTAGCTTAAAAATGCTGGTGTTGACTGCAACGTTCTGTTAGGGATATGCAAAAACAAAAAAAAAATGCTCAAATACCATTTTACAAGTTTCTTTTATTTCATTTGCATGCTTAGATACCACCATTTTACAAGTTTCTTTTATTTCATTTGTATGCTTAGATACTACCCTTTAACAAGTTTCTTTTATTTCACTTCCAGTTTATATCCTCAGATACCACCATCTTACAAGTTTGTTGTTATTTCACTCTGACTTTAAATGCTCAAATACCATACGTTTACAATCTTCTTCTGTATTCTTATTATAAGGTCATGTTTTAACAATTTTATGTCATCTATTTTAAAAGCAACTTAATTTTTGCAGGAGAAATCCAAAGTGGCACATTGTGATAAGAAAATTGTGGAGATCTCGAAAACTCTGTCAATTCCTGCTGCTGATGGCAACACTCATTCAGATGATGAGATGGAGGTAAGATTTTAGACTGTCCCTTCTCTGAATGTTAGATCTCTCTCTCTCTCTCTCTCTCTCTCTCTCTCTCTCTCTCTCTCTCTCTCTCTCTCTCTCTCTCTCTCTCTCTCTCGTCTCTCTCTCTCTCTCTCTCTCTCTCTCTCTCTCTCTCTCTCTCTCTCTCTCTCTCTCTCTCTCTCTCTCTCTCTCTCTCCCCCCCTCTCTCTCTCCTCCTATCTCCCCCCCCCCCCCCCCCCCCCCCCCCCCCCCTTTCTGTCTCTGTCTCTGATTTTTGCATTTTGCATGTGGGTTAGCTTTCCCTGAGACTAGTGTCCCTCTCCACTGGAAGGTAGGGTTCATAGAAGAAGACACAAGTGATGACCAGTGAGAAGATGGACACAGGACATTGCAGACACACTGGGCATGCAAATGACTGAGGCAGGGGAACTGACAAAGGATCTAGAAACTTGGCAGCAGGTCATGATGAGAGCAAAGCTCTGCTAAGAACAAAAGTTGCTATGTAAACACTAAAGCAATTAACAAATTTATATACTGGAACTGAAGAGGGTTAAATACGTGATTTGCAATACTGCATTTGAAATAGCTCCAGGCGATTTTAAAGCAGACTGTCTTGCTTTGTTTTGATACAATGGTTTGAGTGCTGGTCGTTCAGAAAGCAATGACAAACTACTGAATGTAAACATGCCAAGAAATCACAAACAGCCAAAAAATACTGGGTTGACTGTGACACCCTGTAAAGTATATGCAACTAACTTTTAAGACTGGAACAGATAGAAGGAAAGTCAGAGTACTGAAAGCAGGCATATTTCCCATAGCAGTTTGTGGGTGTGACACTTGGACATTTAACAACACTGATTGAAGGCACAAATGCCTTTGAATAATAGTGTTATTGAAGGGAATTATCAATGCTGTGAGTAAACAAGAAAAAATATAATGAATATGTTTGACAAGAATTTAATATTGAAGAAGTTGGTTATTAAGACAAACAAATCTCTCCAATAAGAAATGAATATTGAAGAAGTTGGTTTTTAAGGCAGGTCTATCCAATAAAAAATGAATATTGAAGAAGTTGGTTATTACGACAAACACATCAGTCCAACAAGAACTAAGTGTTGAAGAAAAATGGTTGTAAAGACAAACAGAACCTTCAACATAACTCAATATTGAGGAAGATTGATTCAAACAAACAAAATTTGGCAAAATGAACTATTTTGGGCAGTACCAGCTTTTCTTTATTTCACCATTCTTTAGACTTTGAATTGCCATTATTCATTGTAATCAGGTTGCTATCTCAAATAGGAGTTAATGCCAAGTGAATATTCTATTACTCTTTATTTTGTTTGTTTGTGTTTTTTTAAACTTAATTTGTATAACTTGTTATTTACCACTTTCTTATTTGTGTTCTTGTTGCTGCTGCTGAAGGTTCCTCAGCATGTTAACTCGTCTGGGTTATAATTGGTATATAATGTCTCATATTTAAGATCATTCATTCATTCATTCATTCATTCATTCATTCATTCAGTAGCATGTCCTTTGCAGAACCCTGCTCCCATAACAATCGTCCGGAAAACATCTCGGTCATAAGAAAGATGTCCAGTGTCCGATACACCCATCAGTGGATCATCTGCCACACTCTGCCCCCATCTTCTCTTTGGCTTTCCTCTTCCTCTGTCTCGGGCATATACCCCTCCATTATTGTTCTCTCGAAACTTTCATGACGTTTCAAATGACCAAACTATTTCAGTTTTCTTTGATTTATCATCTTTAGCACACAGCCTTGGTCAATATTCAGATCTTATCGTATGGATGCATTTGTTCTTTTTTTAAGATAATGAATTTATTTGGTTATTCATGATATTGTTATTGTTCTTTGTTCCTTCCTAATATAATGCATAGTGCTATACTTTTGCTATGTTATTTTGGTGTAGGTTGTCGAAACCATCTGTTTCTGTCAGTCCTTTCTAATGTTTAGCAGGCGCGTTGATGTAGTTGCTAGGGGGCTACAGTTATGCCATGAGTGTGATTGGACAAAGGTTCGATGCCTGGGCTCATCATCTGCTAAAGTGAGAGAAAGACTGGTCACCTTTTTCTCAGTGTATTCAAATTTTTAAAATGTTATTATCCTGGATGAGAAGAGAGGCATTGGAGAACATTGTGACAACTGGAAAGATTGAGGGAAAGAGAGGCAGACCAAGAGAAATGATGCTGGATGGATTGAGACGGTGGCATGGAGGAATATCATCAGCAGAGTTGATCCAGAAAACTAAAGACCGAGATATGTGGAGAGTCATGAACACCTACGCCAGCTGGCATGGCACATGATGATGATGATCCTGGCACCTTGTGTGTGTGTTTTTTTAATGTTTTGTTTCTTGCATTTGCTCGCTGACCTCCATCAGAGGACATAACATTGATACTATAAGATCTTTTATGTTTGATGATTTCAGGATCCTTTAGAAGGCCAGTCGCCATTTCATCCCAGAAGCCATCGCATTATTGATAGTAGTGGAACTCCCATAGAACTTCGTCGACCTTTTGACTTCTCCTTGGAAAGTTCTCCAGGCAGTGGCAGCTTTGGGTCCGGTGGCGATTCAGAGAGGAAGAAGTCCGCCACTTTGATGGAAATTGAAAGGAATAGGTCACTGTTCATAGAACAGCAAGGTAAGGACATCGTGTGGAGCATTATTGTCAGCTATACTTTGTCCTTGTTGACTATACTTTGTCATTGTAGATTATACTGTGTCATTGTAGACTATGTCATTGTAGACTATACTTTGTAGATTATACTTTGTCATTGAAGACTATACTTTGTCATTGAAGACTATACGTTGTCATTGTAGACTATAGTTTGTAGACTACTTTGTCATTAAAGACTATACTGTGTCAGAGTACCACAGTTGCAGACTAAACTTTGTTGTAGTAGACTATACTTTGTAAGCAGGCTATAACATTTCAAAGTACCATCAATCAGACTATACTTTGTCAGATTAACCATTGTAGTGTTGTGTACTTAATCATAGTATTCTGTAATTAACTATAGCATACTACACTTATTCATTGGAGCCAGGGCAGCTCAGTGGGTAGCACACTTGCCTGCAGGCCAGTTTGTCATGTGTTCAAGCCCACATAGAGGCAGAGATTATATATTTTTTAAAAAAAACCCATTTGACTTGAGCTCAAAGTTTGACTTAACCTAAAATGCATACCAGAAACTGTTCTGGGAAATAAAGGCAGCTTGCTTGATGTTGACCACATCACCCGTACAGTGCTGATTGATCTATAAAATATGGTGCTAGAACCATATCCTCAGTATTCAACAAAGCATCTGAATGGGTCCGTTACTATTTAAAAAAAAATTTTATGTTGACTAAACTCTGTCAAAGTGTTGGCACTGTGGCAACAGGCTTACGAAGGCAATTCATAAAACCGCATACCTTGTTTGAAACACAGATGCAGGCAGTTTGGAAGCAGACCGCTTCATGCTGATTTTCATACAGTGGTATGAGTGCTGGTCATTCAGCTCATAAAGCAGTGGCAAACTACTGAACATAAGCTTTCCAAGATACCACAATAAGCCCAAAAATGTTGGGGTTGACTGCAGTATCCTGCAAAGGATATGCAGCTAACTAACTGTCAAAGTACAAATCTATTTAAATCAGTCAAAATTTCTCACATATATTAGATGTTGTGTTTCTGTAGTTAAAAATGTACGTTGAGATATGAAAGTACATGGGTGTTTTTTTTCTACCCTGTTCTGAAATTTGCTGCTTTGGTTAATTAGTGCAATTAAAGAAAGCTTGCTTCTGCTTTTCCCTGCAGTATCTTTATTCTTTGCCCCTTACCAAAGTCTTGGCTTTCTAATGGCTTGCGTGCTGTCTATCCCAAGATGCCTGATAAGTGCATGCTGTTGATTACATACAGCTTTTTACTCTGTGTGCTTTCAGTAAAAATATGACTACTTTGTGGTGTCATTTAAGGTAGTCAAAACAAAATGAGTCTTGACTGATGATAAACAGCTTTATGTACGTGTTTTAATAACACTGAAGACATACATGTTGATTTGGCACAAAGTATGTGATTGATTGAATGATAAATACCATGTTATTTGATTCATTCAATACGTGATGTGACGAAAACTGACTTGTTGAAAACGAAAACCCGGGAATGTTAACCAGGTTAACAAATGGCTGAAGAAGTTGGATGTGTCGGTTGAGTGGTGAAAATATTGCAGCTGTGCTGTAAACAGGTACAACAAAATTACATCCAAAACAACATTCCGGATGAATGCAGCAGAAGAAGAAGAAAATAAAAATTATGGTGGACATCATCATCATCATTATTATGTGCCTTGCTGTTAAGGATAGCTAATTATGGTTCGTCATGTCACATAATTGTCTTCTTGTCCCAGTTATGTCAGGTGACTGAGCCATCCAGATATTTATCTCATTGTCTTCCCCTTGCTCATTTCCCTTCAAGTTTATCCACTTATCACTGAGTCTCAAGTTTATTTCTCCTCATTTATGTGTCCCAACAATCTGGATTGTCTATACTTTTATCTCTAATCAGTTTACAGTTTTCATGTGTTTCTTGAAGGCCTATGTCAGTTTTTATCTGTCCCTGGTTTTCTTTGTATTTTCCTCAGAAACCACATTTCCATGACCATTAAATGTTTCTCATCTTGTCTCCTTATTGTCTTTGTTTTTCATGTATACTGAGGTATTAGGTTCTATAAATAACTTTTAAACTCTTTTTTCACTGCACTTAACAGCTTTTTATTAGCATGGTTTCCATCTGGCTAAAAGCGACTTTTTCAACGGCGATTCTTATTCTCATCTCTACAAGACATTTCCATCAGATGTTATTATTGTTCCAAAATAGTTGTACTGATTCACCTGTTTAAATAATGCTTCTATTTACCTGGATATAACATTGTGGTATTTATTTATTCTTGGGGAAGACTGTAATCTCTGTTTTATTGTAATTTAATTCTAGCTCTGGTTGCTCACTGTCTACAACAGTGGTTCTCAACTGGTGTGGAATTCCTCCCCTGGGGAGGGGGGGAAGGAGAGTTTAGGGTTTCCAGGGGGGGGGGGGGGGGAATTAAGATTATTTCAGAATCACATTAATACAAGAACCAATTACTTGGTATTGTTTTTCCCTCCATACTTTACAGTTCTGTATTTATCGCCCTTCTGAAATTTGTTTTATAACGTAAGTAGATTCGCAAATCACATTTTACGTAGACATCTAGACTTGTTCTAGTATGTGTTATAAAATTTAGCTTCCATTTTTACATATACTATGTAAAAAAAAAAAGGGGGGGGGGTGGATTTATATAAAGGAAATACGAAAGAGAGGAAATGACATTCTGAATATATGGTGAAGGGGTGCCAAGAAAGGTTGAGAACCACTGTCTACAACAACACTGTCCACTAAATGCTGCAGATCTTATTCAGTGTCTGCAGTCAGACTGTATCATTTGCATATTTTATATAATTGGCTTTATGTCCTCTGATGGTGATTCCCTCTAACGACTTAAACATTTCTCATAATGTTTTCAGTATATAGGGACAAAAAAAGTATGGAGACAATACACATCCTTGCCGCACACCTCTCTTAATTTGCATATATTCTACATCAGTATCAATTTTTATTGCTTCCAGTATATGGTCTTTATTTCGTCATCAATTTTCAAATTTTTGGGGTGATTAATTTAGAGATCTGCAAACATCTGTATCATGTCAGTGTGTCTTACTCTAAAAAAACATAGCCTGTGTGTAGTCAATGCAGATGTGTGTCTTACTCTAAGAGAAAAGCCTTTGTGTAGTTAATGTAGATGTGTGTCTTTATTTACTTCTGTTAATCAGTCTATTAATGTTCTCAATAAATACAAAACATTTGTTTGTTTACATTCATTGTTACTGATGGGACATGTTGTGTTGGGCTTGTAAACATACATATTGCAAAGTGTTTTATGTGCCATTCGACCTTAACATCAAACTTCAGCTATTAATTACTAAGGACTGCTTTCTTAGCCTTCTGTTAGAGTTTATATAGATTTTAATGTAAGGCAACAGTCCAGTGTTAACAAGATAGCGTAGAGTTATATAGATTTTCCTGTAAGGCAACAGTCCAGTGTTAACAAGATAGTGTAGAATTATATATATATTTCCCTGTAAGGCAGCAGTCCAGTGTTAAGATGCTGAAGAATTATCTATATTTCTCTGTAATACAACAGTTCAGGATGATTAAGATGGTGTTGTTATTTGGCTGTGAACTTCTGAACGTGGCAGCTAAACTTCACCAGAAGAAGTTGCTGCAGCCACCATCTTGTTGACCGAAAGTGTTTCTTTTCTGTACATTTGTTACCTCATTTAGGTAAAGCAATATTGCCTTGCTGCTCCTCTCGTGGAGCTAACAGTCTTTGAGGATATGTTCCACTGCTTGTCCACTTTGCATGAACACATAATTTGGTTGGTGGAATTGGGTAAACAGTCATGTACACATTTTGACATAAAGAATACAGGATTCAAATAAACAACATTTTTCAAGATTGAAACACCAAAAAAATGCTTCATATAAAGTGGCAACAGGTTTTTCCTGTTAAGAAAAACAGTGAGGAAAAGAGTTGGTCTCTCAATCTCATGATATTATTAGCTTCTTGACATGAAGGCCTAACACTTTACATCCCTGCTGCAGTATATGCATTGACATTACCTTGATCTGTATCAATAATTTTAACAACTCCATGTTTGTGGTAATTTGAAAATCTTCAAGTTGTTGTCTAGTTTATTCCATGTATCCTCATTTCTGTTTCTCTCGCTTTTAAAACATTGCATTGATGAATTTGCCCAGTGATGTTGATAACATGTTTTATATGTCACTTCACCTTAACTCTTATCTTAGCCACATAAGAAGTAGGCAGTCCAGGTTCTTAGAACAAATTATGAAAATGAGAAAGGTGGAATATGTTGTGACAGCAGGAGAGTTGAAGGGGAAAAGGGACAGAAGTAAAAGAGCTAGACTTGTTGACATTGTGACATGGACAGCACAACTCTATTAAAAATCAAAATAATTTATTCCTGTAGCAAATTTATACACAGAAGCCATACACAATATGTTGTATGATTAATTTTCTGGCAAAATTCACTGCATCATCTCGTCATTTACATACTGCAGTGTTATATATGATATAAAGTGAATAAATGAATAATACTTAAGCTGGAACAGTCACAACACTTAGTCAGAGGTATTGTTCTGCAAACTTGCAATGCTGTTTTACATTTCAGCTTCAGTAATGAATCCAATCACTTCACAGATGATTGTGGGAGGTCACGTTCCGGATATTTACAAAAAATATATTCCCCTAGTGAATATAAACCTATTAATTCTGTTGAAAACAATTAGGTAATATGAAAGTCGGGATGCCACAGACATATCTTATGACAAATGTCATTTGGTTGTAAACTATAAGAATAATTCTTAATCCATTATTTCAGTTTTTCCATGGTATAGACACAGACGTCATAAATAAAATATTGCACAATTTCTTTCATGGCATATATCACATGGCATATATCATATCTCGTCTGGTGCGTACTGCAGAGTTATATATCATGTTATGTCTCCGAGGGAGTCTCCGTGGCAAAGTAATCAAGCTGTCTGTCTCGGGCTCTGAAGGTTGTGGGTTCGATTCCGGGCTGTGTCCTTCAGTTCTTTAGTTCACGAGTGCATTTTTTCTGAGACTCCTGAGGGTCATTGCTGGAGCTACGGAGTTTGTGCTTTGTGCCACACATTCAGTGCTGCAGAAAGGGAGTGAGCCATATGGGATAAAAACCCAGTGCAATGAAGTCAACCCTGTCGACTTTTAAGTGACTTTTTACATCATGTTACCCCCGGGAAGTTTAACCCGGTCAACAAATGCCCACAGAAGTCGGATGTGTCGGCCTAATGGTGCAAGAACGCAGCTCTGCTGTAAACAGGTACAACACAATCACGTCCGAAAAAAATTCTCCAGATGAACGCAGCAGCAGAAGAAGAAGATATCATGTTATGTGAAGAAATAAATTATACTATGGCTGATATACATCATTACTGAGATTGTACAAATGTGTAGAACATTATATCTCGGAAGTCTAACACTTAGCTGGAAGTCATTATGTTTACATAGTAACGGTTGGAACATTTGCGTAATATCAGCAACAATGTACATTATATTTCAGTCAGTGTCTCGTCACATAACATGATATACAATTGCAATATTTTCTTTATGACATCTGTGATTAAATTCACCAAGAGAGTACATTGTTTTGGCATTTCAGAGTTGGATATAGAGAAATATGTAGTTTCCTGTACAGTGCACCTTGAGGTGTCAGGTTCAAGTAATTTAGTTTATCACAACTCCCCATTCACATTCACTCTTTCAATTGCAGGTTTCATAGCAGACGCCAAAAAGGGGAAACAACCACTATGAAAACATCATGCTTGCATGGCTTTGAGATTGTTAAAGTTCTTTGCATATCCTTTTCAGGACGTTACAGTCAATCTCAGCATTTCTTGGCTGTTTGTGATCTCTTGGCAAGTTTATATTCAGTAGTTTGCCATTGCTTTCTGAATGACCGGCACTCATGCCATTAAATTAAAATCAGCGTAAGACAACCTGCTATCAAATCGCTGCAGCTGTGTTCATAACGCAGTTTGCGGTATTAAGAATTACATTCGTAAGCCCTTCATCACAGTACTAGCTACTTTATGATTACAGAGTGGAAAAAGTGGCTTCTGGGGAAGTCATAGTTCTTAGTATCTGTGATCTAATGTAAACAATTAAAGAATACATTATAAAATGGAGGGGTTCATGGGAAAAGGACATATTGCATGTGTCTAAAAGAGTTAAAGCTTGCAATAAAACCATAGGCTGTGTAGAAAATGTAGAAATGCATACTAAACAATAATCCAAATATCGTTAAAATCAAGTCGTCACTGAAAAAGCCATGATTACACGACTTTCAAAGAAACTAAATAATACACAGTGAAATTAGTCTGTGGAGAAGTCATGAGTTTAATATACTCTAACCAAATCTAAATAAAGTTAGATAACACATTACTCGATGGTTGGGATTCATAGGGGAAAGGACCATAGCGTGTTGTGTCGTGCTGAAAGAGTTCATTTCCAATAAAACATCAGGCACATTCATAAGATTTAGAAATGCTTGTTGCACAAGGGAGACTATAATCCAGACAATGTTAGTTAAAATGGAGTCATGTCCCTTAACCATTGCTTCTCTATTTTCCCTAGCTAACAAATATTTCCTGTCTGGTACGTATTCTGCATAGTGCTTTTTTGTTGTTTGTTCTGATAGTTCAGAAGCATGCATTTAAAGAAACATTACGTCTGTAACTGACAGATTTGTTATTTGCTGTTGAATAATAACAAGCCACGCATATTTATTGACTGTTATATCCCAAAAAGTAATTCTTGCATGTTGCATAGAACCAGTTCTAACTGTATGACTGTGAATCCTGGACAATTAGTAAACAAGCAATAAATATCTAGAAGCTTTAAAGATGTGATTGTAAAGAAGAATGCTGAAAATTCATTGGACAGACAAAATGAGAAATCTAAACATTTTGAAAAAGGCTAAGATATAAAGACAACTTATCACAGACATCAGAAAGAGACAGTCATGATGTTTTTGGTCATATTATGAGAAGTCAAAAACAAGAACATATTGTGACAACTGGAAATATTTGTGGAAATAGAGATGGAGAAAGACAACAAGAGAAAGTTCTTTAGCTTCGTGTCATGGCACAGAAGGGGCAGCACTTGAATCGATACCTCATCATCAAGTGCCATGCCGACTGGCGTAGACGTTCATGACTCTTTCGGTATTTGGTTTTCTGGATCAACTCTGTCATTGATATTCCTCCATGCCACTATCGCAATCCATACAGCATCATTTCTCATGGTCTGCCTCTGCCTCTCTTCCCATAGGATCTTTCCAGTTGTCACAATGTTCTCCAGCGCCTCTCTTCTCATCACATGACCAAAACAAAGGTGTTCGTCTCTTTGTTATTGTCAGAGTAAGAGTGGGATGTCCTTTGAAGCACCCAGGAAGGTTAACTCAGTCAACAAACAGCCACAGAAGTCATGAAAAGTCAGAACGGAAAGATCGTTGAGTGGATGTCGTTTGCATCCTGACCTCTCGTGGTTTGCGTGGTGAGCTACCTGTGGTGAACGACATGCCCAATATATGGAAGTGAGGAAGTGAAGCAGCCATGTGGAGGAAGTGGCGATTCCTTGGGTGAGCCCGGTACCAGAGCGCTATGTGTTAGCTCTGCAATTATGGAAGCCTTCTTGGTTGGCTGGGAATGCCCATGGTCTGCCCCTGCCTTCCCTTGAGGGCTGACCGTGATGTCTTCGACCGTTAACTTTACCAACTGGTATGTGGACGGCACCACAACAGTGAGAGTCGAAAGCCCTCCAAAACACCCGGGAAGGCTAACCAGGTCAACAATTTCCACTGAAGTCTATCGTGCTGGCCTACGGGTGCATAACCGGGCACAATGCAAAAACGTCTTTAAAAAAACACTCAGGATGAACACCGAAGAAGAAGAAGAAGAAGAAGAAGAAGAAGAAGAAGAAGAAGAAGAAGAAGAAGAAGAAGATCTGATTCTGTTTCATATAATAAAGTTTGATTCGTCATTCATTCATTATAAAAGTACACACACACACACACATATGTTGTATATGGCATTAGGAAGTAATGTGTGTTTTATCTGTTTATGTTCTTATGCATGTTTATTCTTTTCACAAAGACTACATTGTATTGTGTTTATACCATTAATACCCTGTTCAAACCTTCAGGGACATATGTAATGTATGTTTTGTTATCTCAGATAACGGATAGTCTACACATTTTCTTTTTCGTTTTTTTTTGTGTTTAATAATTTTATTAACATTAAAAATATATATTGTAAATGTCCTGCTTACTTTATCATGAAATTGATGTCTGTAAATTATATATTTTATAAAATTATCCTTCATTCTGTTATCAACAGTTGTATGTTTAGTGTTTTTTTTTTAAATTTTCTTCTATTTAATTATTCACTTTGTCTATATGTTTCCATTATTTTATATCTGTGATGACATTTTGTTATACATTTGTTTACATTCTGTTGACATGATCTTAAAAGAATGTATTTGTATGCTTATCTTTAAAAAGATTGTGTTTTTTGCACTATTTGCTGTTGAATATTTCTGCATTCTTAGATTGACCATAAAAGTGTGTATCTGTGTGCTTATATTTAATAAGATTGTGTATTTTTGCACAATCGCTGTAGAATGTTTCCGCACTCCTTGATTGATCATACTTGTTAAATCATAAACTTATTTGCCTGGGTCCAACTAAAAGAAGGGTCCTTTTTCAAGACCCTAAGGTGAATAAGGTGCTAGACCCATGTTTCTATAGACCAGTCGGCGCTCATGTGGGCAGTATCATGTTAATAGCCTTGACTTCCAAATGCATTTCCTGGCACTCATATCACGATGGGTCTACGTAGCATCCCAGGTCAATTTTTTACAAATCTGCCTCAGAGAGAATTCGAAAACATGATCACCAGGTTGGCAAGTGAGCATCCACCGTGTCCTATTTACATTATCATAACATTTTGTCGTGTTATCGTTGTTTTATTTTAAGTTAATAAAGGTGCTTAGTGCAAAAGAAGTCTGTTTACCTCTATCTCGCTCCCTCTCTCTCTGTTTCTCTCTCCCTCTCTCTATTTCTCTCTCCCTCTCTCTGAGTCTATCTGTCTCTCTCTGAGTCTATCTGTCTCTCTCTATCTCTCTCTCCGTCTCTCTCTTGCTCTCTCTTGTTGTCTCTCTCTCTCTTTCTTTTGCTGTCTCTATTTCACTATCTTTCCCTATGCCTCTCTCTTTCTCCCCCCTCTCTCTCTTGCTGTCTCACTCTCTATCTTGCTTTCCTGACTGCATCAGACAAGACACAAAGTCCACATCCCTAGTAATGACCCTCGGAGGTCCCAACAGAAAAATTGCACTTGTGGTCGAAAGGATGTGGTCAGGAAATAATCCCAAGACTTTCAGAGCAGGAGACAATTTTAGGAGACACATAGGATGAACACAGGTCATATAATACATGCCACACATGACAGGCTGTTGTGGCTGATGCAGAATCAACCAAAGATGTTTGTCAGCATCCCTACACTGTGACATCTGCTGAGAGAGACTGGGACCATATGAATGACCCCTGAGTGCAATGACTTTGATTAGTTCTAGTTAATCAATAACTTCAGTAATCAGACACTGATAGATCAGCTGCCACCCCTCCGGGTGGAGAGAAACTGTATGATAAAGATGGTGTGGTGAGTTTTCTCTGGGATCATGTTGAGAGTGCAGTTGAACAGAGTATACAGCACAGTTGAATAGAGTAGAGTGCAGTTGAACAGAGTATAGAGAGCAGTCGAATAGAGTAGAGTGC
The DNA here is from genome assembly GCA_014155875.1 of Cepaea nemoralis. NCBI lineage: Eukaryota > Metazoa > Mollusca > Gastropoda > Stylommatophora > Helicidae > Cepaea > Cepaea nemoralis. Next base: position 178,833 of record JACEFZ010016360.1, read on the forward strand.
AGATGAATAGTGTATAGAGCACGGTTGAACAGTGTATAGAGTGCAGTTGAACAGAGTATAGTGTGCAGTTGAACATAATATAGAGTGCAGTTGAACAGAGTATAGTGTGCAGTTGAAATGTGTAGAGTGCAGTTGAAGAGTATATAGAGTGCATCTGAAGAGTATAAAGAGTGCAGTTGAACAGAGTATAGAGTGCAGTTGAACAGAGTATAGTGTGCAGTTGAACAGTGTAGAGTGCAGTTGAAGAGTATATAGAGTGCATCTGAAGAGTATAAAGGAGTGCAGTTGAACAGAGTATAGAGTGCAGTTGAACAGAGTATAGTGTGCAGTTGAACAGTGTAGATTGCAGTTGAAGAGTATATAGAGTGCATCTGAAGAGTATAAAGAGTGCAGTTGGACAGTGTATAGAGTGCAGTTGAACAGAGTATAGAGCTTAGTTGATCAGAATGTAGAGGGCAGTTAGACAGAGTGTCTATATCTGGAAAAACTGGCACGTAAGGGAGGAAGCTGAGTGTCTGAACGATACTCAACACATAAAGGAAAAGCCAGTGAAACGTTTAATCAAATTGCTGCTGGGAAAATCACCATAGGAACTCTTCAGTGGTGGAGGAGCATGTGTGGAAATGTCCCCCATGGCAGTGATGGCTGATGGTTACATTCAGTTGTCAGTACAATGTGTATATATACCTAGCACCAATGTAATAGACTTATTAAACAGTTGCAAAATCACTTTAAACAGGCATGCATGCATCCTGGCATGAGTTGACACAATTGTTGAGCATTGTATTGCATTATTCAGTAAATATGCCACCTGCATTAGATTTGTTAGCCAAGCGTCGCATCATAGACTTTTGTGAACTGCATGTTGCACAGACTAACAAACCAAGGGCAGTCACCCATAATTTATATAGCAGTGGTTCTCATACTTTGTTTCGATGCCATCATGCCTTTGCTTCTTATGGCACATCTCTAGCACTTTGCGCACATGCACATAATCACTCTTTCTGTCTATCTAATCTAATCTAATCTACTCTAATCTAATCTAATCTAATCTACTCTAATCTAATCTAATCTAATCCAACCTAATCTAATCCATTACCGCCTTCCTCTCTCTGTCTGTTAATCTGTCTGTCTGTCTGTCTGTCTCTGTCTGTCTGTCTGTCTGTCTGTCTGTCTGTCTGTCTGTCTGTCTGTCTGTCTGTCTGTCTGTCTGTCTGTCTGTCGGTCATGTCTGTCAGTCGGTCAGTCAGTCAGTCTAATCCAATTTAATCTAACCTGATCTAATCCATTCCTCCTCCCTCCATGTCTGCTTATCTACCTGCCTGCATACCCACCTACCTGTCTGCCTGTGTGTGTGTCTGTCTTTCTGTCAGTCTAGCTGTTTGTCCATCTGTTTCTGTATCCATCCCTCTCTCCCTTTATCCATCCCTCTCTCCCTATGTTCATTCCCATGTCCATCCATCCAGCCATCCATCCATCATGTACTTGTCAACTGGCTTAAGGATTTATGCATCTTGACAAATCCTCCATGCCACCATCACAGAAATTCCAGCATCATTTCTCTCTGTCTACTTCTTTTACCATCGATCTTTCCAGTCGTCACGATGTTTATCAATGCCTCGTTTCTCATTACATGACCAAAGAATACTTACTTGTCTCCTTCTCATATTTGTATATAATGTTCTACTTTCATTATACTGTTCTACTTTCATTAGAATGTTCTATTTTCATTATACTATTCTACTTTCATTATAATGTTCTACTTTCATTAGCCTTTTATGACTTCATTGTAGTTACTCTGGCAGTCCAAGGTATTTGCAACATACTTTTCAGGAACCACATCTCCACTGCTTCCAATCAGTTTTTTTCACATTCACTGCTGTACAGCTGGACAAGGTCTATATAACATTTCAGTACTCTCTTTCTTACATTCAATGATAGCGATTTATTGTATAAGATACTTGTCATGTTCTGAAATGTAGCTTTTGCTTGGCCCATTCTTCTGTTAGTTTATGTGACGCATTTTCCATCTGATGATATGATTTTCCCCAGCTGCTTGAATGTATTGACTTGGTTAAGCATTTTCTCTTCCAATGTTACGTCACATTTTGCTGGCATCTTTTTCTTTGATAGTACTATTGTTTCTGTTTTCTTGATATTTGAGAACTAATTGTCCAACATCTGAACAAAATCTCTCTTTCGCTCTCTCTCTTCTTTCTATCTCTTCTCTCTCCCACTCTTCTCTTCTCTCTCTCCCCACTCTCTGTCTCTTCTCTCTCTATCTCAATAAACATGCAAACACAACTGTTTTCCCATAATACTAAGTGTACATTACACTCATAGCCTTGCCATCCCCATTGAGAACCATTGGTACCATGTTATAACCTTGTTCCGGAACATGCTTTTTCCACAATTGATTGTTTAGAATTGCAAGCCTTTGTGTGTGTTAGGCACTAGTGTTTTCTATTATGCTTTATTGACTAATGAAGATACTATGCTATCACAGCGTTTCAGTGGCTTCTTTGTTATATCTCTACTGGATGATGTCACACACATTTTGTTTAAATATAGGCTGCATTCTTATATTCACTAAACTACTGCAGCGTGAAGTGTCATGGCACATTACTAATGCATTCACTATTTCAATATAAAATAATTAGGTATATATTGATATGGGGGAAAATGACTTCTGTGGAATAAAGAAATCCACTTGAAAGTACACAATAACATGTTAGATAAGAATGTACAAAACAGTTAATCAGGGACAACAGTGATGTTTCAAATTGTTCCTGTTTTTATTGTTGTACGTGTTCTTGAATATAACAATTTTGAAACTATTCAAATATGTTTTTTAATAGGAGAAGCTATGGTATATTCAGAGACAGTGAGGTTCTCTAATTGTTACTTGAAGTTTGAAGAAATTGCTAACTTCTTCCTTGAGTTTAAACATTTATATATTTTGCTTTAGAGTTTCTTGGCTTAGCCTGTGGCTTGGAACGTTTGAAACATTGGTCATGTTAATATAGACAGCGGATTCAAACAATATGTGAGGTTAATTCAAGAAGGAGGGATAACGGCAGTATTGTTTTCTGACCTTTTTAAAGGAAGATACCTGCCTCAGTGTTGGTATCTTATGAAAGAAAGATACCTGCAGCATTGTTGGTGTCTGTTGAAGGAAAGATACCTGCAGCATTGTTGGTGTCTTATGAATGGAAGAAAACTGCATTGTTATGAAAGAAAGATAACTCAAGTATTGTGCGTGTGCATCTTCTAAAAAGGAGAAAACTGCACTATTGTTGATGTATTTTTAAAAAAAAATGGAAAACTGCAATAATATTGGTGCTTTATGAAAGGAAGATCACTTCAGCATTGGTGAAATCCCAACTCTTAGTAAACAATGTTTTGCTTGAAATGGCTCAGTTGCCCCAATACTACAGTATTGATTGATTGATTGATTGATTTAAGAACCGACATCACAGCATTCGGGGCATTCCCATAAGTACTACAGTATTGGTGATATCTTAACTCTTTGTTAACATACATTACTTGAAATGGTTCAAAATTGCCACAAATTTACCAAACATCACTTACAGTAACCAGGTTTACATTAATAGCTTAAAATTGCCCAAATTTACCAAATACTTCTTACAGTGTCTCATGTAGTTAACTCTTTCACTACCAAACAAAAATTGGGCTGTGACCAAACAGAAATTTATGGCAGAAAATTGGAACTAGGGGTGTGTTACAATAATGCTTTTAAAATGGTTAAAATGGTAGCAGATCTATTGTGTTACATATCAAATTAAAGAGGATTGCACAAGGAACATGACAGTGTTAATAATTAATTGATACGTTACAAATATGACAATAATGAGAGGTTTAATAATAACAACTGAAATTAAAGAGGTAAAAATTATTTAAAAAACTGCACTTATAAGGTGTTTTCTACACTCCTATACTGCTAATCATGTTTAATTTACTGAATAATCAAGCAAACACCACTTGTCTTCAAGAATATAAACAGTATTGCTCATTAAAATAACCCAAAAAGAAGTTTTGGTGCATATTCTGAACCATGTATTTTTCACAAAAAATGACAAAAAATAATGGCTGAAATATTGAAGGTGGGGTCTGTCACAATAATGTTATGAAAATGGTTAAAATTGTAGCAGAAATGTTGTATTATATATCAAAATAAAGGGGATTGCACAAGGAATATGTTGGTAGGAGAATGTTTGCTTTAGGTTGTAAATATAATAAAAATAATAATATAATTTGTAAAATAATTGGACAAAAAGAGGTAAAATAATGTAAACATTGCACTTATAATGTGTTTTCTACACTCCTATACTGCTAATCATGTTTAATTTACTGAATAATCAAACAAACACCACTTGTCTTCAAGAATATAAACAGTATTGCTCATTTAAATCACCGAAAAGGAAGTTTTGGTGCATATTCTGAACCATGTCTTTTTCACAAAAATGAAAAAAACTAATGGCCGAAATCTGGAAGTTGGTGTATGTCACAATAATGTTATGAAAATGGTTAAAATTGTAGCAGAAATGTTGTATTATATATCAAAATAAAGGGGATTGCACAAGGAATATGTTGGTAGGAGAATTTTTGCTTTAGGTTGTAAATATAATAAAAATAATAATATAATTTGTAAAATAATTGGACAAAAGGAGGTAAAATTAATGCAAACATTGCACTTACCAAGGGGGCGTTGTTATCCAATATCCTGATCACTGCTAATCCTGTTGAATGTACTGAACAAACAACACTTTTCTAAACTATAAATATAATTGCTCCCAATCAATCATCCAAAAAGAAGTTTTGCCGCAGATTCTGAATCATGTATTTTTCTTTTTTCAGACAAAAATTAGGAAAACACTTGGCAGATTTACATTTAATTGTCATGTCTGTTTGTTTTTATTTACTATATGTGGCAGTCTATTTGTGATAGGCTGCAAAGCAAACTTTGGCACACAAGTGTGGTCTATTAGTGCAGCCAGAGCAAACAAAAGATGATATGTGTTGTTTAGTTTGAGTGCTGCAAAAAACACAGTCTCTATTGACACCGACAAATTCTATTAAATGCTTGGCTCATGTAACTCTTTCGACATAATTTCCTGCAACAGGCTGAAATTCTTCGGCAGGCAGAGTGTCAAACTTTCAGGAATACTCTGAGCTGCTTCGCGATGAGCACTTTCCTTTACTTGAAATCCTTCAATGACAATTTTTTTCCTCTTTTCTCTGTTTGCCATATGGAATGTAGGATGTGAGCATTGATCTGTGCAATTTCAAAGATCCAGTAGTAGATCTTCTTCCACCACTTAAAATGGTTTTCCTATCATGGATATTATAATATCCAACCATTTGGTCCATTCTGTCGCAGCCATTCATCGCCATGTTATAGTTAGTTAGTTAGTTAGTTAGTCGACAGATCATCCTCGTTGCACATCGGACCATTCAGTCCATAAGTGCTCGGATCCCCTCTTGAGCAAATCCCGCAGCGTGTAGCGGCTAACGACGCCAGTTCTGTGTTGGTTTATCAATCTTCTTTGGCTTCCTGCGTAGTGTTCTTGTTTGGCCACCCCTCTTTTAATTTGCTGCTCTCGCAGTCTGGCCATTGTTGTAGATTCACAGTAATCACTTGGTTCTTGCAAAAGTCTCACTTCTCGTAGAGCATTCAGAATGTCAGCCTGGTCCATGGCGCGTCCGCCCTCAACAGTAGCCTCACCTGCGAGCTTGTCAGCCCGCTCATTTCCTTGTACTCCTGCATGCCCTGGCACGAAGATGAAACTAATCTTTGCCAGCCGAGACCGCTTCAGAGGCAGCAACCATTCTCTTCGGATCGACCCCTCCTCTATCCTCTTGATCATGTTCATTGAGTCGCTAAGGAAACAAGCCCTAGTGAATGTCTGTGTCTCGAGCCATGTTATTGCTTTACTTACTGCCATGACTTCCATGGTCAGGCTACTTTTGGTTTCAGTGAAAGCACCAGAGTCCTCCTTCACAATTCTCCCTCCGGCCCGAGCTGTAAAGGCCCATGAGCTTCTCACATGTCGGACGACCGACCCATCTGTGTAGATGACCGCGTCACTGTCTAGCGAATTCTCGAAAATCAACGCTTGTACTTCAGCCTCAACAGCAGCCGGATTTTCTTGTCTGCATTTTCTATCTAGTTGGATGCAAACTGAAAAGGATGTGCAGAAGTCTGTTGGCACTTGCACCCACTCCTCGCCAGGTTCTAAGTCCTCAAGTGAACACACCTGTTGAAGAATGTCCTCGGCTTGACCCATCCACGACCGTCCTCTTTTAACCTGCTGCCCTTCACCTTCCTAATTTCACTATGCAGTGGATGCTGTGTGTTTGCGTTAATTCTGAGGTAGGCACGTGCCCTACAAACTTGCATTCTCTCTTCAATGGTTGGAAAATCAAGAAGGTAGCGCATCACCCTGCATGCTGTATCTCTTGTACATCCAAGAATAATGCGCATAGCTTCATTCTGTATCCTTTCCATCCTTTCTATCTGCTTATGGCTGACAGTCAGGATTGCCATTGCATACTCCAAAACAGACATGACCAGCCCCTCGTACAGAAGACATAGATGGCGCTGCTCACAGTTTGCTGCCGCCATCACCCGCATCGCTGCCAAACCCCGCTTGGCCTTTGTTATCACCTGGTCTATGTGCACATTATAAGCAAGGCTTCGATCAAACCGTATCCCCAGGTAATTCATTGCCTGCGTTCTTTCCACCGTCTCTGAACACAGCATTACAGTTGGTGTTGGATTGTTGACAATATGATTATTCAACGAGAACCAAGTCACTGTTGCCTTTGTTGGGTTGACCATTGCCCCAGCTTCATCACACCAAGTACTTATGCGATTGAGTTCGGTTTGTAGTTCCACAGCAACCTCCTCTCTATCCTTACCCTGACGCCATGTTATAATCATGGAGATCATCTTCGGCTTGCTTTGCGGTTTTCACAATCCGCTCTCAACAGTTCTAACTACAGATTTGGTAGAGACAACAATGCATGGTTTTTTAGCTTTTTTTAGCCCTTCCACCAAATAATCATTTCATCAATTGACACATTTTCAAATGGGTAAAATGCTTCCTGGAATTTCTTCAGAATCATGTCAACAAGAGGATCAATTTTTTTTTTTTGGCCTCTGGTTCACATACGTGAAACATGTTGTGATAAATATATTCTAATCGATTACTGGGAAACGTAGTGGCAGTGGCATACCAAGGAGTATATAAATGTGCACTTGTACACCAGTAGTCTTTGATACATGGTCTTGGATCAAGTCCCATAGCAATAATGACAGACGTAAACTTAGCCATTCGTGCTTCGATGTCAGACACTCAGCTGTTGACGAACATTCACTGGTTTTTCTTTATCACCAGGTGCTAAAACTTTAGACACAACTAAAACTTCTTTCTAAATATTCACTGATATCGGAATCACTATTGTTCAAAACAGTTATAAACAATAATCTAGCTTGATCTCAAGTCATACTACGTGGACACAAACTGGTGGGCGTTTCCATTGTGAAAAACCAAAATAAACAACTTTAAAACTGAAAATACACACAAATCGAATGTTACTAATGTTTGACGACTCAATCATGACATAGTTATATTTCTGCTCTGCGATTTTTCAGTTTACTGTAACTGAAAATTCCGAAATGGAGCAGAAATGAATCAAATAAACCACTGATCATTTTGTGGCAATAAAAGTACCAATTGCCATCACAGCGGATCCATTGTGGCACCAGATGGGCTCGTGGTAGCGAAAGAGTCTATAAGTATTATATAAAATAAATTATCCCTATATACCTTTCAGATTAATATCCGAAATGTGACTGATTTTGGTCAGATTAATGTCCGAAATGTGGCTGATTTTGGTCAGATTAATGTCTAAAATGTGGTTGATTTTGGTCAAAAGATTATTAACCTGAGGCTGGGATGAGCCATAATTGTAACTTCTCTTTTGAGATTGAACAGGGTAGCGGCAAAAAGGAAACTAAGTCCATATTAAGTAAAATATTCATCTTATATTGCATTGCAGTATATCTACACATTTCTTCTGGTAAATGTGGTGGCATTTTCAGTTATAAGTCAATTTCAAGCAATAGATTTCATAATACTGTAGCTTATCATGATGGAAAGTGGGCTGCCAAGATGGGCTTGCTATAAAGTGGTGTATGAGTGTGTGCATTGGTTATTTTCGGGTGCTGCAGTGGTGCATTGACTAGCAGTTTTGCCTGCTGCCTGGGTGGTCTTGGGTTTGAATCACCATCAAAGAGGATTGTTTTAAAAGGACCTAGACTCCATTCAAGAGAGATTAGCAACACATTAAAAATGAGAATTGTTAAATGTTATGTATATTCAACACTACTATATGGCACGGAAACCTGGACAATGAACAAGCAATTAGAAAGTCAAATAGAAGCCCTGGAGATGTGGATTTACAGAAAAATATGTTGTATTTCATGGAAACAGAAACAATCAAATACAGAGGTTCTAGAAAAACTGAGAATGAAAAGAGAGTTGATGAAAGAAATATAAAAGAGACTAGTGAAATATTTTGGTCACGTTAAAACACATAACATCCTTATAAAAACCATATTGGAGGGTAAAGTTGAAGACAAACCAGCAAAAGGTAAACAACAATACAAGTGGGAAGATAACATCAAGAGATGGATGAACAGCAGCCTGACAGAATTCACAATCAAGGCAAGAGACTGGCAGTGTTGGAGATCCATTGCAGCCAACCTTCATTCTGGAGATGGCACCACATTGATTAACGCTCCAGTCTAAAATGGGTACTAGGAAATGTCTTGGGAAGAAAAGGTGTTCAGCATGATAGTGAGTGCCCATTGGTCTATGAACATATGTGTCTACCTCCATGTATCCAAAACCTTCCAGGTGTAGAAAATGTTCCCCCAAAAAATCTCAAGGGGACATTATAAGTTATGAAACGGACAGATAACTGCAGGTTTGTTGTTGAGTTGTCCCCCTTGCATTTATTCATTGTTGTGTTTCAGGAAGTTTAATAATTGACCAAGAGAGGAAGAGGATTGAGGAGCTGCGGCGCCGGGCGGCTGATGAAGGCAGGGCACAGTGGGAGGAGAGGAGGAGAGCAGCAGATGAGAACAGTCGACTTCAGGTAGCTGAGATACCTTACATTGTTCCATCGTCTCCATACACCCATTATAAATTTAACTTATATTAGACACACAACCTTCTCTCTCTCTCTCTCTCTCTCTCTCTCTCTCTCTCTCTCTCTCTCTCTCTCTCTCTCTCTCTCTCTCTCTCTCTCTCTCTCTCTCTCTCTCTCTCTCTCTCTCTCTCTCTCTCTCTCTCTCTCTCTCTCTCTCTCTCTCTCACACACACACACAATCTCTCTTACTATCTCCTCTCTCCTTCTTTCTCCTTCTCTCTCTCTCTCTCTCTCTCTCTCTCTCTCTCTCTCTCTCTCTCTCTCTCTCTCTCTCTCTCTCTCTCTCTCGAATATAAGACCGGCCTGCGTGCACAATTTGTAACCCTATGAAAATAACGTTCCTTTGTTCTCTCTTCCTCCATCCCCATCTCTCTCTCTCTCTCTCTCTCGCTGTGTGTGTGTGTCTCTCTCTCGCTGTGTGTATGTGTCTCTCTCTCACTCTCTCGCTGTGTGTGTGTCTCTCTCTCTCGCTGTGTGTGTGTGTCTCTCTCTCTCGCTGTGTGTGTGTCTCTCTCTCTCGCTGTGTGTGTGTCTCTCTCTCTCGATGTGTCTCTCTCTCTTTCGCTGTCTCTCTCTCTCTTTCTCTCTCTCTCTCTCTCTCTCTCTCTCTCTCTCTCTCTCTCTCTCTCTCTCTCTCTCTCTCTCTCTCTCTCTCTCTCTCTCTCTCTCTCTCTCTTTCTGTTTAGCCATTACCTCTAAAAGACAACCATCCTTTTCAAATTAAAATCCGAAATGTGGCTGATTCGGTCATATAATTATTAAACTGAACCTGGGATGGACCTTAATTATAACTTATCTTCTGACGATGAACGGGTTAGAGGTCATGGAAAAACGACCTGCTATTCATCCATCTCTTGATGTTGTCTTCCTACTTATATCTCTGTCTACATCTTGCCTGCTTGCCTTCAATTTTACCTTCTGGAGACACAAGAGCTTAAGAAAAAACAAGAAAGAAAGTTATTTTAAGCTTTGCTTGTAGAAACATATCATTATCTTGCTAAGATATTGAATGTTTATATTAGGATGTTCTTCTAATCACTGTTATCATTATTTTACATTTAGTTGTTTTATCTGTTTCTTTTTTTTTAAAGATGTTTTGTGAATTAAAAGATAAAGATATCGGCGCAGTCTGTTGCTTGTGTCTTCATTATTCAAATTCACAACGGGAAACGTTTTTGCCGTTGTCCTTTTGAGAATGCACATTGTTGATACATTTATAACGTTTTTGATTGTGGGTAGTTAGTCTCTGTCAATTCAAAGCCTTGGCTTGTCGCCTGCTAAAGTGAGGGAGAGACTGGCCACTTATTTATCTGTGCATTCCGGTTTACAAAAGGTCATTGTCTTGTATCCTATCAATATTGTTGTTAAGGATGTCAAGAGTGTTCAGCACATGGCATCATGGTGCAGACGAACACATGGACGCCATATAAAATTTAGTTGCTTATCATTTACAGGACAGCATTTACAGCAGTCAACCCCAGCATTTTTTGGCTGTTCGTGAGTCATGGGCAAGTTTACGTTCAGAAGTTTGCCATTGGTTTCTGAACGACCGGCTCCCATACCATTTCAATATAAGGTGGCTTGCTGCCATAAGGACAGTTTAAAGATGGCTGCCCCACTTTTGACATGTGCGCCAAAGAGGAGCAGTGTTCTGTTATCCGCTGTTTGACCAGTTAAGGGGTGAAACCTGTAGAAATTCAACGACGAATGAAGGTCCAGTATGATGATGCATGGCTGTCAGTCCAGCAAGTGTATGAGTGGAGTAGGAAGTTTCGACGCTCAATCAAATCCTAACGATGTGTACTTTTGAGAAAAAGTATCATTTTGCAACATCACAATTCTCGACCTGTGCAATGGTTGAAGCCAACGAAGACCTCCACTTTCAGTGTGTACCACATCCCCCGTACTCGTCAGACCGAGCCCCAAGTGATTTCCACCTGTTTGGACAACTCAAAGTGTAAAAAAAAAACAAAAAACATTTACAATTTTCATTTGAAGCCCTTTCGTACTTCGGAACAAATCTATCCATCTTTCTCTATCCAGCAGATTGACGATCGCAGACTTCGGGAGGTCAACTGTAAAAGCTTCAACTCGCTGGAATCTGAAGACTCCAGTATTACAAGCAGCTGTGACACCCCGAGCGAGAAGGAGACCAGGTAGGATTGATGTCCCTGTCTTTTTACTTCCCGGCATTTCTTTGTCTATCCGCTTTCTGAACCTACGTTTTTGTATTGATTTTCTCATTCAAGTTATGATTGCTTAATGCCTGTGTGTTTTCTATGGCCAAACTTCTGTTGTTTGGTTGTTTGTTTGTTTGTTTGGTTGTGTTTTATTTATTTGTTTGGCTTTTTTAAATGTTTGCTTATATTCTACTAGATGTTGATTGTGGTAATAGCTTCCTGTCGGCGTCTGTGGCGTGGGGGTAGTGAACACATTTGTACCACCTAGACCTACCTGGTTTAAAAGTCAGCTACAGGCGATGTCTGGAGCGTGATCACTTTGCGATGATTTTCACAGGGGTATGAGTGTCGGTGTTTAGAAAGCAGTGGCAAACTACTAAACTTAAAATTTGAATAACGAAGACGCAAACCATGTATAGTACGATTTATTGCCTGGCACATTTACTTACTGCAGATGTCACACAACATAGAGTAAAATAATTAGAATCATTGTTCCAAGCTGAAATATACACACATTCACACAGTAATGTGCCAGGCAATAAATCATACTATATATGGTTTGTGTCTTCGTTATTCAAATTCACTATGGGAAAACATTGTTTGAACTTATAATTGCCCAAAAGATCACAAAACAGTAAATGTTGGGGTTGACTGTGACGTCCTATAAAGAACCTGCTTTAACTTTTAAAATGCATTCTTTTCTTTTTGTCGATCTTTGTACAATTATATTATTTCGATTTGTGACCGGAGACATATCTGCATATGTTATTTCGTATATAATTATTGTAAATAGCTTTAGTACGCATGAGAACAATAGAGGTTAGTGAACTTGCCTGCCAGGACAGCGGTCAGGGTTTAAAACAACCAGTATGACCCTGGGGTCAACCAGGCCTCTTAAAAATGAGTAGCAGAGGATTTTGAGAATGTTCTGGGAGTGCCAGACTGCAACTCAGTGCCCACAACATATTGCAACTCAATGCCCTTAACAGACCCCCCAACTCATTGTCCACAACAGACCCCCAACTCAATGCCCACAACAGACTCCCAACTCATTGTCCACAACATACTCTCAACTCAATGTGGAGATGGCACTTGATTAAGATCAAGGCATGCTATGAATATTTTGTCGTGCCCATTTTTGTCTATGACCAAACTGCACACGTGGACAGGTATTGTCAGTATGACGTCATCCATCTTTACCAACCCAGAACTATGGTACCCATATTATGGGGGGGGGGGGGATTCGACCCTGGAGCCTTCTTCAGAAGAAAGACATTCCACTATTCCTCTACTGGACTCAGAACTCTGAGGAGAGGCCAGACGGACAAGTAATCAGACTACAACTGATACCACTAGTATTGGGAATTTGAGGATTGAGCACAACCCACCACACGCAGCGCTGATCGTAAGGATCGTACGGACACGCACTACTGGCAAGCTCAAACGAGAGCGAAACTCGGGTCCAGTACTTCCAATCTGACGTGGACAAGACCAAGGTTCTTACCGGAATACCACCAGCGTTGCCAGTAATGGGTTGTGCTCAATCGTTAAACCCCAAACCCCAAAACAGCCAAATCAATCAGTATTGGGAATCTTCGCTAGCTGTTGCAGATGAGGACGGAGCACATATGGGGATGTCTCGAGTGATGTCTTGTCAGTTCTGGACTCAAACCAACTCTTCAACTGGGGATAGAACGTGCGACTTCTTTGTTCTTGGGCGATTTTCCACTCAATGTCCACATTAACATAAACAACAAACACGAGCTGTATACATATGTTATCATCATCATTATGTGCCCTGCCGGTGGGTGTTCGTGTCCCACCACAGACCTCGGTCCCTAGTGCTCCGGACCTGCACTGGTGATGATATTCCTCTGTGACACCATCCCATTCCATCCATCCATCTCAGTCCATCCATCCATCCATCCATCCATCCATCTCACTCCATCCATCCACGCATCCATCTCAGTCCATTCATACATCCATCCATCATCATCATCAGATGTACCGTGTCTGTCTCTCTCTCTCTCTCTTTCTCTCTCTTTCTCTCTCTCTCTCTCTCTCTCTCTCTCTCTCTCTCTCTCTCTCTCTCTCTCTCTCTCTCTCTCTCTCTCTCTCTCTCTCTCTCTCTGCCTCTTCTCCCAATATATTTTCTAGTGGTCACAGTGTATTTCTAATTTCTATGCTTTTCTTTTCATGTGATGCAAGAATGCTGTTTGTCTCTTTCTCATCATTGTATATTATGTTCTACATTATAGTGTGTGTGTGTGGGGGGGGGGGGGGGGTGAGAGAGTAGTAGTAGTAGTAGTAGTTGTTGTTGTTGTTGTTGTTGTTGTTGTTGTTGTTGTAGCAGCAGCAGTAGTAGTAGTAGTAGTATTGCTATTACAAATACTCCAGTCTGCTCATCCATTTCTAGGCTTTTCTTTTCATATGATGCAAGAATGCTGTTTGTCTCTTTCTCATCATTGTATATTATGTTCTACATTATAGTGTGTGTGTGGGGGGGGGGGGGTGAGAGAGTAGTAGTAGTAGTTGTTGTTGTTGTAGTTGTTGTTGTTGTTGTTGTTGGTGTTGTAGCAGCAGCAGTAGTAGTAGTAGTAGTATTATTGCTATTACAAATACTCCAGTCTGCTCATCCATACCCCAACCCTAACATTACTTTGGGGCAACAAGACCATAGCCCAGTAAATGTTCGCCAACGTTTGCACAGAAAGCCACACTCACTTGCACATTAACATACACAACAAACATACACAACAAACATACACAACAAACATACACAACAAACACCAGCTGTATTCAGATACGTCAGGACTTTTGCAAATACCCAAACTACTCAACCAGAACCGGAAACCAGCATTACATTGGGGGACAATTAGAGCCTTTGTGCCCGCAATAGGTCATTAATTATTCATGTTGGGCAATCGCGACGGTCCTGGTGACGACAAGCGGTTCTGCATGTAAAGCCGTAATGTGCCAGCCATCTCCCTCCCGGCTGTCTGGCAGTTTGTCAACACGGCAGTTACAAACATCCCCCAGTTGTGTGAACTTATCTGATCATGTTTTCCATGTAACCCGGTATAGTTTCACACGCCCTGGTTCGCACCTCTGCCCCCTCTCTTTCGTTTAATTTCACACGTATGCATTATTCTCGTCTTCATTGCCTGTCATGTGAAACGTGAACTCTTTTTTTAAATGTGTGTTTGCTTTATTTTTCTGTTCATTTAAAAGGTAACCATTGTTTCTGTCCTTCATTCGTAGCGTCAGCTGATTTTTGTTGTTCTATTTGCATTTAATTTCCCGTGCTATCCCTAATTACTTTTATTGTTGTTCTGACATGTTTCTTCCTGAATGTTTTTTTTTTTTTTCCCGCTTGTAAGCCAATAATTCGTTACGTCTGCTGAATGACTTTCTAATTGCAGTGATTGGCGTTCGTGCTTGAATGCCTTATTTCGGTGTTCATTGTGTCGCATTGTAAAACAATCAACGCTTTTCAATACACAATAAAACAACTAGGTATGCGTAACTTCTGTGAAAAAGTGAGAGATAAAGACAGACACAGTGCAGATACCTTACAACGAACACAGACACAGTCCACATACCTTACAACGAACACAGATACAGTGCACATACCTTACAACGAACACAAATTCGGCAAACTTAAAGTTGGCCAGGCATTCTAACAACTAACTGACCGGTACACCAGCACACCTGCTGTTTAAGGACACTGGCAAACGGGCCTCGGTGGACCACAGTGGGCCGACAGGCTCCATGTGTATGGTTGCTGGACGTCCGACAAAAAGAGGACATGTCCTCCTTTTTAGCTTCATATTATCTGTCCGGCAGGCAAAACAAACCTGTAAAATGTCCGGCTTTTCTCACAAAGTACAATTTGAAGAATCTTACCAGTGAACAGTTTTATGCATATGTGATTGCTAACGAGGATCTTCTACGAAAAGTTGGCTCCTCCGAGAAATATGTTGTGTAATTAATAAAGACTATAAGGTAATAATTGTACAATCGGCTGTTTAAATAATGTTTTTTAGCATTTCGAAAAAAGGCCTCCATTGAATTTATATTTATTTTTTTTAACATGATTGTAATACAATTGTACTGATTGTGGGTTTAAACTGGAACGATTCAAATGAAACATTCAATATGTCCTCCTTTGTCCTATTTTTTTGTTGTTGTCTTATTATGTCCTCTTTTTGGTGCCCACGCATCTGGCAACGCTATCCTTGTGGGACTAGAATGTGCATACAAAATGTTCAGAGCGTCTGGTATGATTATCACGTGCGTGGTGGCTTCACTCATATTAAAATATGCAACACTAAGAGAGACTGCAGACGGTAAAAATATCAATGATAATTTTTAAACAAAAATGAAATAAGTTATACCACGACACAATGAATCGACGTTTCAATCATACTAATCTCCATCAAGAACAACGCAAACAAATCTGAAGAAAAACATGAAATTGTAACATTTAAATACAAATTAAAACATAAACAGGCAAAAGGTAAAGGTATGAAACGTTGCTAGGCCATGGCAGATTAAAGTGGGAGCTAACCGAACACTTGTCAGAGTGCACGTTCAGATTACATACAAAACACTCGTTTAGCAAGGTAGAGAAGTACTTGGAGTCACAAGAAGAAGGTAAGTCACAACAAGAAGGCAAGTCACAACAAGAAGGCAAGTCACAACAAGAAGGTATGTCACAACAAGAAGATAAATCACAAGAAGAAGGTAAGTCACAACAATAAGGTATGTTGATGTTTGTGGCTTAGAGTTTAGTGAAAGCAGTTTCACAATTCCCCTATATACCGAATCGAGGGTTTGAAATCAACCGCAGGCTGGAGGACTTAGTGACAACTGGCACGATTAATGTGGAAAACGAGCATGGGGAAGGCAGAAGAATAAATAACCGAGATAACTTGACCACATGGCGAAATCGAGACAAGACCACATATCTGATCCACGACTCTGGTGATCGCGTGAGATGACGAACAATGACCGCCCTGACTAAACGGCATGGCACGTGATAGTGATTTGAAAGCATGTCGTTTTACATTGATGCCGATGGTATGAGCATCGCCCATTCTGAAAGCTATGGCAAACAGCTGAACGTAAAATTGCCTAGTAGATACAACTAATAAATGCTGGGGTTGATTGTAACGTCCTCTAAACAAGAAGCAATTAACTTAATAAGAAGATATAGAACGGATCCTTCGACATCAACAAGCAAATCTGACGTTTCTACTTTTAGTCTTCGTCAAATAACAACATACAAAGTAAAAAAACAAAACAAAACAAAATGATTCTTATGTACTTATAATCCAGTCTCTGTTTACGCGCCGCCTTGACCTCGTGTCTCATTCGCTGATAAAGACTTGTAAAATCGAAACGTTAGTTAGCTGTGTACTTTCGTGAATACGTTTGTTTACATATTGGGACGCATTTGAATCCCTTGAAGCTGCCGGGCGGTTATCCAGACAACAACTTAAGTCTTCAAGACTAACAGACCCAAACCCCGCTGTGTCCTGATCCCTGTCAAGTTCCCTAGACCAGTCGTTTTGGCGCGTGCTAAATTGTACTTTCTGGGAGGCGCTCCGACGTCACTTGCGTGCAAATAACGAGGTTGGCGACATTTGTCAAGCTGAGGCCCTATACGTGATTTCTTCTTGCCAGTTAGTTTCCACATATCACACACACACATACGCACGCGTGCGCGCACACACATACGCACGCGTGCACACGCACACACACACACACACACACATACATTCATATATTCACGCAATACTCACACTACATTGTCTCTCTTTGACATTAACCTTCACACTCGTTTACACACTTCCACGATACAAACACATGTACAAAATCACACACACACACACACACACACACACACAGAGAGAGAGAGAGAGAGAGAGAGAGAGAGAGAGAGAGAGAGAGAGAGAGCAATGAAAAGATAAGCATTTCGATAAAAGTATGTAGGTTATTGAATTGTATATGTCACTTTTATGCTTACGTATATCTAGTGACGAGATAATGTTGTGGTTTAAGATAAAAAGGGCAATAGAATAGGTAAAAATAAAGTTGCATTTCCAATGCAGGACGTTGCGGTCAACCCCAACTAAGTTGATTTCCTAATTAATTTTAAGTTAAGTAGTTTGCCATTGCTTTCTGAAAGGGAAGTTAACGTTGAATTCCGACTGACCTGTGTACGGATTTACCCCCTACCCGGTATAATAGGTACACATAATAACATTTCCGACCGCCCCGTGCAGCGAAATTCAGACAATTGGATACATCTACCGTATTTCCCCGAAATTAAGACCTACCCCTAAAATAAGCCCAAGTTAAGATCGCCAGACAGAATGAAGTTATTAAACATGCACTTGCATTCAAGTACTTTGTTGATGGCATCAACATTTCTAAATACCAACTCTCCAACATGATTGCCATGGATGAAACTGCAGTGTTTATGTAGGATCTTAAACGATAATTGATTAGACGGGATTTGGAGAGTTATGACGATGTTCCAGAAGAAGATGATATGACTGTATTTGAATAAATGTAGAATTATGTACGTGAATAAATGTAGATTGTTGTATCTGACAAAAAAAAAAAAAAAAAAAAAGCATTCCCCAAAAATAAGCCCTAGTGCAGTTTTGAAGATAAAGTTAGTATAAGACCCGGTCTTATGTTCGGAGAAACACGGTAGAAGACCCAAACTGTGAACAACAAGTAGATGCGAAAATGAGAACTATTGAGCCATAGCAGGTGGCCATTCATTCATTCATTCATTCATTCATTCATTCATTCATTCATTCATTCATTCATTCATTCATTCATTCATTTAGTAGCATGTCCTTTACAGAACCTCGCTCCCATAACAACCTTCCCGAAAACCTCTCGATTATAAGCAAGATGTCCTGCGTCTGATACACCCATCTGGAGATCGTCCGCCACATCCTGCACCTATCTTATCTTTGGCCTTCTTCTTCCTCTCTTCCCAGGCATATACACCTCCATTATTGTTCTCTTCAAATTTTCATGACGTTGTCACCATTTGGTAATCAATGACCCAAGATATTCGAAATTTTCCACCACCTCCAATTTTTCCTCATTAACATATATTTCTTTCTCAATAGTGGTTTTGTCTGTATGCATTATCTTTGTTTTTGCTATGTTAAGATATAAGAGAGATATATAAGATATAAGATATATATACAAAGACATTTATGAGAAGAACCTCAATGTCTCGGAATGCTGAAGAAGAAGAAGATATACGTTGTGGTTTTCACTATTCATTTGGGTTGAGGCTTTAAGATTTTCTATACCATTCTGTGTTGTGGATAGTAATACTGTATCATCAGCATATCGAATCTCTGGTATGTCATGACCGCCGATAGTTAGGACATCATATTGCTCCCTGTTTATATCATCTCTGACATTTCTCATGATATTGTCGGCTTACAGGTTAAACAAATGTGGGGACAGCACACAGCCTTGACGGATTCCTTGCTTAATGTCAAACCAATCTGATGTCTCGCCATCTATTCTAACTGCTGCTTATTGGTCTAGATGGAGCATTTTTATGAGTTGTATTACATGTGACGAAAAGCCCATATTCGTCTTGATTTCCCAAAGTATCTGATGTTGTACACAGTCAAATGCCTTAGAATTATCCACAAAACATGAGAATAGGTTTACATTAAATTCTCTGCACTTCTCTATTATTAAACGCATGTTGAGTATGTGATCTCTTGTTCCTTTTCCTTGTATAAATCCAGCTTGAACCACATTAATTTCTACTTCCATTTTCTTACGAAGTCTTCCATTATTATAGGTGACTATATGTTAACATAAATCTAGAAGTTAGTTAGTTGCAAATTCCAACATTCTTTGGCTGTTTGTGACCCCTGGGTAAATTTTATGTTCAGTATAATTGGGCTTGCCATTCCCTTCTGAACTACCAACACTCATACCATTGTATGAAAACGAACGCAAGGCGGTCTGCTTCCAAATCGCCTGCAGCTGTGTTTCGAACGTGGTATGCGGGATTGTGAATTACATTCGTAGCTTCTTCGTCACAGAGCCGGATAAATCTAGAAAGAAAAAAAAAACGAGTGAAATTTGATTGTTTACCGTACAGTCAGGCCAGATATTGATGAGCCCAGTGTCTCCATGCTGTACGAGTGAAATTTGATTGTTTACCGTACAGTCAGGCCAGATATTGGTGAGCCCAGCGTCTCCATGCTGTACGAGTGAAATTTGATTGTTTACCGTACAGTCAGGCCAGATATTGATGAGCCCTGTGTCTCCATGCTGTACGAGTGAAATTTGATTGTTTACCGTACAGTCAGGCCAGATATTGATGAGCCCAGCGTCTCCATGCTGTACGAGTGTACAGTCAGGCCAGATATTGATGAGCCCAGCGTTTCCATGCTGTACGAGTGAAATTGGAATGTTTACCGTACAGTCAGGCCAGATATTGATGAGCCCAGTGTCTCCATGCTGTACGAGTGAAATTGGAGTGTTTACCGTACAGTCAGGCCAGATATTGATGAGCTCAGTGTCTCCATGTTGTACGAGTGAAATTTGATTGTTTACCGTACAGTCAGGCCAGATATTGATGAGCTCAGTGTCTCCATGCTGTACGAGTGAAATTGGAATGTTTACCGTACAGTCAGGCCAGATATTGATGAGCCCAGCGTCTCCATGTTGTACGAGTGAAATTGGAATTTAAATATTGAGCACAACATACCTCTGGCAACGCTGATCGTATTCCGGCATGAACCTAAGGCCTATCCACGTCAATATGGAAGCACTATACTCGAGTTTGGCTCTCGTTTGAGCTCGTCAGTAGTGCATATCCCTGACCGGATCCGGAAACAAGCCCCGGATCACTGGCGTGTGAAGCGGGCGTGCAACCACGCGGCACACGCTGGACACGCCAAATTATCACAACGCTACCCATCGTAGGCTATGCTCAATTGGAATGTTTACCGTACAGTCAGACCAGATATTGATGAGCCCAGCGTCTCCATGCTGTACGAGTGAAATTGGAGTGTTTACCGTACACTCAGGCCAGATAGTGATGAGCCCAGCGTCTCCATGCTGTACGAGTCAAATTGGAGTGTTTACCGTACAGTCAGACCAGATATTGATAAGCTCAGCATCTCCATGCTGTATCAGTGAAATTGGAATGTTTACCGTACATTCAGGCCAGATATTGATGAGCTCAGCGTCTCCATGCTGTACGAGTGAAATTGGAGTGTTTACCGTACAGTCAGGCCAGATATTGATGACCCCAGCGTCCCCATGCTGTACGAGTGAAATTGGAGTGTTTACCTTACAGTCAGGCCAGATATTGATAAGCTCAGCATCTCCATGCTGTATCAGTGAAATTGGAATGTTTACCGTACAGTCAGGCCAGATATTGATGAGCCCAGCGTCTCCATGCTGTACGAGTGAAATTGGAGTGTTTACCGTACAGTCAGGCCAGATATTGATAAGCTCAGCGTCTCCATGCTGTATCAGTGAAATTGGAATGTTTACCGTACAGTCAGGCCAGATATTGATGAGCCCAGCGTCTCCATGCTTTATCAGTGAAATTAGAATGTTTACCGTGCAGTCAGGCCAGATATTGATAAGCTCAGCGTCTCCATGCTGTATCTGTGAAATTGGAATGTTTACCGTACAGTCAGGCCAGATATTGATGAGCCCAGCGTCTCCATGCTGTACAGCGCCCTGGTGTTTGATTATGACATGGCGCTCGTCTGATGACATCGGCTTTGAAGCCCGGTCTGACACGGAGTATTGAATGTCAGGTCGGACAATGGGAAGGAAACGCTGCTGCTGGGTGACATCCAGGACGGAGGCCAGTCAATAACTGTTGGGAACGATCAATTAGCTGTTTGGTCTGCAACAGTGTCACGTGGTTTGATGTCTGTGCGGTTAGTTCCGTGGGGGGGGGGGGGGGGGGGGAAAGAGAGCAAATAGATCAGTGGTTTCTCAACCTTTTTTTGTTTCGTGACCCCCTTCACCATATTTTCAGAACGTCATTCCCCCCTTTCGTTATTTCCTCTCTACCCCCCCCCCCCCCCCCCCCCCCCCCCCCCGCCCCTACACAGTATACCGTAATAATAGAAGTTAAATTTAATAGCACATACTACAACAAGTATAGACGTCTACATAACAGGTGATTTGCGGGTCTACTTACTTACATATAAGGCCTGCTCTCCGTGGCCAAAGGCTTGCGAACGTGGTACGTGAGCCGGGTACCAGGCATTCGAAATTCAGCTGCGACCGAATTGTACAGCAGACCGTGTCGCATTGTGTTATAACGTGCTGGTATGGGAGCCAGTCGTTCAGAAAGCAATGGCAAACTACTGAACGTAACACTTGCCTAGTACATCAACAGCAGCTGAAAAATGCTGGTGATGACTGCAACGTCCCGTAAGGGATACGCAACATTTTTTTTTTTACGTTATAAAATGAATTTACGAAGGGTGAGACGTACAGAACCGTAAAGTATGAAGGGAAAAACAGTATCAAGTAATCGGTTCTTGTATTAACGCGATCTTGAAATAATCTTAATCCCCCCCCCCCCCCCCCCCCACCTGGAATCTCTAAAATTCCTTCCCTGGGGAGGAATTACCCACCGGTTCAGAACCACTGAGATACACATGTGGACGTTTATAGATAGATAGACATATATTGACTGGTATAAAATATATAGACAGGTTGATATATATGCATAGGTAGGCATATACAGACTTGTATAAATAAATAGATAAGAAGACGCACACGCACGCACGCACGCACACACACCACACACACACACACCCACAGACACACACACGGTGTTCACTGATTCTTGTGTCTTTCATTTATCTCCGTATAGGGAGCGGCGGTAGCGCCGTTACTAGACGTTTACCTGCCGGCTCGGGGGTCATAAGTTCCAATCCACATCGGGATGCATTTGTGAAATGGACCTGCGCCCCCCCCCCCCCCCCTCTCCGTCGACAGGAGAGCCGCGTGGCTGTACAATCGCCTGCTGGCCCGGGGCTCACGGATTCCACCAACATGGAAGCGGATTCCAATTTCTCCCAGGTCGACCCCAGCCTTGGAAAGCAAAGTCGGCCGGTGCGCTGCTGACCACATCACCCTCCGAGTGCCGATTGGTCTATACACGGATGGGTGTAGCACCATATACCCGATGCACCCAGGCTGTGCAGTAGGACCCTTTACTTTAAAATAAATATGTTGCATAACTGACCAAGAGAAATGATGCTGGATGGATTGAGGTGGCTTGGAGGGATATGAGCAGAGTTGATCCAGAACACCAAAGACCGAGATCTGTGCACAGCCATGAACGCCTACGCCAGCTGGTAGGACACTTGATGATGATGATGTCCTTTGTAGGACGTTGCGATCAACCCCTGGTTGAAATTCTAGGCAGTTTTATGCTCAGTAAATGGACAGAGGGAAAACCAACGAGAAAGTCCTACAAGAAACAAATGAAAACCGTAAACTGATTAGAGAAATTAGACGTAGACAGTCACAATTTTTGGACGCTTGACGACTGGGAAGATTGAGGGGAAGAGAACAAGGGGAAGGCAAAGAAGTCAACACCTGGATGGCTTGACCACGTAGCATGGTCGAGACAAGAACACTGAGCTGATCCACGACTCTGGTGATCGCGTGATATCGCGGAACATGACCGGCCACGCTTGTCGGCATGGTACCTGATGATGATGAATTTGCCATTTCTTTGTGAACGACAAGTCAACGTTAAGGTCTAGCTTATCGGTGAATCGAACGTACCCACTACCCCGATGTCAGCGCACAGGAAGTTTAAGCACTATATGTTCATAACCACGCTGATCTCTATGTACATTACTTACATATAACCCCAAACGTTTAATCACTTTGAATCGAATACAGACCGCGACATCCAGGTGATAGGAAGTTTAGTCACTATTTGTGCTATACTCCCAGACCGCGACATCCAGGTGATAGGAAGTTTAGTCACTATTTGTGCTAGACCCCCAGACCGCGACATCCAGATGATAGGAAGTTTAGTCACTATTTGTGCTATCCTCCCAGACTGCAACACCCAGGTGATAGGAAGTTTAGTCACTATTTGTGCTATCCTCCCAGACCGTGACATCCAGGTGATAGGAAGTTTAGTCACTATTTGTGCTATCCTACCAGACTGCGACATCTAGGTGATAGGAAGTTTAGTCACTATTTGTGCTATACTCCCAGACTATGCGACATCCAGGTGATAGGAAGTTTAGTCACTATTTGTGCTATACTCCCAGACTATGCGACATCCAGGTGATAGGAAGTTTAGTCACTATTTGTGCTATACTCCCAGACTATGCGACATCCAGGTGATAGGAAGTTTAGTCACTATTTGTGCTATACTCCCAGACTATGCGACATCCAGGTGATAGGAAGTTTAGTCACTATTTGTGCTATACTCCCAGACCGCGACATCCAGGTGATAGAAAGTTTAGTCACTATTTGTGCTATACTCCCAGACCGCGACACCCATGTGATAGGAAGTTTAATCACTATTTGTGCTATACTCCGAGACCGCGATATCCAGGTGATAGGAAGTTTAGTAACTATTTGTGCTATCCTACCAGACCGCGACATCCAGGTGATAGGAAGTTTAGTCACTATTTGTGCTAGACCCCCAGACCGCGACATCTAGATGATAGGAAGTTTAGTCACTATTTGTGCTATACTCCCAGACCGCAACATCCAGGTGATAGGAAGTTTAGTCACTATTTGTGCTATCCTACCAGACCGCGACATCCAGGTGATAGGAAGTTTAGTCACTATTTGTGCTATCCTCCCAGACCGCGTCACCCAGGTGATAGGAAGTTTAGTCACTATTTGTGCTATCCTCCCCAAATACAGATTTTCACCCTGTCGCGACAAATCCCTCGCAATCAGCTTCCTGACTCGCAGTACCCTAACTTTTCATACCAAACCCCAGTCTAGCTAGGACAAGTGGACTGGTCATTCCATCATTTCCCCCATGGTCATTTTCATAATCATGAAGAGTGCTGGCCAGAAAGCTAGCTAGATTTTGGGTACAATTTCCCAGAAACAGAGTCTTATGTTACCAACGAGTTTTAAAGCCAACCCGTATTTCCAAGACCGAACTTATTCAACCGAAACCCTCAGCTGGGCAGTAAATATAGTGGCTAGCCTATGAACTGAAAGGATCGTTTTCAAGCACACTTGATCAAATATCTATCAGATTCAGAGCACTTTCGGTGTGATGAAGTTCTTGTCCAATTTGATCCGCTTAACTGGAGAACAATGTGCTGCTGGCAGTCGCCTAATTGATGTTGGCTTAAGCGAACTGGATTGTGGTTTTGCTTGAAGGAACTGCGTTCGAGTCTGTGGGGTTTCGCTTTATTGTTTTGGTGTTAGTGTTTTATTGTTATTGTTGCTTCTTGCATAGCTAGTGAAAACCTGGAACCGTCTCCTGAAGTGAGCGACAAATATGGACCACGAGTGATCGTCCAAGACGTGGTGGATAGTTTAGGATAGAGGATTCTATGGAAGGCTTATGCTACTGTGTGTCTTTGTGTCTGTCTGTTATGTCTGTCTGCCTATCCGTACGTCCGTGTGTGTGTGTGTGTGTGTTTGTGTGTGTGTACGTATGTACGTTTGTCTGCCTGTCTGCCCCCCCTCTCTATGTATGTGTGGGTGGGGGGATGCATGCACGTCTGTACGTATGTAGGGCGTTCGTTTGTCTGCCTACACTCTCTCTCTCTCTCTCTCTCTCTCTCTCTCTCTCTCTCTCTCTCTCTCTCTCTCTCTCTCTCTCTCTCCATGTATGTTGGTAGGGACGTACATACGTTTGCCTGCCTGCCTACATATTTGCATCTTTCGCCTCTCTCTCTTTGTGTATATGTGCGTGCTACCGTGTGAGTGTATGTATGTGTGTGTGTGTCTGTCTGTCTGTCTGTCTGTCTGTCTGTCTGTCTGTCTGTCTGTCTGTCTGTCTGTCTGTCTGTCTGGGTGGGTGGGTGGATGGATGGATGTGTTGTATTTATGTATGTATGTATGTGGGCTGGTAGATAGGTAGGTAGGTACTTTGTCTGACTGCCTACCTACTTGCATCTCTCTCTCTCTCTCTCTTTCTTTCTCTCTCTCTCTCTCTCTCTTTCTCTCTCTCTTTCTTTCGCTCTCTCTCTCTCTCTATTTCTTTCTCTCTCTCCCGCTCTCTCTCTCTCTCTCTCTCTCTCTCTCTCTCTCTGTATGGATGGTGGGAGGGAGGGAGGGAGGTAGATATGTAGGTAGGTGCATACGTAAGTTTGTCTGCCAGCCCACCTACTTGCATCTGTCTCTCTCCTTCTGTGTGTGTGTGTGTGTGTGTGTGTGTGTTTGCGCGCGCTCGCGCGCGTCAGAGAGAGAGAGAGAGAGAGAGAGAGAGAGAGAGAGAGAGAGATTCCCCTGAATATCAGTGATTATTTATTCATGATGTTCTCCATCGGTTTGTTCCTATGGCTTTTCACCCTTTATATTGTCTGGTATGTGATATAACTGTTTGTGTATGCCCTTACACTGGGGGACTATAAATGCCGTTAGCTGTAGTATTGCCTCATGACTAATTCTCTGTTTTCTGGGTTGCACAATTTGTAGAAGAACATGCGTTGTAGCTGCCTCTTGTTGTTGGTGTTGTTCCTGTGGTTATTGTTCCTGTTGTTATTGTTGCTGTTGTTATTGTTCCTGTTGTTATTTATCTTTCTGTTGTTACTTATGTTTCTGTTATTGTTCCTATTGTTGTCGTTGTTCTTATTGTTGCTGTGCTTGCTGTTATCCCTTCTGGTGTTGCTGATATTTGTATTATTGTTGGTGTTTCTATTGTTATTGTTCCTATTGTTGTTGTTCATATTATTGTTGATGTTCCTGTTGTTGTTCAGTTCAGTTCAGTCGCGGTTCCAACATCACAGCAACGGGTCGTCTCCATTATGCTCCGTTCCTGTGCCAGTGAAAATCACATAAAATGTTCCTCAGTGCCCCATATGAAAAGTGGAAAAGACAGGAGTCCCGGCAAACAACAGCCCGCTCAGGCACACTGTACATAATGCCGCCACCAGAATGTCACCACAAAAGTCCTCCACGAAACATACAGTTCATCCTTGATGGAAGCGGCAGTCACTTTCCCAACCAGATGTTCACCTACAAAGTCTGAATGTTTCTAGATGTTGGTGTTCCGTTTCTAGATGTTTTCTAGCCAGCCACGCCATTTTGTCTCCGAAATGTAGTTCACGCAACAAAACAACTTCGAACAGATGTAAAAAACATTTCTCTGCACATAATGTCGTTGTCAGAATGCCAACACAAAAGCCCTCCACGAAACACAGTTCATCGCCAAAGGAAGCGGCAGTCAACCAGAAGACTAGCAGCCACACATTTCTGCATAAGGCACAAAAACCGGTCAATTCCTGGACATCTCCTCTCACGACATGCATGGTAGGTTTACAGAATCAGTATTCTTCGCTTCCCTTATGGGCCGCGTTAGCACACGGGCGGAGCTTAATACTTTCTTTTTTTTCGCATATCCTTTACAGGACATCGCTGTCAACATCAGCATCTTTCAGCTGATTGTTGATTTCTTGGCAAGATTACGCTCAGTAGTTGCTTTCTGAGCGACCGGCTCACATACCTCGTAAGTTATCGACGCGGAGAGAACCGCTACCGATTCTCGCACAACGCTACGTTACTCACGAGAGTATACGGGATTACGGAGAAAGTCGTGTAACCCCTAGACCAGCTAGATCTGCAGTTCAATACTACTTAACGTTTATTTCTAAAAATTACTAGCGAGCGGCTATTTCTGGGAGGAGCATATTAGAATTGACGATAACACTCGTGAGTAAACATTGCCGACCTGTCTGCAAACTTTCACTCAACTTGAACTACGGATTCAAATTGTTCTGCGCAATCACCGGCTGGAGGCAGTGGCACAAGATGTATGGGGGATACACACGGTTGGACATGGCTGTTTAAACATTCTGTTTTTGGTGGTTGTTCCTTTAAGTGTAATTAATGTTGAGGTAGAAAGGAGTTGACAGTAATAACTGTCAGGGGCGGAGTAGGGATTTTCCTCGGGGTACAGAGAGTCGGTCGGAGCTTCTGGTCACTGCCTGCTGCACTGTTATCTCAAGGTTATGCTGATGTATCTGTGCTTCCACACCATACACATCATCCCCTGACCACGTGTGCCTCATCGTGCACCAATACTCCATCCAATGGTGCACATCCATGATACAGGGGGGCTGAGTGGTCTCGAGGTATGGTGTCCGCCTCGAGTGCTGGAGTTCCCGGGTTCAGGCCCCGATGAGGAACCGGGATTTATTTAAAAAATCCACCTGGACTTCCAGTAATAAAATTTCCCCTGGTCTCTGGGTAGCGAGATCGGACGCCCGTGTGTATTGTTGCGTACGTAAAAAATGCCTTGGCAGTTGGAAATCGAAAAAGAGTAGCCTAACGGCGCTGCCCGGGCAAAATTTAGTGTTAAAAATCTACCCAAAGTATTTCAGGATTCTCGCCGATGCAACGGAGTTCGTGCATTGAGCTGAGTTTCTCCAGACTCAGGTTTGAGTTAGGAAGAAAACGGAGCACTTATGGGTTGAACCGTGTGCCGTGTTGTTGATCCATCGACTAAACGACTAAACATCCATGATACACACACATGGCCGCTAGCGTGCACTATTGGACCAACTCTGTCAACATTAGTTTTAATCTCTTCTTCTTCTTCTTCTTCTTCTTCTTCTTCTTCTTCTTCTTCTTCTTCTTCTTCTTCTTCTTCTTCTTCTTCTTCTTCTTCTTCTTCTTCTTCTTCTTCTTCTTCTTCTTCTTCTTCTTCTCTTCCTTCTACTTCTCTTCCTCCTCCTCCTCCTTCTTCTTCTTCTTCTTCTTCTTCTTCTTCTTCTTCTTCTTCTTCTTCTTCTTCTTCTTCTTCTTCTTCTTCTTCTCCTCCTCCTCCTCCTCCTCCTTCTGCTTCTTCTTCTTCTTCTTCTTCTTCTTCTTCTTCTTCTTCTTCTTCTTCTTCTTCTTCTTCTTCTTCTTCTCCTCCTCCTCCTCCTCCTCCTCCTCCTCCTTCTTCTTCTTCTTCTTCTTCTTCTTCTTCTTCTTCTTCTTCTTCTTCTTCTTCTTCTTCTTCTTCTTCTTCTTCTTCTTCTTCTTCTTCTTCTTCTACTGCTGCTGCTTCCTTCTCCTCTACCTCCCTCACCCCCATATTTACCCCAGTAAAGTGTAGGAGTGAGATGTAACGATCTTTTATGCGTTCTTTCCAATGCTGTTTGTAAGTTGATATTCATTTCTCTAAGGTTTTTATTGATACTATGACTCAATCTTTTACATGATCTTCCCTTTGCTCTGTATTTATATTTCTTAAATATGGGCGATGGTTCTATGGCATTCTTATCAGTAGCCAAACCATTTAACCTGCTGCCCTTTAATGAAGTACCAACTGGTTTCAGACCTGGGCGTCTTCTAATTTCCTCAGTCTGATCCAACAAACTGTGGATAGGAGGTACAGGCATCAAATGCAGACACTTGCTGCGGGACCTGCCTCGTCTTACAGACGCGGAAACTGTGACAGAGAATGTCACTCTCGCATTGGATTATAGAGTCACCTGCGGTGCTGTCAGGTGCCTCCTTAGCGGCACAACTCTATAGTCCTGCAGCACGGAAAGAGGCCTACTACTAATTCTATCTCTCACGGTTACTCCTGCAGGTTTTCTAAGGCACCTCATCTCTGTAGTTATGATATTGCTGTCACAAGTTGCAGTAAGCGTCTGTGTTTAACATAGACAGCATAATGTCGCTCAAAAAATAGTTCTTATGAGATTTGCTTTAGTACTAATAGGTAGCTTTCTATGTCCCGGACAGCATAATGTCGCTCAAAAAATAGTTCTTATGAGATTTGCTTTAGCCCCGGGAAGGTTAACCCGGTCAACAAATGCCCGCAGAAGTCGGATGTGTCGGCCTAACGGCGCAAGAACAGCTCTGCTGTAAAGAGGCACAACGCAATCACGTCCGAAAAAAAACTCCGGATGAACGAAGAAGAAGAAGATTTGCTTTAGTACTTATAAGTAGCTTTCTATGCCCTGGTACCTGATTTGCCTTTGCTGTGTGTTAATTCCTCTACCCATTTCCCCATCTGAAGTGAAAATTAACCTTAGATATTTAAATTCAATGGTTTGTTTTGTTTCTGTTAGCTTTTAGACCTCCAGTTACACCACTCACTACACTCTCTGCGAGTTGAGACCTTGATGTAAGCTGTTATTGTTTCTGCTGCTGTCAGTGCATTCCTGCTTCATATGTGTTATCTGAACTGACCCTTTAAGTGCCGGTTGTTCAGTACAATTGACTAGCATTGTAAACCCAAGATGCACGATGACTTTTATAAAAGGATCCCTTACTCAACTTTAAACCTATTATGGTTAGAAGAAAATAAAACTATTGTCGTTAAATTGTCATCACGTACCAAAAACCCCCATACAGGGTCTGTCATTTGTATTCTAGTGTACGTCTAAATATAAACGACCTTGCGGTCTTGGAGAGAAGAATGGTGTTGGAATCACGCAGCACTAACCTTCCTTAAAGGTCGATCTCCGCGGAGATTGGCTTCACAACGGCCAAATACGTTTCGGAAATTGCCTTCGCTTTGGTGGGAGCCGTCTCTATTCATCAAGTACCTGGCTGGTTGGACTGGCCATTTTGCCGATGTTTGTCAATATTTTTGTATTAGAACAGTCGATTGATGCTAGATTTGTGGCAATCGATTAGAATATTGATAATCAACAATCAATTGATTTTACTATACGACATAGGGTGGTTAATTCCTTATCACGATTAATGCAGGTTGTCATAAAGTGGAGGGTTGTTATAATTGGCGCCATCGTGATTGTTGTGTGCCGTGCCGGGCAACGTGGGAGATCATTTGATGTTGGCGGTTATAGGACATAGCGTTGTTACTGTACATCTGTCTACTCTCTGTGCTCTTGATTAGTTTGATTTCTGGATGTCTTTCATGGCACGCCACGATTACACCCAGCTCTCTCTCTCTCTCTCTCTCTCTCTCTCTCTCTCTCTCTCTCACTCTCTCTCTCTCTCTCTTTCTCTCTCACTATCTGCCTCTCTATCGTTCTTTCTCTCGCTCTCGCCCCCTCTCTATGTCTCTCTTTCTCTCGCTCGCTCTCTCTGTCTCCCTCTCGTTCTCGTTCTCACTCTCTCTCTCTCTCTTTGTGTCTCTCGCTCATTTTCTCTCTTGCGTGCTCGTTGTCTCTCTCTGTTTCTCTCTCTCTCTCTCTGTTTGTTTCTCTCTCTCTCTCTCTCTTTCTCTCTCACTATCTGCCTCTCTATCGTTCTTTCTCTCGCTCTCGCCCCCTCTCTATGTCTCTCTTTCTCTCTCTCGCTCTCTCTGTCTCCCTCTCGTTCTCATTCTCTCTCTCTCATTCTCTCTCTCTCTCTCTCTCTCTCTTTGTGTCTCTCGCTCATTTTCTCTCTTGCGTGCTCGTTGTCTCTCTGTTTCTCTCTCTCTCTCTCTGTTTGTCTCTCTCTCTCTCTCTCTCTCTCTCTCTCTCTCTTTCTCTCTCGCGCGCGCATGACATCAAATTTCCCGGTGTGTACAAATTGGTGGACAGATAGAAAGACATACACACAGACTCTGGCTGACTTACTGACTGACAGACATATGGTTGAATGGATGGGTGGATAGGTAGGTAGGTAAGAAGGATGGATGGACGGACAGAGGACCGCTGGATGTTTGGATAGACAAATTGATGTATAAAATGAAGGACGGGCGAATGTATGTACGATTGTATCATAGATAATATGTCCCTATGTTGGTTCATTGGGTGCTATATAGATAAGAGATTGGCTGGTAATCTCACAGATAGAGTAAAGAATGTAGAGAGGGACAGATTGACACAAGTTAGTAGTAGAAGGGATCAGTCGACAATCATGCATTCATGAGGGTTTGACTGCACATCATGACATTTAACGCTGGTGTTTTGCTTTTGATATAATTGCCAGGTTGCAAGCCTTTCTGGATTATATTTAACTTCGACAACCGCCAATTTACTGGCATTGGGAACTCTGAGCAGATTAATACGAATGTGGCATGTCGTTCGGGTGAAATCTGGACAACTGGGGAAAACCCCGAGCGATGGATGTCCTCGGTATATTCATTTCATGGGCATTGATTTGAGTTGGTAGAAAAGAAAGAGGACTACATTAAGTGCTCGTGGACACAATGGGTCGTAGAAAAATCTATATCTATAAACAAACCGGATTTGTATATGGTAGTTAGATATTCCTCTTCTTCGTACAGCTTCAGGCGTCAATGTGAACAAATCAAAAAGCAGCAGTCAACTCTTATCTTGTTGACATCTCCATAGTTTGACCTCAAATGGAGCGGGTGTGGGCCAGCATGGTTTTTCTCAACACCAACATATGTTGGACACTCCTGCATTTTCTATATGATCTATGTAAATGCCTCTGTTCATTTTCTGTCTGATATTAGCAAAGAAAATAGGTTGGAGGGGAGGAGAGGCAGGGGAGACCAAGAGATACGATGCTGGACAGTTTGACGTCCGGGCATGTCGGAACATCAGTATCAGAAATATTAACTTAAAGTCGAGAGAGTCGACGCCGTGGCGCTGGATTTTAGCACATCTTGCACTGTCTTTCTTCGCAGAATAACAATACAGGAACTATAAATAATTGGCGACTAAGTCGGAGATGTGTAGATAAGGAACGAAAGATAAATGGTGAACAGTTGGGATGTGTAGATGTTAAATTATGGACGATAGATAAATGGTGAACAGTTGGGATGTGTAGATCTTAAATTATGGACGATAGATAAATGGTGAACAGTTGGGATGTGTAGATGTTAAATAATGGACAATAGATAAGTGGTGAACAAGTAGGAGATCTGAACATGATAAATAAGGAAGGATAGATAAATGATGAACACGTGGGATGTGCAGATGTTAAATAAGAAGCGATAGATAAATGGTGAACAAGTGGGAGATGTTTTGATGTTCTTCTTCTTCTTCTTTTTGTTCGCTTGCTTAAACTCGAGCGTAGTACTTACACACTGTTTAAAGTAGTAATGAACTGAGTTTTGCGTGTGGGCTTGCTTTCTCTTTTAAAGGTGTCCCTCGCCATTCAGGCGAGCCCACTCCGACTTCAGAGGTATGTTGATGTTAAATAAGGAACGAAAAATAAATGGTGAACAAGTGGGGGATATGTAGATGTTAACTAATGAACGAGATGTTAACTAAAGAACGATAGTTAAATGATCAACAAAGGGGGAGGGAGGGTGTAGATGTTAACTAATGAACGGTAGATACATAGTGAAAACGTGAGAGATGTGTAGATCTTAAATAAGGAACGATATATAAATGGTGAGTTGGAGATTCATAGATGATAAATACAGGCAAGATAGAACAAGGGAGAGATTTATAGATGTTAAACAATAAAGCAGCATTAGTACAAGATGACGCAAGAAGCAACGTTAGTAGCAAGATGGCATCAGCAGCAGCATTTTAGCAAGACGGCAGCAGCATTAGTACAAGACGACGTCAGTAGCAACATTAGTAGCAAGATGGCGACAGTAGCAACATTAGTAGCAAGACGACGTCAACAGCAGCAACATTAGTAGCAAGACGGCGTCAGTAGCAACATTAGTAGCAAGACGGCGTCAGTAGCAGCATTTGTAGCTAGACGACGTCAACAGCAGCAACATTAGTAGCAAGACGGCGTCAGCAGCAGATGTAGTAGCAAGACGGCGTCAGCAGCAGATGTAGTAGCAAGACGGCGTCAGCAGCACATGTAGTAGCAAGACGGCGTCAGCAGCAGATGTAGTAGCAAGACGGCGTCAGCAGCAGATGTAGTAGCAAGACGGCGTCAGCAGCAGCATTTGTAGCTAGACGACGTCAACAGCAGCAACATTAGTAGCAAGACGGCGTCAGCAGCAGATGTAGTAGCAAGACGGCGTCAGCAGCAGATGTAGTAGCAAGACGGCGTCAGCAGCAGATATAATAGCAAGACGGCGTCAGCAGCAGATGTAGTAGCAAGACGACGTCAGCAGCAGATGTAGTAGCAAGACGGCGTCAGCAGCAGCAACATTAGTAGCAAGACGACGTCAGCAGCAGATGTAGTAGCAAGACGGCGTCAGCAGCAGATGTAGTAGCAAGACGGCGTCAGCAGCAGATGTAGTAGCAAGACGACGTCAGCAGCAGATGTAGTAGCAAGACGGCGTCAGCAGCAGATGTAGTAGCAAGACGGCGTCAGCAGCAGATGTAGTAGCAAGACGGCGTCAGCAGCAGCATTTGTAGCAAGACGACGTCAACAGCAGCAGCAACATTAGTAGCAAGACGACATCAGCAGCAGATGTAGTAGCAAGACGACGTCAACAGCAGCAACATTAGTAGCAAGACGGCGTCAGCAGCAGATGTAGTAGCAAGACGGCGTCAGCAGCAGCATTTGTAGCAAGACGACGTCAGCAGCAGATGTAGTAGCAAGACGGCGTCATCAGCAGCAACATTAGTAGCAAGACGGCGTCAGCAGCAGATGTAGTAGCAAGACGGCGTCAGCAGCAGATGTAGTAGCAAGACGGCGTCAGCAGCAGCATTTGTAGCAAGACGACGTCAACAGCAGCAGCATTTGTAGCAAGACGACGTCAGCAGCAGATGTAGTAGCAAGACGGCGTCAGCAGCAGCAACATTAGTAGCAAGACGGCGTCAGCAGCAGATGTAGTAGCAAGACGGCGTCAGCAGCAGATGTAGTAGCAAGACGGCGTCAGCAGCAGATGTAGTAGCAAGACGACGTCAGCAGCAGATGTAGTAGCAAGACGCGTCAGCAGCAACATTTTTAAGAGCAACCGAGCACTTCAAGAAGATCTGAAGATCACTATTATTCCAGTGAAAAGCCAAATCACTCACATTGTCGTATCACTGCGCCAGCACGTGGCCGGACCGACCAGGATTGCGTGACTCGTGTGATGCATCTGAGCTCGGACGTGAAGTTAATCTGACGTGAACCTGCCTGTAAGTCTGTGTCGGGCTCTCCTCGGTGCCTCATTAGCGTCCCTGAATGAGTGACAGATCACACCCAGACAGAGGGAGGCTTCATGCAGATTCCTCGTGGTATCTCGTTGGTTCTGGAGTTGTTTCATCACGAAATACGAGCGTTCTTTTATGTGTAGTGATGAGAGGCGACGACAGTTGGGGAGGTAGTGATGCCAGTTGATGGATGGCGATTAAGGAAGAGAGAGAGAGAGAGAGAGAGAGAGAGAGAGAGAGAGAGAGAGAGAATAAAAAGACGGTGGCAATTTATTGAATAGTGGTTTGTGTAAACTTAATCAGTGGTGAAGGATAATATGAGATATTGCCAAATGGGACCTCCAATTTGGATATGAGAACGTGTAGCTCGTTGTCCTTGGAGGAAAGTGGACTCCACAAGCACACCCTATATATCCCTTCTACTTCTATTATATTGCCTGACATATGTCTACACTCCTCCGTTCTGTCTACTCTTCACAATATCTCACTTTCACTTATCCCACCCCCCCCCCCCCCCTTTCACATACTCCGATAACATTTCTTTCCACAATTAATAAAAGACTTATTAATTAAAGGTATGTATGGTGTAGGTATGGATAGCGTCTATGTAGTTGGTATGTTCTTCTAGTGTGGATGCCAGATAAGATGTTGATAGATAGTCTCCGTGTCTTCTCTCGTCTCTTCTCTCGGCTAAAGTACAGGACAGTACATAGATACAAGGAACGCTCTCACCCTGAATGCTCCGTCTGCTTGAGTCTGTAGATATATCCGTTTTTTGTAATGAAAAATGTTCACCACTGTATCAATGTACTTAAACCGATCACTATATGCTGTCAGCTTAGACTGAATGTTCTTTGCTTTTTTTTTATAGCGTTCCTAATTCCATCCTGGAAAACACATCGATTTTCTAGTATTTTCTATTTTGTCCTGTAAAAGTTCTACACTGGATAGTTCTTAATTGGTATAGACACTTGGTATGCGCCTTGCAACTCTTCGAGACTGAGTCATTTGAGTCTTTCTATTATGTTACAAGGTCTCTATTTTCCGTTCTCTGTCATCCTTACTTTTTACGATGACACTTCTTTTCTCTACTTTCTTATACACAAGTGTCGTGCTTTCTTATTTGAAAGTTCTTTCTTTGGGGTTATCAACACTGATTGATCTTTACCACAGCTATCTGTGTTATATCTTAGTTGATATGTCCCGCCCTGGTATTGGAACCTGTGTAATAAAGATTTAATAATGAGAGCTGTGTCTGCTTCATATTCTTTCTTATGTGTCTTTTCCTCCAGCCGAAATGAAAAGGCTTCCGAAAAAACCCACTCTGACATAATATAGAAGATTACCTAACGTCTATACTATTCCTACTAGTATTTACTTGTACACGCTAAGCATCATCTATTCCCCTATGCTAGAAGATTACTTCACTGTGATTTTACCTTATAATTATCCTTGTCTGAATTGGGAGTACTAATGCACAATAGATACACAAACGTTCCTCCGAACGCAGCACCACCCTTTTCTTACTCCCTTGTCTCATGGAAATCAAGAATCACACTAAACTTCCACAAAGAAGTGGCCACTCTTTATAGGTCATTTTGCCGCATAGTCCTTGACCTGTCTGGACACCTCAAGTCAATACCTCATTATCACCGTTAGTGGAAATTTACTGATCTGAAACTTTTCCGTTATTTCTAAAACCCTCATTGTTTTGTTCCTTCACTCTGAGTCATCTAGACCGCAATATACTGTGGACATTTTCCTCAGTAACCAATCTCCCCACCTCCTTATCAGCCCCAACTCTGGCGGCTCTTTTAACTCTGTTCCCGGTAGTTCACCATCCGCGTAATCAGCGCTGACTCCCCTCTCCACACCCACCTGACACTATCTGGTTTTTCAATCCTGTCTTTATCACCTGACCGCGATACTGTCCAATCGTGCTGTCTGCCTTTGTCGCAAACCTATTTGTCCACTCGACAGTTTACCTGTGCTGTCTGCGGGCACTTCCGTATCTAGACCTATAAACACACGCGCCTGGTCCCTCAACCCGACATTTCGTGATGTTTGTGACCAGTGACTTAACCTCGTCATCCTACACTCTCGTTGACCTGTGCCGCTGTTATTTCTACGTTAACACTTCAATCCGTTAACATTGGGGGTGGGGGGGGGGGGGGGTCATTGACTCCGTTCACACCGTGGTTGGTTATCCTTACTGTTTTGTTTGTTAACTCTTCTCCTACCTGGTTAGTCGTTTTATAAGGTCGTCTATCTGGGAATCATTAACTCTCAGTATTCCACGACAGAACGATATATCGCCATAGTAGCGTCATCGTCTTATTTGTTGTTTTTGTTGCGTTGTATTCTCCGCAATTCCAATGCCCAGTAAACGGAAATTTACATTACAATACTTGTTAATTTTATGTGCGGGTGTTCAAGGAAATGAGCAGGCTGACAGTCTTGCAGGTAAAGCTACGGTGGAGGGCGGACGAGCCACGGACCAGGCTGATATACTGAATGCTCTACGAGAAGTAAGACGTTTGTGAGAACCAAGTGATGACTGTGAATCTACAACCATGGTCAGACTGCAAGAACAGCAAGTTAAAAGAGTTGTGGCCAAAAAATAACACTGAGCTTGAAGCCAAAGAAGATTAATAAACCAACACGGGTGTCATGAGCCGCTACACGCTGCGGGATTTGCTGAGGAGGGGATCCGAGCAACTTATGGACTGAATGATTTGATGTGCAATAAGGATGATCTGTCAACTAACTAACTTGTTCATTTTATTGTGTACCATGTTTGGTCCACACTTACTTTTTGTTTGTCACTGAATCAGTTAAGGAAGAGATGACAGCCCAAGATATATTGCTTGGGCATCTAGCTCACAGCTGCGATGGCACAGTGGTTAGACTTTCATCTGCCGGCTCGTTCGCCATGGGTTTGAATCTGCATCGGAGCAATGTTTAAAACTGACCTTGGTCCCCAGGTCGACCCAACTTAAATTGGGCACCATGAAATGCCTTGGGAAGTAAACGCGGCTGATGTGATACTGGCCACATCACCGTCCTAATGATGACTCATTTGTCTATCAAATATGGGTCTCGCATCATATGCCCGTGCGATTAAGGCGTGGGCGTGTAAACGGGTCCTTAATTTTTGATTACCCAGAATCCAAGCTTAAACACCAAGGCCGCGCCCGTAATTGCCCCTTCTCCCTCCGTAGATGTAAGTATTCTCACTGGGAATACATATTGTATCTGAATCTCATTGATTGTAAATACACCATTCTTGTCCGCCGCCTGTAATCACCCCTGGTAGTGTCACTGCCGATGTACTACTGCTGCTGCTGCTGCAGCTGCTGCTGCTGGCACTACTACTACTACTACTACTACTACTACTACTACTACTACTACTACTACTACTACTACTACTACTACTACTACTACTACTACTACTACTACTACTACTACTAAGAACTAAGTTATGAATGAGCCTTGGGACGAACATCGAGAAGTTTTAGTCAGCTCTCTCCCTTATAAGATAACTAGCTGACCCGGCCGGGCTTCGCCCAGGCCCTGGCGGGGATCTATCTATCTATCTATCTATCTATCTATCTATCTATCTATCTATCTATCTATCTATCTATCTATCTATCTATCTATCTATCTATCTATCTATCTATCTATCTATCTGTCTGTCTGTCTGTCTGTCTGTCTGTCTGACCCGGCCCGGCTTCGCCCAGCTCCTGGTGGGGAGCATCTAAATTAATTCATATAAGTAGTCATATAAGCTCCCGTTCCCGTTCCCCGACTATGTCTGTCTGTCTGTCTATCTGTCTGTCTGTCTGTCTGACCCGGCCCGGTTTCACCCAGTCCCTGGTGGGCAGCATCTCATTTAATTCATATAAGTAGTCATATAAGCTCCCGTTTTCGACTACCTGTCTGTCTGTCTATCTATCTGACCCGGCGCGGCTTCGCCCAGCTCCTGGCGGGGAGCGTCTCATTAAATTCATATAACAAAAAAAAATTAACTTAAGAATGTCCTTCCACACACCATCCATTATTTTAATGAAAACTGTTTTTAATCACCTACATGACTGTAGATAACTTCTTTAAACATAAAAAGATGAGTTAGAAAATTTTCACTATTTAAATAGATGCATTATTTTTATGAAAACTTTGAAAATGCCTTAAAGATTATATCATTATTTATTACAACTCATATGCCTGTAAATAACTGTAGCCAAAGAGTTTATAAATCTTTGAAAACAATGCAACAATCTATATATAAAATATATAGCAATGCTATTAAAAGCTATGTCCCTTGAAATAACTCTTCTTAAGTTAAGTCCCCTCGCTATATATAAATGATAATGTAAATTTAAATATTAAATTTTAGTAAGTAAATAGCTGATTGTACACTAACAAACTATGACAGTTGGCTGCACGGGAATGAAAAGAATACATATAGAAAATTTCATCTCAATCGGATGGACCGTTATTGAACGCATCATATACATCCCTACATACATACATTCGCCTTTTATATATATAGAAGACTGAACATGTATTGGGATGTTCCTAGTGCTGTGATAATTGTTCTTGACTCATCTAAACTCAACTCTTCCTTACTTTCTAACCTTTGTAGAAATTCACCACGTAGCAAGCACGTCATAAAATTTCTGATCGCCAGAAGAAGTCTCCTCTTTCGTGAGTCTACTAAGGACCTAAAAAGTTGAGGAAGTATACCCACAGACAATTAGAAAGCAAAGTAGATGTCACTTGTTATTGTTAAGGTTGGGGGACCGTGGTAGCATAGCGGCTAGACGCCTGGTTTGATTGGGTTCGATTTGCATCAGGGTGGTTTCGATTGTTTAACAGTAACATTGTCTCATAGGGGACCCAGCTTTTAATGGGTACCAGGGAATGCCGTGGGAAGTATCAGGGGTGCCAAATCACTGTGATCAAATAAAGCCAAGTCATGAAATAAAAAAGCCAAAAAAGCTAAACATTACCCAATAAAAATATCTATTAAACATATATTTACATCACATAAAACCTCTTCATTGTTGAAAGATTCAGTATAGGATTCCTTAGAATATAAAATTTCAAACCTAGAAAATTAGTAGTAATTTCATTTCTTTTATCGCTGAGGTATCTAACTAAAATGCACAAATACTTTTGGGTCAAGACTTCAGTGGGCTCATCAATGATGAGTGTATACTTCTCGTTTTGCAGATCTAGAATTAGATCAGATTTTAAAGATGGTGAAATAACATTTCTTATTAGTGATATGCACTTCGTTCGGTGCAATTTTATGTGACCAAGAGTGCTGCCACATCTATGAGCTACCATTTTTTCACCTAAGTGATCGATGGTGCATATGGTACTATGGCAGGCCATGCAAACAGCAATTTTTAACTCTGATAATTTGACTTTATCACCAATTTTCTTACTTATTTTCATCACTGAAAGTGTTTTTGTGAAGAAGATGGCACGTCCCGCTTGTGTTTTTCTGCTGTTTCATGAGTTGCGAGATTTGAAAGTCTTGGAACAATATTACACCGCAAAATTTGCAATATGCCGATTCAGAACCATCAGTGGATGTCTTGAGTCACACAAATGTCTTTTCCCATTGATCATTATATTTCCGATTAGTATCATACGATGGTTTCCACTTTGGCATGATAATGGGCTCAATAATAAGAAATGCTTGCCATGAAGGTGTAATGAATTTGAAAACTTAACTGAAC
This sequence comes from Cepaea nemoralis, assembly GCA_014155875.1. Taxonomy (NCBI): domain Eukaryota; kingdom Metazoa; phylum Mollusca; class Gastropoda; order Stylommatophora; family Helicidae; genus Cepaea; species Cepaea nemoralis. The sequence goes on from JACEFZ010016360.1 coordinate 219,129, forward strand.
AGTAAGGTGGCTGCGCAGTGTTTGAGTGCGCATAGAACAGTACAAGTTCAGTACGAAAACCATACGCGTTTAACAACTTGTTAGTTGTTAGTTCGTTCACGAGAATGAACCAAAAGCAGTATAAGCTAAGCTTATTGTTTTGCATCTGTTTTAGCTAAAATGTGTTGAAACAAGATAACAATTAACTTGACCAATTAAAAAAAGAGGCATTTATAGCTTCTAATTATTATGCCATTGCACATTTTTGTAAAAGCCAAGAAGAAAGCCAAAACGCCAAACTGATATTTTGACGCCAAACATGTTTTTAAAAGCCAGACTTATCAGATTTGGCGTTAAAAAGCCAATCTGGCAACCTTGGGAAGTATAGACGACATGCGTAATACAGATTACATCACTGAATGCTGTTTGGTCTATAGAAATAGGGGTGAGTGTCTAGCGACTTCGCTAGGACTGCTCCCATAGAATTACATTGTTCACATATAAAAATTGAATAGTAGTCTTCGAATTGAAATTAGGTATGCAATTTACAGGGACTAACTGGAACTTATATAAGCAAAGGAGACGAGTAGAGTTTGGACAACACAACGCATTAGAAAATATGAAATGTATAGACAGTCAGGGGTTTGGACCTCCCGCGGTTATATAACACGGCCAAATAGTTAGTTGCATGTCTTTTACAGAATGCTGCAATCAACGCTATGGTATTTATGGGGGGTGTTTGTAATTTACGATGCAGTCTTTGCGTTCATTATTTTTCCGTTGTTTTCTCAACGACCGACACTCATACAGTCTATCATCGCAAGGCGGTCTGCTTCCAAATCGTATGCGGCTCGTCCTACTAAACACCCTGTAAAATAATCTGAAATGAGAGATTTTCTCGCTCGCTCCGGTCCTCATGCTCCGTCTCACGTCTCTCCCAACCTGAATATTTAACTCGCGACCAGGCAGAGGTTGCAAGGACGTTGCCACAGCCTCTCCTATTGGACCAGCCGTTATTTAATTATTCTCCTAATGGACGGTAATCTCCCTTGTACTTGGTAACTTTTCCCTGATGGACCTGTTCTGTCTAGCAAGATGAAAGTAGGCAGGGGCGGAAGCGTAATGGCTAGATGCTCGGGCTGTCGGCCCCGTGGTTGTAGGTTCAATCCGCATCAGAGCCGATTCGAATATTTAAAATTGAACTGGTTGACGCACCAAAATGGGCACCAAGAAATGTCTTGGAATGCTAAGGCGCCCGGCGTGATTTTGACTACATGGCTCACAGAGTGACAATAGGTTACGACCGTTCTCTCCAGCTGAGTATATGCCTTTTTTTTTGCATATCCTTTACAGGACATCGCTGTCAACACCAGCATCTTTCAGCTGTATGTTGATTTCTTGGCAAGATTACGCTCAGTAGTTTGCCATTGCTTTCTGAGCGGCCGGCTCACATACCCCGTAAGTTACCAATGCGATTCGAACCACTGCTGATTCTCAACGTCATCACGTTACCTACGAGATTACGGAGAAAAGTCGCTAACCTCTAAGCCACGAAGCCGGCGAGTATATGCCTGCTACGATAAAATCATATCTCGAAGATTTCATAGATCTCTTGAAATACCCCCACCCCACCCCCAATTAGAATCCAAGTTTCGTTGCCGTATAGAGCTATGGGCCAAATATGCATAGTGCTTACAATATTATTTTCCTTAGCTCAGAATTTATGCTATTTGGTGTTAGAAATAACTAGTAGATAAACTTGATTAATGCAATATTTGTTTTGAAGTTGTTGAAGCGCCCGCAGTGAAGATGTTTGTAACTTGCTGTCGGGCGTTCCGAATGACGGTCGGTCTCAATGCTGAGTTGCTGTGTACGTGAGTTATGCTTCACGTGTGAAGTGTAATGGTTTTGAGATATAATTGTCGAGGCAAAGATGAAGAAACTTCTCTCTCTCTCTCTCTCTCTCTCTCTCTCTCTCTCTCTCTCTCTCTCTCTCTCTCTCTCTCTCTCTCTCTCTCTCTCTCCCCCCCCCCCCTCTCTCTCTCTCTCTCTCTCTCTCTCTCTCTCTCTCTCTCTCTCTCTCTCTCTCTCTCTCACACATATCCTCACCGCACATTCCTACGTGCTGAATCTAAATGGATCAGAGAAAGCCGCCTCTTGAAAGGCTCTTAAAAGTTTCTCCTTGCGAGTGTAACGTTAGGTTTAATTAACGTCCTCAGGTGAGGAGAATACGCTCTCTCGGGGTATGTGATGATGCACCTGAAACTGTTACACATATAACACTCGCGCGCGCGCACACACACACAGAGACACACACACGCACAGAGACACACACACACGCAAACACAAAATGAGAGAGAGATATATATGATAGCTTTAAAGTACTACTTTAAGCACTCTTACTTCCTGTGTAGTTGCGGTGGTTTCTTCTTCTTCTTCTTCTTCCTCTTCTTCTTCTTCTTCTTCTTCTTCTTCTTCTTCTTCTTCTTCTTCTTCTTCTTCTTCTTCTTCTTCTTCTCCACCTCTTCCTCTTTTTCATCCTCCATCTCTTCTTCCTCCTAATCCTCCACATCTTCTTCTTCTTCTTGTTCCTCATCCCCATGTTCTTCTGCTCTTGCTCAATCTCCTCTCCTATTTCATGATCTACATATTCATATTCTTCTTTTTCTCCTGCTCCTCCTATTCTTCTTTTGCTTCTTCTTCTGCCTCTTCTTCTTCTTCTTCTTCTTCTTCTTCTTCTTCTTCTTCTTCTTCTTCTTCTTCTTCTTCTTCTTCTTCTTCTTCTTCTTCTTCTTCTTCTTCTTCTTCTTCTTCTTTTCAGCACCTCGTCGTCTTCTTCTTCCGACTTCTCCTCCTCCTCCTTTTGCTCTTCTACTTCGTCTTCTTCCTTTGATTTGTCTTGTGTTATCTGTGATTCTGCGATCCATGCATGTGTATCATGCACCCTGCTGAGACTCTCCTGGTGTGATTTACTCGAGGAGACTGGCATCCTTGTTGTGATATCCGTCCGCAGTGACCTTTTACAAACCAAAACCAAACCAAACCACACCATTCATATAACAAAGAAGTGCAGCTGTTTGATTTCGTGGAGTTATTTAACTTTCATTGTCAGAAAAATGTCGAATATATGCCCTCTGGAAACAGCAAGGATACAGAAATACACAGACAGGAGTGTATTACTTTCAGTGATAACCAACACATAATTATGTACAGACAGGAATCTATAACTTTCAGAGATAACACACACAGAAACACACAGATGGGAGTCTGTTACTTTCAGAGATAAACCACACAGGCATAAGTTTATTACTTTCAGAGAGGAACCACACAGAAACACACGAACAGGAGTTTATTCCTTTCAGAGAAAAACCACACAGAAACACGAACATGAGTTTATTACTTTCAGAGAGAAATATATATTCCCCTTGTGCAAAACATTGACTGTTCTATATGTTAACATATCTAGCCACATTTCTTTAGCATTTCCGACCAAACGTAAGAGTTGAGTTGAGTCAAGAACCGACATCATAGAACTCGGCATATTCCCATACGTGCTTCGTTCTCATCTTCAACAGACAGCTAAGAGCTCTAACATTAATGCTGCCGATAGCAGTACGTTTATGTTTCCGACTGGCCTTTCCTCGGAGTTCTGAGTGTTGGCCAGACCCTCTGGTCACTTCCAGAAGCACCATTCTCTCCAGGCCATATCTGTTCCTCCGCACTATAGACACGATCCCAAAGGGCCGTGACCAATACACCACCCATTGCTGCTGACCCAAACAATCTGTCCGCCCAGTCGTTTCCCACCACACCAGCTTGTCCCGGAGACACAAATCCACATGATGCTCTGTAGTTTTAATTGTTGACCAAACGTAAATGACATAGTAACACACCGTGCGTTGTTTGGTACACACACGACGCATTGCCTGTGGGGGCAGAAACAGTTAATGAAAATAAACGAAGATTTTTGCGTAAAATCTTCAGCGGCTGAAATAGTTCAGACCGCCATAACACATTCCTACTGCTCAGATCATTACTCGATTTACGTCCGCCGTTGTCTTCAATTTGCTAAATTGTACCCCCGGGAACTATTGTAACTGCTTCTGCTCCCAAGATTGCACTGTCAACGTTATTATGAAGATTGGTTATATGTGGTGTAACCACCCTTGTCGGTTCGCCACCTTAAGCCTGGAGACATAAGTTCTCTGTCAACTCCGTAAGTAGAACGAATGTTTATCGATAAGAAGCAACATTTTTATCAAATTCTGCACTGTAGATTGCGTGGCCATAGCAACGGCAAACGACATTGAACTCTTTAAAGTTGGGATAACCTTTACTAAACATTTTGTTTCTGTTTACTCTGGTTGTAAATGTTACATATTTTCTTTATTTTCACTTAATCACCATCTTGTGCCTTGCCAAAATGGTGTTGTCGATGAGGTCTCCTTACTGATCGCCGCCCCTGGTGTTCTGGATCATTACTGTTGGTGATATTACTCCTTGTCATCATCTTAGACCAGCAACCATCATTTCTCTTGATCTGCCTCTGTCACTTCTTCCGCTGATATTTCCAGTTCCACACCGATGACTCTGTGTTAAAAGGCAAAAAAGTGCCTGAGGATTCGTCATCATCATCATCATGTGTCATGCCGATAAGCGTGCGCGGTCATGTTTCGCTATCTCACTCTATCACCAGAGTCGTGGATCAGCTCTGTGTTCTTTTCTCAACCATGCCACGTGGCCAGGCCATCCAGGTATGTACTTCTCTGCCTTCTCCTTGTTCTCTTGACATAGATCTTGCCAGTTGTCACTAAGTGTTCCAATTTGTTTCTTTTCATAACGTAACCAAAATATTTTGACTGTCTATGTCTAATTTCTCTAATCAATTTACGATTTTCACTTGTTTCTTGTAGGACTCATTGTCCACGCTTCACATCATTACAAAATCACAGGTTCTATGTAGCACCTTAGCACTATGTTTCTCGTTGCAAATGACATCTTTCTATTCGTCAGTATGTTTTTCATCTTGCACAAGGCTACCTTCGCCATGGCGATTCTGGTTCTAACCTCTTCAAGGCATCTCCCATCAGATGTTATGACTGTTCCGAGATAATAGTACCGAGTCACTTCTTTAAGAATATTCCCATTTACTTGTATATATATATATATATATATATATATATATATATATATATATATATATATATATATATATATATATATATATATATATATATATATATATATATATATATATATATATATATATATATATATATTAAAAATATCCTTTACAGGACATCGCTGTCAACATCAGCATCTTTCAGCTGTATGTTAATTTCTTGGAAAGATTGCGGTCAGTTGTTTGCCATTGCTTTCTGAGCGGCCGGCTCACATATCCCGTAAGTTACCGATGCTATTCGAACCACTGCTGATTCTCACCGTCATCACGTTACCCACGAGAGTATACGAGATTACGGAGAAAAGTCATAACCTCTAAGCCACGAAGCTGGCACTTGTATATTACATTGCGGTATTTCCTCCTCCTTAGTGAGAAGAGCAGAGAACAGAGGAAGCCATTATATATTGCATTCACCGACCTCACAAAGGCATTTGACCTCGTGAGCAGAGACGGCCTTTTTAAGATCCTTGAGAAGATAGGATGTCAACCCACCCTGCTAAGTCTCGTGAAATCAAAACATGCAAGGGACCATTTTATTTGATGGCTCAACATCCCAGTCATTCAGCATCAGCAGTGGAGTAAAGCAGGGCTGCATGCTTGCTCCTATACTCCTACACTGGTATCTTCTTCGCCTTTCTCTTAAGGCAGGCATTTGGGACTGCCACTGGAGGCATATACCTCATACAAGATCTGATGGCAATCTTTTAACTCATCAAGACTCAAGGCAAAGACCAAAATAAAATCAAGATGCATAAGAGAACTACTTTTTGCAGTCGATACAGCACTGACTACTCATGCAGCAGAAGATCTCCAAAGGCTCATAGATCGTTTTGCAGCCGTTCCCAGAGACTTTGGGCTCACCATAAGCTTAAATAAAACACAGGTAATGGAACAAGATGCTGGTGCGCCTCCATCAATCAAAATTAATAATTAAGAATTGATGGTTGTCCATGAGTTTGCGTATTTGGGGTCGATAATATCAGATAATCTTTAGAGACAGAAATCGACAGACGCATTGGAAAGGCAGCCACAACATTTTCCAGGCTAACTAAGAGAGTTTGGGAGAACAATAAATTAACAGAGCGCACACAAGTTCAAGTATATAAAGCTTGTGTTGTTAGCAGACTATGCGTCTGAATCCTGGACCTTGTACTCACGACATGAAAGAAAGTTGTATTCCTTCCTTATGAGATGCCTGAGACGTATCTTGGGCATATCGTAGAAAGACCATATAACAAACAAACACTTGCTTGAAAGACCGGATATTACCACAGTGCACTCTCTCCTCAAGCAGAGACGCTTCCGGTGGCTGGGCCACGTATCTCGAATGGAGGATGAACGTATTCCCAAAGATCTCCTATACAGGGAACTAGCCACAGGGAAGAGGCCAACCGGAAGACCCCAAATACGATATAAGTATGTGTGCAATCAAGATATGAAAACCCTTGGCATAGATTCAGACACGTGGGAAAGAGTTGCAGCAAACATATGTTCCTGGAGAAGAGATGTACGAAACGGACTGGTCTTCTTTGAGCGCAATCTGATCCAACACACTGAGGATAGGAGACACAAGCATAAAATGCAGTCATTTACTGCGTGCCCAGCTTCGTCTTACAGATGCGAAACTTGTGACAGAGATTGTCACCCTGACATTGGACTATACAGTCACCAGCGGCGCCGTCAGGTACCTTTCCATCAGCAAAACTCTATAGTCCTACAAGACTGAAAGAGGCCTACGACTAGTGACCACCATGGTCTGTGTCTTCTTACAATTTAATTCTAGCCCCAGCTGTTCACTGTGTGCAACAACCGCATCTACTAAATGTTGCAGATCCTGTTCATTGTCTGCAATGAATACTGCATTATCCGCATTTTTAATGTTATTTGATATTTCGTCCTCCAATGGCGATCCTTTCATATCTTCTAAATTTCTGAAAATATTTTAACTGTACTTAAAAGATCTGGAGACATTACACATTCCTGTCTAACACCTCTATTAATAGGCTAATATTGACCAACTTCATTATCAATCCTTATGGGATTCATAGCAAACTAAAATGTCTAGTAAAGGAGAGATTAACCTGTCCACTACAACCTAAAGTCTGAGAATGGAGAGAATGTTACTCCAGTATCCGCTGGTTGGAGAGCAAACTGTATACGCATGTTGTGACTGTAACTGATTCACAAAGAATGCTGGCAAAGGTGAAGGCTGGCATGCTTCGTGCAGAATGGCATGCATCGATTCAGAGGTGGCGGACTGCGAGCATTCGCTAGGTCTGTTCTCCAGGGCACTGGTGTGGTTGGAAATGAACAGGCAGACAGATTGGCTGGCGCCGCATCATTAAGGGGTGATTTGATTCATGATAAGGCGGATGTGGTGAAGGCCCTCTGGGAGAATGCTATCAATGCAGAAGAATAGATGGACTAGCATGGTCTAGAGTCTAGAGATAATGCAGCAGCAAGATCTGGTCTGTCAGAGGATGTGGTCGACAGTCGTCACTCAGAGGTTAAGCTAGACGGACATATAATCAGATTGCAGCAGGCACCATTAGTATTGGAGCTCTACTCTGGCTGTTGAAGATGAGAACTGAGCACTTATGGAAATGCCGCGAGTGCAGTGATGTCGGTCCTTGATTCAACTCATCAACTCTTTCCAGTTGTCATTACTTTCTCTAATGTCTCTCTTCTCATTTTACGACCACAGATACTGTCTGTCTCTTTCGTATAGAGTTGGGATGTATAATGTTCTGCATTCATGAGCAGTTTTAGACAATTAATGTTTGTTACTCTAACCGTCCAAGGTATGTGCCACATTGTCTCAGAAAGCATATCTTACTCCCAGCTCCTCCTTATTTCAACACAGACTCCACAAACAATATGTTGCATGATTTATTGCCTGGCATATTTTGCTGCATCTCGTCAGGTGCACACCGCAGAGTTTTACAGCGCATGACGTGGATACATGAGTCATACCTGCAACTCTTTTTAACTCTCTGTCCCGTCTCTCCATCTCTCTCTCTCTCTCTCTCTCTCTCTCTCTCTCTCTCTCTCTCTCTCTCTCTCACTATCTCCTTTCCTGTCTCTCTCTGTCTCGCATACTTTCATTCCTTCTTCTTCTGTCTCTCTTTAACTCTTCTCCTGTCTCTCTCACCACCCCCACCCCCCTCTTTCTTCCACTCACTCGCTCTCTCTCTCTCTCTCACTCCCTCTCTCTCTCACTCCCTCTCTCTGAAGCTGTAATTCTGTCACCTCGCTTATGCTGTTTCTCTCACTCTTTATCTCTCTCTCTTATCTCTCTGACACACGCAATTCTCTCTCACTCTCTTCCACACACACGTAAACATACTTACAATCAATTACTCTGTCACTCTCGCTCAAGCTGTCTCTCTATCTCACTCTCTTCCACACAAACATAGACACATTCTCTCTCACACTCTGTCGCACATACATACACACATTCTCTCTCACACTCTCTTCCACACACACACTCACTCTCTCTCTCCGACTGTCTTCCCACACACACACACACACTTGCGCTCTCTCCCTCCCTCCTCTCTCTCTCTCTCTCTCTCTCTCTCTCTCTCTTTCTCTCTTTCTCTCTCAAGCTGTTATTCTGTCATTCTCGCTCAAACTATCACTCTCTCTCTCTCTCTCTCTCTCTCTCTCTCTCTCTCTCTCTCTCTCTCTCTCTCTCTCTCTCTCTCAAGCTGTTATTCTGTCATTCTCGCTCAAACTATCACTCTCTGTATCTCTCTCTCTCTCTCTCTCTCTCTCTCTCTCTCTCTCTCTCTCTCTCTCTCTCTCTCTCTCTCTCGCTCACACCCTATCGCGCTTACATTCGCACTCTCTCCCCTCTCTCTGTTTCTGACGTTTTGAAATTCATTTTTCATTACATTTTCCCTTCAACACACCTTACTACCTTTACAACACCTACTTTTGTCAAACATTCTCTGTTCGCCTCCCCTGTAGCAATATTTCACCCCTCCCCCACACCACCTCTTCCTAACTGCACTCACGGGGCTCCCTAGGCAGTTCTCTCCCAGTGAGTCTCTCACTACAGCGCTTGGTCCAAAATGTTTGCTCTCACGTTCCACAAAAAGTAACCAGGCGAGAGACCGCAGAAATCCGCACACAGAACGCACGCGCAGTTGTCGGACGTATAGAACTCTGTGTACTCTTGTTTCCAATAAATTCCTCATTGTTTGCGAATTTTATTCTTGCCAATTGAACCTCCGCTAATTTATTATATATTTGCACGGCGGATTTCTTGGAATTTGTTGACAAAACTTCAGATTTCTTGTGTAGGAATTGTGATTGTGTTGACAGATTTGGCCAACTGGTGTTTTTATTTGTTAAACGCCATTGATTATTGTGTTTTACATATGCAGTTTAATTATCCCTTTAAATAATTAATAATTAGAGCGGTTATGAATCTTCACGTAATGATTATTTTGTCTGCAGATCATTTTAGCCGAAGTCGTATTTATTCTGTGCTTGATAATCGCTGTTGCTTCTGTTTTTTTGTTTTTTTAATGCATGTCCTGTTTGTTTATTAATTTTTCTGTAAGCTTGTTGCATTATTGCCTGTGTTGTGTTGGTAAATGGTGAAGTTAAGATGACATTATCATTGTAGTTATTGAAGCGCGGTGACGCAAGCGAGGATATGAAAGTTCAGTGTTGTAGTTACTGCTGATTAATTTTTACTTGGCGATGTATGTCAAAGGAGATTACTTATGATTTATGTCAAGGGAGATTATTATTACTTGGCGATTTATGTCAAGGGAAACAATCAGAAATTGTACATACAATAAAACAGAAATTGTTTAAGTAATTACGGTCGTGTAGAGGTCAAGTTAAGAGCTCTTGTTCTTAAACCTCCAGTGTGCTGATGACGGAGTAGTGGGTTCATTTCCTACACCAATCAGTTGGACTTAAACCTTCACTTCTTTTCATAAAGCAGTAGCAAGCTGCTGAACATACAGTTGCCTAGAAACCTGGAGAGGAAATGCCAAGAGGAAGGCTACTGACAACCTGGGGTTAATCGCAACGTCCTGCAACGGCTAGGCCCCTTGATAAGATCATTTTGGCTAAGATCAAAGTGTAGTATCTGCAATTGATTTTGCGAGGGCCACCAGCAAAGGCGGTCATACGAATGACACACAGGGACGTGGGGCCTCATGGGGTGGCTCTGGTCCCTGGGGAACCGCGAGCTCTTATTTTAAAAACAAATTATATTTTTAAAAATTTTAATTTTAAATTGCGGCATAGTTTACTAAAAATAAATGTCAATATAAATACCAACAGCAAAGGAACTTTGAACAACTCATACCACACTATGAACCATCAGAAAAGTTTCTTTTTTTTCCCCCAAACTGGATCGATGGATGGATGGATGGAGGAATTTGAACCCACTTATATGGCAAGAGAACTAAGTTAAGGGGCCTTGATTAACGCTCGTGGACGATAAAACGTGTTTTGCTGAGTTTCTAAACTCTCGAATCGTCGCCATTGATAGACTCCTTTAGTGTCCTTAAAACAGTATAATGGCAGTTAGAAATCGCAAAGAACAGGATTTTAGGCTACAGCTCTGGTAACATTGTTTGGAAAGAAAAGCTAGCCACGAGTATACGCAAGGATTAGTTTCATTTTCATGACGGGCATGTGGGTGATCAAGTTAATGAGCAGGTTGACGGGCTTGCAGATAAGGCTACTGTGGAAGGCGGACGAGTCATGGACCAGGCTGGTATACTGAATGCTCTACGAGAAGTAAGACGAGAGAACCAAGTGATGACTGTGAATCTACATCTATGGTCAGACTGCGAGAACAGCAAATTAAAAGAGGTGTGGCCAAACAAGAACACTACGCAGGAAGGCAAAGAAGATTGATAAACCAACACAGAACTGGTGTCGTTCGCCGGTACACGCTGTATGATTTGCTGAGGAGGGGATCCGAGCACTTATGGACTGAATGGTTCGATGTGCAATGAGGATGGTCTGTAGACTAACTAACTAACTAGCTAGCTAACTAACTAACTAACTAACTAACTAACTAATTAGCATCGGTATTGATAGAGTTTTTTATGATCCGGTTTAAACAGTCAAACGGCAGCTAGATATCGCAGAGAACAGGCTTGAAGGCTACAGCTCTGGCAAAATTGTTAGGAAAGACAAGCTAGCCACGAGTAGATAAGAGCCCGTTACCTTGAATGGAATCTAGAAAAAGGAAACTTTTCATAAATACATGCTACAGTCGGATACGTTGACCTCTGAGATGCTGCATAACTTTATTTTGCTAAAGAGCAACGAACAAGAGGAAGAAGAAGAAAGGACAAGAAAAAGAAGAGGAGGAAGGAAAATGTACATGATCACTGTATTAATGAGGTTCCCTGGTCGGCTGCACTCTTCGCTGCCATTTCTTCTGGGACATTTCGAAACAATTTCCGAGTTCATAACTTCCTTCGGAAGAGGAACGAACAAGAGGTGCAAGAAGAAGGACAAGAAGAAGGAGACAGAAAATGTACATGGCCATTGTATTAATGAGGTTCCGTGGTCGGCTGGACTCTTCGCTGCCATTTCTTAAGGGATTCTTCGAAACAGTTTCTGGACTAGAATGAGGTACGCATACATGGCATCCGGCAAGCAGGATAGTCACCGCGCTAACGTTAAATTCCACCGTTGCAAGCAGATGTGAATTAGTTTACTCACTGGTTTACGTCTGTTAAAATTCTTCTAAACGATTGCCCATATTTATCAATGCGTTAGCAATTAGGTGGTTCCAGCCAGTATTGTGGACACAGAAAGATTTCATTTTGAATTTGCGATTACCACGTTGTTAACTGATGCTCCGCATTTGAACAGAATCAGTGACTACGTGTTGTGAGTATTTCAGTGAAAGCATCATTCAGTTATTCACATCATATGATATGTAAATTCCTGCAGTGTGCAACTGAGGAGATGCAGCGAAATAAGCCAGGCAATAAATCCTGCAACATATTGTTTGTGCCTTCTGTGTTTAAAAGACTTGTACTTTACTTTGTGTGTACTTGGTCATCGCGAAAAACCTTTTGTATATATTGCATATTGGCGTAGTTACGTAATAGTTTATGTGTACTTGGTCATCGCGAAAACCCTTTTGTAAATGTTGCATATTGGCGTAGTTACGTAATAGTTTATGTGTACTTGGTCATCGCGAAAACCCTTTTGTAAATGTTGCATATTGGCGTAGTTACGTAATAGTTTACGTGTACTTGGTCATCGCGAAAACCCTTTTGTAAATGTTGCATATTGGCTTAGTTACGTAATAGTTTATGTGTACTTGGTCATCGCGAAAACCCTTTTGTAAATGTTGCATATTGGCGTAGTTACGTAATAGTTTATGTGTACTTGGTCATCGCGAAAACCCTTTTGTAAATGTTGCATATTGGCGTAGTTACGTAATAGTTTATGTGTACTTGGTCATCGCGAAAACCCTTTTGTAAATGTTGCATATTGGCGTAGTTACGTAATAGTTTACGTGTACTTGGTCATCGCGAAAACCCTTTTGTAAATGTTGCATATTGGCGTAGTTACGTAATAGTTTATGTGTACTTGGTCATCGCGAAAACCCTTTTGTAAATGTTGCATATTGGCGTAGTTACGTAATAGTTTATGTGTACTTGGTCATCGCGAAAACCCTTTTGTAAATGTTGCATATTGGCGTAGTTACGTAATAGTTTATGGATAGACAGGCAGACCAATGAACAGATAAAGGGGCAGGCTGATAGAGAGGCAAGCAGACTGACGAACAAATGAGTAGAGTTGGGTAGATAGGTTGATCGATTGATTGAATTTTATTTTCAAAGGGTCACAAATTGGGCACGCAGGCCCGTCTTACATTCAGCCCTTCCAGTCACTCGTCTTTCCTTCATCAAATGTGCGTGATACATTCACATAGGAAGAAAAAAAAAACATTGTCAAATGAATGTTGTAAACACTAACAATGCATAAACAAAGTAGGTAGGTAAGTGGTTAGATAGATAAACTAAACAGAATGATGAATGGATGGATAGATGGGTGGAAGGACGAGTGGATGGATGGATGGATAGGCAGACAGACAGGCAGAAGATAGATAGATGGATAGATTGCTAGCTAGCTAGGTACGTAGGCAGTAGATAGATGTGATGAATTTTGGACTCATGAATACGTGCATGTATGAATGAAGCAGACCGACAGACAGGTAAACGGATAGGTCGACGCTGTCTGTATCACCCGGCTGCACATACCACACCTGTCATTTCTGCTTACGATCTTGTAAGACCCTCAACACCAGAGTTATATTTGCCGGTTAAACAAGCTCTCCTCTGCCTTTGGATCCAGTCCTACATCGCTGAACCGACAGCATGTAAACTAGCCACTCTGCTCACCTGGCTCCAGGATTTAACATGAAACAAAACCATAACCCGGGAGCTCATTAACAGATAAGCTGCCGGGTTTGTTTTCACAGCTTGGTGGAGCCAGAGATTAGAGCAACGGTTCTAACAACTTTTCAAGGTGCCATCTCTCCTTCTCTATCCGTGTTCCAAACGCTCTCATTTATATACACGCGCGTAGTACTACAGTAATATGCGGATGATACAGTGTTGATTGCAGACAATCAGCAGGATCTGCAACAGTTAGTGAATGCAGTTCTTGCACACAGTGAACAATTAGGGTTATAATTAAATTGTAAGAAGACACAGATTATGGTCGTCACTAGAAAGGAGGAAATACCACAATGTAATATACAAGTAAATGGGAATCTTCTTAAACAAGTGAATCGGTACAATTATCTCGGAACAGTCATAACATCTGATGGGAGATGCATTGAAGAGATTAGAACTAGAATTTCTATGTTGAAGGTAGTCTTTTGGAAGATGGAAAACATACTGACCGATAAAAAGATGTCATTTGCAACGAGAAAAAGAGTGCTGAGTTGCTACTTAGAACTGTACTTTTGTATGGATGTAAAGCGTGGACAATGAATAAACAGGCTGAAAAACATCTGAAGGCTGTGAAAATGTGGTTTCTATGGAAAATGCAAAGAATACCATGGACAGACAGAAAAACCAATGAGCAAGTCCTGCAAGAAACAAATGAAAATCGTAAACTGATCAGAGAAATTAAACGTAGACAGTCACAATTCTTTGGTCACGTTATGAGAAGAAATAAATTGGAGAACTTGGTGACAACTGGCAAGATCGAGGAGGAAGAATATCAAGGGGAAAGCAGAAAAGTAAATACCTGGATGGCTTGACCACGTAGCATGGTCGAAACAAGAACACTGAGCTGATCCACGACTCTGGTGATCGAGTGAGATGACGAAACATAACCGCCTATGCTTATCGGCATGGCACATGATGATGATGATGATGATGATGACGACGACGACGACGACGATGATGATGATGATGATGATGATGATGATGATGATGATGATGATGATGATGATGATGAGTAATACATACCGCTTTCTTGGTGTCAAATCTTGATGGCAAATTGTCAGCACGTCTGAAAATAATTCCCATGCTCCAATAATGAAATGTTTGCCTCAACATCTGCGGACGTTGCTTCAGGCAATACTCTGATGACATTGGATTTAAAAATACTCTGGGTTGATTGTTGTACTAAAAGTTGTGAACACTTTGTTCGCTAACTCAATCAATGGATGTGTTTGACTGGGACAACAAATTTACCGCAGGAGTTCGAAGCACAGAAAGCTGTTGGTCTTTTTTTGTTTTTTTAGTTCGCATATCCTTTTACAGGACATCGCTGTCAACATCATCTTTCAGCTGATTGTTGATTTCTTGGCAAGATTACGATCAGTAGTTTGCCATTGCTTTCTGAGCGGCCGGCTCACATACTCCGTAAGTCACCAACGCGGCGAGAACCGCTACCGATTCTCGCTCAAGTTACGTTCTTCACGTGGACATACGGGATTACGGAGAAAGTCGCTAAACCCTAGGTCAGGGAGACCGCATAACGACCATTCGGACAGCGTCCAACTGCAAATACATATGGCTTTAATTTTTTTTTCTTCCTGCATATCCTTTTACAGGACATTACAATCAACACCAGCATTTTTCAGCTGCTGTTGATGTCTTGGCAAATTTTACGATCAATAGTTTGCCATTGCTTTCTGAACGACCGGCTTACACACCTCCGTAAGTAACCAGCGCGACGCAATCTGCTGCCAAATCTCGCGCAGCTGTGTTTTGTACGTGGGTATACGGGATTACGAACAACGTCCTAAGCTCTTCGCCAGGGAGACCGGCATGGCTGTAATAGAGTTCGGAAATCCCAATTCGAGTATAGATGTAGCGAATGTATCCCCCCCATACACAGCACGCATATCTCTGTTATTGTATACATAACAAAGAGATTGTAGCGTCCGGCGTACAGTTGTACAGTACATATGTACTGTTGTTAGCTATTTCTTATATAAATTACAAAACTGTTGCAATACCTGGTACAGCACTGTTTTGTGGTGGTTTACGCGCCTATCGACCATGGCGTCAGCTAGCAGTTCCGTGCCACCTTCAACTTACAACGTCTTATTTCTCCGCAGGTCCTAAGGACATTATACAACTCATTGCTGTATTCCAACCGACTTATGATGCTATACTAATAAGATAAAGAAGAAAACTTCAGTAAATGCAACATCTCACAGCTTCCAGGTTCATTCTGTGCCTTTCAGAGCATCACATTCGCTTTCAGAGAATCACTGTCAGAGCTTCCCTTTCAGGGCATCACTCTCGCCCGCAGTAGGAACCACTGGCTTATGCTGACTGAAGAGTTTTTAAATGTTATCGAATTTGAATAATTAAGCACAAGTCTCAGATTGCGCGGATTTTGGTTTTCTTGTTGAATTCTTGAGATCATTCTATTGTTTGTTTTATTGATTATCTTTCTGACTCAACAATCTCTCTTTGCAATCTTTAACCGCCTTTGTAGGCACAGCATATGTGTAGATGTGTCTGTCTGCCTGTCTGTTCATATATTCATCTGTCTGTCTGTATGTCTGCTCAAACATTCATCTGCCTGTTTGCTCATGCATTCGTCTGTCTGTCTGTCTGTCTGTCTGTCTGTCTGTCTGTCTGTCTGTCTGTCTGTCTGTCTGTCTGTCTCTTCATACATTCATCTGTCTGTCTTTCTGCTCATACATTCATTAGTCTGTCTGTCTGCTCATAGATTCATCTGTCTGTCTGTCTGCTCATACATTCATCTGTCTGTCTGTCTGCTCATACATTCATCTGTCTGTCTGTCTGCTTATACATTCATCTGCTTATCTGCTCATACATTCATCTGTCTGTCTGTCTGTTGTGTATATTTGATAAATAATAATACTTTTTTGTTCATTTATTCTAATTTAGTTTTATTAAAGTTACAAATATGTCAGATCATTTTGCCCTACCCTATATAATCACGGGGAAGACCCTCCACTAATTTTTACCACTACTAGTGCACTGGTACTTCTCTCCGTAATCTCGTATACTCTCGTAGGTAATGTGATGACGGTGAAAATCAGCAGTGGTTCGAATCGCATCGGTAACTTACGGGGTATGTGAGCCGGCCGCTCAGAAAGCAATGGCAATCTACTGAGCGTAATCTTACCAGGAAATCAACACACAGCTGAAAGATGCTGGTGTTGACAGCGATGTCCTGTAAAGGATATGCAAAAAAACATTTTAAGTGCACTGGTCTGATTATTGCGTGCACTGGTCTGATTATTCCCTACAATCGGTGTCCATCGACATTATTCGAACCCACTCCGACTTCTGAGCTACTTGTAATTCACGTCCCCGAGTCAAGGACGAGAAGTCAACATTTTAGTCCAACTGACCGATGTAGGGGTTGAACCTACTACCTCGGCATCATTAAAAACCCATTGTGGTTTCCAACGTCTATGGATCGATGGCACTCATTGTGATGTGATCCCAATGTTGGCCGCAGCCGTGATGTCAGAAGTACTGCGTGCCAACACAGTCAGCCGACACCACGGGTACAGGCTGTAGTCAGACCTGTGATGTTGTTGCTGGTCCAGCCCCGGAGGAGTGTCATTTATAATGAAACAATTATTTGCAGGCGTGGAACAGAAGCGGTCTACGAGGCAGAATCGGCTGATAGTGTGAGTGCCGGAGTCCATGTGGTTGTTCTGTGAGGTGTTAGTAGATGTGATGGTAGTAGTAGTAGTAGTAGTAGTAGTAGTAGTAGTAGTAGTAGTAGTAGTAGTAGTAGTATCAGTAGTATCAGCTGCAGCACGCCCTTCTCTCTCTTTCTGTCCGCCATTCTCTCCCCTCTCTCTCTCTTTGTCATTCTCCCCTTCTCTCTCTCCCTGTCCGTCATTCTCCCTCTTCTCTCTGTCATTCCATCTGTCCTCTCTCTCCTTCATTGTTACTCTCTCTCTCTCTCTCTCTCTCTCTCTGCCTTCTCTCTCTCTCTCTCTCTCTCTCTCTCTCTCTCTCTCTCTTCCTATCTGTCATTATCCCCTTCTCTATCTCTCTATCATTTCTCCCCCTTTTCTCTCTCCCCGTCTGTCATTCTCTCCTTCTCTATCTGTCTTTGTCTGTCATTCCCCCCTTCTCTCTGTCATTTCTCCCTCTTCATTCCCTGTCTGTCACTCCCGCTTTTGTCTCTCTCTCCCTCTCTCTCTCTCTCTCTCTCTCTCTCCCTGTCTGTCATTCGCACACTCCTCTCTCTCTCCTTGTCTGTCAATCTCCCCTTCTCTCTGTCTATCCCTGTCTGTCATTTCTCCCCCTCATACCCTGTCTCTCCCTGTCTGTCATTCTCCCCTTCTATATCTCTCTGTCTGTCTGATATTTATCCCCTTTCTCTCTCCCTCTCCCTGTCTGTCATTTTCCCCCTTCTCTCTCTCTCTGTCTCCCGGTCTGTCATTCCTCCCCTTTTATCTCTCCCTCCCTCTCTCTTTCTCTCTCTGTGTGTCTATCATTCTCCTCCTCCTCTCTCTCCCAGCATGCCATTCTCCTCTTTCTCTCTCCCTGTCTGTCATTACCCCCTTTCTCTCGTTCTGTCTATCTCTCTGTCATTTCTGCTCCGCCTCTCTCTCTCCCTTTCTGTCATTCGCCCCCTCTCTCTCTCTCTCTCTCTCTCTCTCTGTCCCTTCCTGCCTGTCATTCTCTCCCTTCACTCTGTCTGTCTCTATGTCTTTCTGTCTGTCACTTGGCCCCCTTCTCTGTCAACAGGACTTCACAGATATTACAGAACAGACTGTCGGTTTTATGGATCTGGCTTATATTTAAACATAAATAGATATAAATTGGTCTTCTTCTTCTTCTTCCTCCCCCTCTTCGTCTTCTTCCTTTTCCTCACCCTTTCTTCCTCTTCCTCCTCCACGTTCCTTCTTCTTCTTCCTCTTCTCATCCTCTTCCTCGCTCCTTCTTCATCTTCTTCTTCATCTTCTTCTACCCCCTCCCCTCTTCTTCGTCTTCCTCCTCCCTCCTTTTTCTTCGTCTTCTTCTGATCTGGAGCAGATATTGTGGCGGGATCACGACTCTCAGCCCCTCTTTCAACAAATCTTGTATTGAACATAATCCTGCTTATAATACGAGCTGTTTCCAAACTGTTTCAGCTGTGCACATACATCTCCGTCCGCCCCTATCTTCTTGTATCCTCCTACACAAGGCTAATTTGTCTATTCCACGCTCTTCTTTTGTTATGCCTCTTATTTTTCGTGTTTTTTTTTTTTTTTGCGCTTGCTCGTTTGCTCGCCTTTAACTCAAGCTTAGTCCATACACACACTACCTCTAGTAGCGCAGGACTGAATTTTGCGTGTAGATTGCTTTCCCTATTAACAGTGTCTCTCGCCATCAGGCGAACCCCACTTCATAGGTACTCGGCCCCAAGTCAAGGACGATATGTCAACATTTGACTCCAACTGTCCGGTGTAGAGGTTGAACCCCTTACCTCGGCATCAGCACATCGGATGTTTAAGAACACGCGTTCTTATCCATTCTGCCATTGAAGGCACCAGCTAGCAGCACTTTTTCTTGTACACTTCAACATTCTCCATCGACCCTGACGACGACTTCTTAAGGCAGCGTCATTTACTAGTTAAGTACAGAGGTAAACAAGATAAGCGACGGTGATACATTGTTGTTTACTGACAGCAAGTAATTGTAAAACTGGGGAGGGGCCAGGGGAGGCGAGTGATGGTGAAATTGGAGGGGTAAGAGGAGGAGAGGGATGATGGAATGGGAGGGACAAGAGGAGGAGAGAGATTATGGAGCGGCAGACAGAGCAATGACTAGATGGTGAGCCGCGAGTAATGGTAATGGCTGCTGATGTATTGATGTATGGGGGAGGGGGAGGGGGGTGTATTGTGTCTTGTAGGTATACTATCTGCTAAAGAAAGTCGACTTTCTCTTCTTTATCTGGTATTCTCAGTCGGTATTCTCCACCCCCCCCCCTCTCTCTCTCTCTCTTCTCTCTCTCTCTCTCTCTCTCTCTCTCTCTCTTCTCTCTCTCTCTCTCTCTCTCTCTCTCTCTCTCTTTCTCTCTCTATTCTCTCTCTCACTCTCTCTCTCTCTCACTACAAGTATCTCTCTCTAAGTACATTTAACTCTCTCTCTCTCTCTCTCTCTCTCTCTCTCTCTCTCTCTCTCTCTCTCTCTCTCTCACTCATTTTCCCATTACTAATGAGTTTTAGTGAGTCGTGTATTATTGATTACTGTACATTTTCCATGCGTTTTAATGCATATCGTTCTGTTGTTGTCTAAGATTAGCTTCATAAGTTATGTATGAATGAAATAATGTTCGTTCGTTCGTTCATTCTCTCTCTCTCTCTCTCTCTCTCTCTCTCTCTCTCTCTCTCTCTCTCTCTCTCTCTCTCTCTCTCTCTCTCTCTCTCTCTCTCTCTCCATGCCTGCATCTTTTCATTCTAACAATATCACTAATTACCTTTGGTCTCTTCCTTCAATCAGTATCCTCAATCGTGCCCGTCTCTTCGTAACTATACTTCTCTCTTCATTGCCATTGAGTGTAATACTGTTTCTGCATTTGTCGTCCTCTCTCTCTCTCTCTCTCTCTCTCTCTCTCTATATATATATATATATATATATATATATATATATATATATATATATATATATATATATATATATATATATATATCTTTATCTCTCTCCCTCTCTCTCTCTCTCTCTCCCTCTCTCTCTCTCTTTATCTCTCTCTCTCTCTCTCTCTCTCTCTCTCTCTCTCTCTCTGGGCCTGTCTGCCTGCCTGTTAGCTCATATCTCTGCTCCCTTTCTCCCCATCCCTCTATCCCTATAGAGTCATGCATCTCTGAAACCACATGCCAGTATGTAAATTTTCTGACAACTCGACTTCCCCGCGATCTGACAGCCGCAGTATTAAAACTAATCCACACATGTCTGTCTGTTTTTCCTGTCTGACGAATGTCTGCTTCCGAACCCGAAATCAGAATTGAGTTTATTGATTTACGGCGATTTACGCCGGGGATATGGGGGATAAACTGTGATCTCTTCAGGATGTAATGTGTCTAACTGTTAGATCATTAGTCTCTTTCATTGTTTGTTAGGTGCGCCGTTGTGGCGTACTTTTTATGCAGTATTCTTCTTCTTCTTCTTCTTCTTCTTCTTCTTCTTCTTCTTCTTCTTCTTCTTCTTCTTCTTCTTCTTCTTCTTCTTCCTCTCTTCGTCTTCTTCCTTTTCCTCACCCTTTCTTCTTCTTCCACGTCCCTTCTTCTTCTTCTTCTTCTTCTTCTTCTTCTTCTTCTTCTTCTTCTTCTTCTTCTTCTTCTTCTTCTTCTTCTTCTTCTTCTTCTTCTTCTTCTTCATATGCGTCGTCGTCAGTAACCACTTATAGTGTCCTACCAGAGTAGCCACGCATGGTGTTCTTAATTATAAACACACATAGGTAACCATTCATGTGATATTCCAGTATAACCACTTATGGGGTCCTCCAATATAACCACTCATGGGATCCTTCAGTATAACCACTCATGCTTTCCTCCAGTATAACCATCCATTCATGGGATCCTTCAGTATAACCTATACATGGGATCCCCCAGTATAACTCTCTCTCTCTCTCTCTATATATATATATATATATATATATATATAACATTTGTTTGATTGTTCGTCGAAGTACAACCGTTCCTTTAGCGATGCCATGTCGACATTTAGAGATGATACGTTTCGAATCCTGGTGGGGCCACTCTAGCTGTCAATGTTTGTATTCTCAAATGTATCTTTTAGTCTCTACTTCATTACTCTACTTCCTACGAGCGCCGGTCAATCTTTGAATGTATTTATCCTGCTTGTAAATGTACAAGAGCAGTAACTCCCCAAAACATGTCCTTGTTTTGTAATAGTTCTGCCGATGGTGAACATTACCTCCCCCTGGGGGACTCCAGGGCGCTGAAAATAATTACTCAAAGGATGAAACCGGAACCACATTATTGAATTGTGGGACTTGGTGATGATTGGGACAATTGGGTGAAGTTAACGTGGAAAGTGCGTCTATTCCAAGGCCGTACAAGTTGTGCCATAGTAGCTTGTTGGTGGGTAAAGATAATGTATTTCCGGGGTATTGAGTAGCACTTACAGACAACAGTGGAAAGACTGTGGTTGGTTGGGAATCTTATGGGAGATTGTGCACTCTATCTCTTTAAGTCCGATGTGTTTTTGTCCATCAAGAATGATGATGACCATTCATTTCATCCAGTGTGGTTGAAAGTATGGAGCCGTGGGTTCTAAGATGGCTGATAAGGCCTATTTTGGCGCGAAATGTTCTTTGACAATGTGGACAAAGAATGCTTGACGTTCCAGGAGGAGGATCTCCTGCAGTGGTTTTTTCTGGCCAGCCTTTTCTTCACAGCTCTTGCAGTCCTTGTTGCTTCACAAGTGACAGCACCCTTGCGTAATGATGTACACCATGAATTTCGGTCTTTGGCAGCATTCTCCCAGGTGTCGTGATGAATTCCAAAAGCTTTTAGTGAGATCTTCAGAGTATCTTTAAAGCGTTTCCTCTGGCCACCTCCGCAGCGTTTACCACAACGCAGCTCGCGGTAAAAAAAAAAAAAAATTCGCTTAGGGAACCTGTGATCTGGCATGCGAGTCAGGTGACCAGCCCAGCATTAGTAGAGTGTGGATACGGTGCCTAAAAAATGGGCCTTACTTTGGATAATAGAAAGACTGAAGTTATGGTGATGTCAAACAGATTGTGCCTAAATGTGCTTTTAAAGTAAATGACGTTATTTTGGGTCAAGTGCAGACATTCAGGTATCTAGGCACATGCATAACATGAAGATGCATCACTGAGATGAAAAACAGAAAGGATCAAGCAAAAGCTGCATTCTGTCGAATGAAGAACGTCTTGTGCAATAAGTCATTGTCCTTGAAAGTTAGAAAAAGTGTCTTTGCGTAATACATAGAACCAATTTTAATATACGGCTGCAAATCTTGGACAGTTAGGAAACAGGCGAAAAAAATCCCTGGAAGCCTTGGAGATGTGGTTTTATAGAAGAATACTGAAAAATAATTGGGCAGCCAAAATGAACAGTGGAACGTTTTGAGTGAAGCTGAGTCGCAAAAACAACGTATCACAAACATCAGAAAGAGATGTGCATCATTTTTTGACCTCGTTATGAGAAGACAAAAACTGGAGCATGTTGCGACAAGCGGAAAGATATGCGGAAAAAGAGATGGCATTCCTACCTACCTACCTACCTACCTACCTACCTACCTAGGCACGCTTGCAGACAGACAGACAGACACACAAACAGACGCGTTTAGATGTAGTCAGTTATATTTCTAACGGCGCTGTAAACATAAACTGTGGCGATTTGTTGTAAAGATAGAATGAAGGAACAACTCACGCCAGGAGTTGTTACAAGCAAACCCGGCCAGCAACCTTTAAGATGACCCCTGCTGATGATATGTCCGGCTGGACCAGTTATTCCCCGGAGTGGTATTTCCCTGGTTGAGCTAATTGCCAGGACTTCGCTCACTGACCACTGCTGGGGAATTATGCGTGGTTGAGGTGAAATAAGCCAAAGGAGTTGTTGAAAGTAGGAGCTTGAATGCATCAGAGTTGTATACGCGGTTATTATATTGTTATGTGTGTTTTGTGATGAACAGACAGGCGGGCGGATTCATGCATTTACGAGATGGGGTATGTGTGCGTGAGTAGATATGTGTGCGTGAGTAGATATGCAGACGAGCAGAAGACAGAAAGCTGGAAAGACATTCACACTGACAATCGGGAAGGCAGACAGACAGACAGAGGGATGGATGGATGGGTGGGTGATCGGACGGACGGATGGATGGATGGATGGATGGAGAGACAGAGATCCTGGCACAGACAGGCTGACATTCGGGTTGGTTGGTTGGTAGGTAGGTAGACAGACAGGTATCTAGGTAGATTGAATTAGATTAGATCATAGTTATGTGATTGGAATGGATTGAATTGAATCTGTGAATAGTTAGGTAGGTAAGGTAGTCTGACATAAGAAGGTAGACGGGTAAGTAGGTGGATTAGATTAGATAATGTAGATGATTGGATTGAATCGGTGGATACTTACGTCGGTAGGTAGTGATGGATTAGATGATTGGATTGAATCGGTGGATACTTACGTCGGTAGGTAGTGATGGATTAGATGATTGGATTGAATCGGTGGATACTTACGTCGGTAGGTAGTGATGGATTAGATGATTGGATTGAATCGGTGGATACTTACGTCGGTAGGTAGTGATAGATTAGATGATTGGATTGAATCGGTGGATACTTACGTCGGTAGGTAGTGATAGATTAGATGATTGGATTGAATCGGTGGATACTTACGTCGGTAGGCAGTGATAGATTAGATGATTGGATTGAATCGGTGGATACTTACGTCGGTAGGTAGTGATGGATTAGATGATTGGATTGAATCGGTGGATACTTACGTCGGTAGGCAGTGATAGATTAGATGATTGGATTGAATCGGTGGATACTTACGTCGGTAGGTAGTGATAGATTAGATGATTGGATTGAATCGGTGGATACTTACGTCGGTAGGTAATGATGGATTAGATGATTGGATTGAATCGGTGGATACTTACGTCGGTAGGTAGTGATAGATTAGATGATTGGATTGAATCGGTGGATACTTACGTCGGTAGGTAGTGATAGATTAGATGATTGGATTGAATCGGTGGATACTTACATCGGTAGGTAGTGATAGATTAGATGATGTAGATGATTGGATTGAATCGGTGGATACTTACGTCGGTAGGTAGTGATAGATTAAATGATGTAGATGATTGGATTGAATCGGTGGATACTTACGTCGGTAGGCAGTGATAGATTAGATGATTGGATTGAATCGGTGGATACTTACGTCGGTAGGTAGTGATAGATTAGATGATTGGATTGAATCGGTGGATACTTACGTCGGTAGGTAGTGATAGATTAGATGATTGGATTGAATCGGTGGATACTTACGTCGGTAGGTAGTGATAGATTAGATGATTGGATTGAATCGGTGGATACTTACATCGGTAGGTAATGATGGATTAGATGATTGGATTGAATCGGTGGATACTTACGTCGGTAGGTAGTGATAGATTAAATGATTGGATTGAATCGGTGGATACTTACGTCGGTAGGCAGTGATAGATTAGATGATTGGATTGAATCGGTGGATACTTACGTCGGTAGGCAGTGATAGATTAGATGATTGGATTGAATCGGTGGATACTTACGTCGGTAGGTAGTGATAGGATTAGATGATTGGATTGAATCGGTGGATACTTACGTCGGTAGGTAGTGATAGATTAGATGATTGGATTGAATCGGTGGATACTTACGTCGGTAGGTAGTGATAGATTAGATGATTGGATTGAATCGGTGGATACTTACATCGGTAGGTAGTGATAGATTAGATGATTGGATTGAATCGGTGGATACTTACGTCGGTAGGTAGTGATAGATTAGATGATTGGATTGAATCGGTGGATACTTACGTCGGTAGGTAGTGATAGATTAGATGATTGGATTGAATCGGTGGATACTTACATCGGTAGGTAATGATGGATTAGATGATTGGATTGAATCGGTGGATACTTACGTCGGTAGGTAGTGATAGATTAAATGATGTAGATGATTGGATTGAATCGGTGGATACTTACGTCGGTAGGCAGTGATAGATTAGATGATTGGATTGAATCGGTGGATACTTACGTCGGTAGGTAGTGATAGATTAGATGATTGGATTGAATCGGTGGATACTTACGTCGGTAGGTAGTGATAGATTAGATGATTGGATTGAATCGGTGGATACTTACGTCGGTAGGTAGTGATAGATTAGATGATTGGATTGAATCGGTGGATACTTACGATCGGTAGGTAGTGATAGATTAGATGATTGGATTGAATCGGTGGATACTTACGTCGGTAGGTAGTGATAGATTAGATGATTGGATTGAATCGGTGGATACTTACGTCGGTAGGCAGTGATAGATTAGATGATTGGATTGAATCGGTGGATACTTACGTCGGTAGGCAGTGATAGATTAGATGATTGGATTGAATCGGTGGATACTTACGTCGGTAGGTAGTGATAGATTAGATGATTGGATTGAATCGGTGGATACTTACGTCGGTAGGTAGTGATAGATTAGATGATTGGATTGAATCGGTGGATACTTACGTCGGTAGGTAGTGATAGATTAGATGATTGGATTGAATCGGTGGATACTTACAGTCGGTAGGTAGTGATAGATTAGATGATTGGATTGAATCGGTGGATACTTACGTCGGTAGGTAGTGATAGATTAGATGATTGGATTGAATCGGTGGATACTTACGTCGGTAGGTAGTGATAGATTAGATGATTGGATTGAATCGGTGGATACTTACGTCGGTAGGTAGTGATAGATTAGATGATTGGATTGAATCGGTGGATACTTACGTCGGTAGGCTAGTGATAGATTAGATGATTGGATTGAATCGGTGGATACTTACGTCGGTAGGTAGTGATAGATTAGATGATTGGATTGAATCGGTGGATACTTACGTCGGTAGTAGTGATAGATTAGATGATTGGATTGAATCGGTGGATACTTACGTCGGTAGGTAGTGATAGATTAGATGATTGGATTGAATCGGTGGATACTTACGTCGGTAGGTAGTGATAGATTAGATGATTGGATTGAATCGGTGGATACTTACGTCGGTAGGTAGTGATAGATTAGATGATTGGATTGAATCGGTGGATACTTACGTCGGTAGGTAGTGATAGATTAGATGATTGGATTGAATCGGTGGATACTTACGTCGGTAGGTAGTGATAGATTAGATGATTGGATTGAATCGGTGGATACTTACGTCGGTAGGCAGTGATAGATTAGATGATTGGATTGAATCGGTGGATACTTACGTCGGTAGGCAGTGATAGATTAGATGATTGGATTGAATCGGTGGATACTTACGTCGGTAGGCAGTGATAGATTAGATGATTGGATTGAATCGGTGGATACTTACGTCGGTAGGCTAGTGATAGATTAGATGATTGGATTGAATCGGTGGATACTTACGTCGGTAGGCAGTGATAGATTAGATGATTGGATTGAATCGGTGGATACTTACGTCGGTAGGCTAGTGATAGATTAGATGATTGGATTGAATCGGTGGATACTTACGTCGGTAGGCAGTGATAGATTAGATGATTGGATTGAATCGGTGGATACTTACGTCGGTAGGCAGTGATAGATTAGATGATTGGATTGAATCGGTGGATACTTACGTCGGTAGGCAGTGATAGATTAGATGATTGGATTGAATCGGTGGATACTTACGTCGGTAGGCAGTGATAGATTAGATGATTGGATTGAATCGGTGGATACTTACGTCGGTAGGCAGTGATAGATTAGATGATTGGATTGAATCGGTGGATACTTACGTCGGTAGGCAGTATGATTAGATTTATGGATGATTGGATTGAATCGGTGGATACTTACGTCGGTAGGCAGTGATAGATTAGATGATTGGATTGAATCGGTGGATACTTACGTCGGTAGGCAGTGATAGATTAGATGATTGGATTGAATCGGTGGATACTTACGTCGGTAGGCAGTGATAGATTAGATGATTGGATTGAATCGGTGGATACTTACGTCGGTAGGTAGTGATAGATTAGATGATGCAGATGATTGGATTGAATCGGTGGATACTTACGTTGGTAGGTATTTAGGTGTGGGTGAGTATGTAGTTACTTTTGACTGCTGTGCAGATGGTAAGGTAAATACTGCAGGAGATGTGTATTTTGAACATGCCATTGGTTGTTCAGTCGGGGAGGGGGGAGTGTGAGAGAGAGAGAGAGAGAGTGAGAGAGAGAGAGAGAGAGAGAGAGAGAGAGAGAGAGAGAGAGAGAGAGAGAGAGAGAGAGAGAGGGGTGTTCAATATAAGTTGTAAAATAAGTACATCTTCTAGTAATAACTAAAGCAATAATCTGGAAACTGACTTAAGTACCACAGGGAAATGTCGGGCTGGGGAATCTTCCCCTAAGAAGCGTGAGTGCTGTAAGTGTCAGCTGGACGTCTGTACATGGCAGCAGTCTACAAGCTCTTCATGTAATCTGATTAAAATATCAATTTTGTGCGGTTCTGAGTCACAACGCCTTCTGCAGCTTGGCAAGCACCCTCCGGCCATGGAATACTCGACATGCTGGAAGTGAATATTCTGAAACCAGATCAGTCGGATATTACTCCCCAAAAAAAATGTTAGTTGCATATCCTTTACAGGACGTCGCAGTCAACCCCTTTTTTGGGGCTGTTTGTGATTTCTTGGCAAGTTTATGTTTCTGTAGTTTACCATTGCTTTCTGGACGACCAGCACCCATACCATTTTATAAAAAACCAACGCAATGCAGTCTGCTGCCAAGTCGCCGCAGCTGTGTCTCGAACACGCTGTATGCTGGATTACGAACTGCGCCCGTAACCCCTTCGGCACAGAGCACTGAACGTAAACTTGCAAGAAATCACAAACAACCAAAACATGCTGGGATTGACTGTGACGTTCTGTAAAGGATATGCAGCTTACTTTAAGTAAGATACTATACAGAGACAAAAGCAACCGCGGATCTCAACTTACCTGTTTGTTATAGTTCATTTTGTTATATCCTGTTGCAGTAATGATCTGTCTTATATAGATGTTCTTAAAGGTGATGTGGTGGAGATATTATGGTGTCTGACTCAGCCCCAGCAATGACTGTGTTCGTATTCCAACTTAGAGGTTTGCATTAGTTACAAGAGACATTTATAAGAAGTTATTAGAGAATCAGAGCATCCAGGCCACCGGAAAGATCATGCAAATTACCAGATCCGCCGAATTTGAGATGAGTCAAGAATCGACATCACAACATTCGAGATATTCCCTCCTCATCTTTAAAATCCAGCGAAGAGTCCCAATACCAATATTACCATTAGCATTCTGATAATGTGTCCGCCCATCCTCGGAGTTTTGAGTGTCGGCCAGATCCTCTGGTCACTCCCTGCAGCACCATTCTCTCCAGGCCGTGGTGATCTATCTGTTAACTCCGCCGAAGAGAACAAGTAACAGTCTTTAGACCCCGCACAGCACGCAACAGACTGAAATACCACATCTTATATATACATTGCGATCTCCGTCTGTCTGTCTGTCTGTATGTCCATATGTCCTTTATGCACTCGCGAACGGCCCATCCGATTGAGATGAAATTTTTCTACACGTCTTCTTTTCATTCCAGCGCAGCCCACTGTCATATTTTTTTAGTGTGAAATCGGCTGCTTACCCAATATTATTTCATTTTTCATTTTTCATTATAATTTCATATATCTCAGGGGACTTAACTCTGTAAAAGTTATTTCAAGGGGCATAACTTTTCTGTATAACTTATAGTCATATTGTGGCATCGTTTTCAAAGATTTATAAACTCTTTGTCCATAGTTATGTACCGGCATATGAGTTATAATAAATAATGATACAATCTGTAAGGCATTTTCAAAGTTTTCATAAAAATAATGCATAATGCATAACATTGTAACTCATCTTTTTTTGCTTAAAGAATGAATAAATATTAGTTACCTTATCTCTATCAAGTTTGAAGATTTTATATTTCTTTACACTGTCGCCAACTCTAAGAAGACATGGAACAACTTCAGCCATTATTAAATCTACAGGCATATGCGTTATATTCCTCCTCCTCCTCTCCCCTCCTCCACCTCCTACCCTCTTCCTCTTCTTCCTCCCCCTCCTCCCTCTCCCTCCTCCATCCTCCTCTTCTCTCTTTCTCCTCCTCCTCCCTCCTCCTCCTCCCAGCTCCTACTCCTCCTTTTTCTTCTTCTTCTGCTGCCGCTGCCGCTGCTCCATTTAACCAAGTTAATTGTTGGGGAAGATGTAAAGATCTTTCAAGTGCTCTTTCTAATGCTTTTTGTAAGTTGGTCTTCGTTTATCTAAGGTTGTTCTAACTGCAACCAATAAATGATTAGACAGACAGACAGACAGACAGACAGACAGTCAGTCGGGAACGGGAACTTATGTGACTACTCATATGAATTAAATGAGATGCTCCCCATCAGGGGCTTGGCGAAGCCGGGCCGGATCAGATAGACAGACAGACAGACAGACAGACAGATAGATAGTCGGGAACGTGAGCTTATATGACTACTTATATGAATTAAATGAGATGCTCCACACCAGGAGCTGGGCGATGCCGGGCCGGGTCAGACAGACAGACAGACAGACAGACAGATAGTCGGTAACGGGAACGGGAACTTATATGACTACTTATATGAATTAAATGAGATGCTCCCCACCAAGGACTGGGCGAATCCGGGCCGGGTCAGACAGACAGACAGACAGACAGACAGACAGACAGATAGTCGGTAACGGGAACGGGAACTTATATGACTACTTATATGAATTAAATGAGATGCTCCCCACCAAGGACTGGGAGATGCCGGGCCGAGTCAGATAGACAGACAGACAGACAGACAGACAGACAGACAGACAGACAGACAGACAGTCGGTAACGGGAACGGGAACTTATATGACTACTTATATGAATTAAATGAGATGCTCCCCACCAAGGCCTGGGCGAAGCCGGGCCGGGTCAGCTAGTCTATATCTATAAAACAGAGTGTATGTTTGTTTGTTTGTGGGTATTGGATGCGTTCGATAACGGTACATCCGATTGAGATGAAATTTTCTACACGTCTTCCTTTCATTCATTTGCAACCGACTATAATAATTTCTTAATGTAAAATCTTCGACTTATTTAATAACATTTACTTTTCCATTTTCATTATATAATGTCTATATAGCAGGGGCACTTCACTCTAGAAAAGTTATTTCAAGGGGCATAACTTTTAATAACATTTCTATATACTTTATAGTCATATTGTTGGACTTACTTGCACTATTGTTAAACTTTTTGTCTATAGTTATTTTCAGGCATATGAGTTATAATAAATAATGATATAATCTTTAAGGAATTTTCAAAGTTTTCATAAAAATAATGCATAATGCATAACATTGTAACCCATCTTTTTCTACAGTTTTCATTGAATGGTGTGTGGAAGGACATTCTTTTAAGTTACTGTGCGCCAAGAGCTGGGCGAAACCACGCCGGTCAGACAGATAGACAGTCGGGAACGGGAGAGCTTATATGACTACTTATATGAATTAAATTAGATGCTCCCCACCAGGGACTGGGTGAAGCCGGGCCGGGACAGACAGACAGACAGACAGACAGTCGGGAACGGGAGAGCTTATATGACTACGTATATGAATTAAATTAGATGCTCCCCACCAGGGACTGGGTGAAGCCGGGCCGGGACAGAGAGACAAACAGATAGTCGGGAACGGGAGAGCTTATATGACTACGTATATGAATTAAATAACTGGATGAAGCCGGGCCCGGTCAGATAGACAGACAGACAGATAGTCGGGAACGGGAGATCTTATATGACTACTTATATGAATTAAATGAGATGCTCCCCACCAGGGACTGGGTGAAGCCGGGCCGGGTCAGCCAGCCAGACAGACAAACAAGCAGACAGACAGACTGAAAGATAGATAGATCCCCTCCAGGGCCTGGGCGAAGCCGGGCCGGGTCAGCTAGTGTTTAATAAACTAAAGATAGGAGATAACAGATGAATGTAAGTGGGACTGGTAAAACGACAGCTAAACACTTGTTGTAGAAATGGTTATCGTAGGCACAACAGAGAAAACTATCTTGGCCTACACTATTTGAAGACAAACTCTATGCAGATGTCGACAAGCTAAAGTTTTCTTTGGATATATTCATGTTGACGATTCCTCCGAAGCCGGAGAGTGTCTGCCTGTACGGTGAGGAACCACCAGTCTGCACATCAATAAGCCAGATATGGGACAACGGATACTCACGCAAACCTCAGGTCCGGCATGACATCACATTGATGTTGGACAACAGGAGGCCTTCATCCGACATACAGGATCTCACGCTGGAGTTCACAGCCAGCGAACACACGCAAGCAAGCATTACACAGCCAGCGAACACAAGCAAGCAAGCATTCATGTTGACTTCTGAAGGTGTAAAAAAGAATTTACAAGAACCATTTATTTATAATAACGTGAATCATAATCAAGTGCCGTGTCGATAAGCGGGTGGGGGAAAAGGGGGGTAGTTAATTTTTCTTTACCTGGCACAATCACCAGAGTTGTGGATCAGCTCTGTGTTCTTGTCCCGACCATGCCATGTAGCCAACCATGCCATGTAGCCAACCATGACATGTAGCCAAGCCATCTAGATATTTACTTTTCTTTCTTCCCCTTTCTCTTTCCCCCTCAATCTGGCCAGTTGTTGCCAAGTTCTCTAGTTGATTCCTTCTCATACAACGCCAGCTAAAGACACCAAACCGCCACCAGCTTATCAGATACAGTTGTAACTAACCACAACAACTGCTATTCCATTCACTATCCACTTGGTGTGTCCAAAGTATGACTTTGCCCTTTATGACAGTCGTGCTCTACCTCTATATCTATCGTCAGCCAGATGTCTTGGCTCTGTTGCTGTCATGTGTAAATTTCCTCGTTCCTCCTCCTCTGTGTATATTCCTATTTGAATGTATCATGCACTATTGATGAATGAAAGATGAGTGATTGGAAGGGCCGAATGTGTAACCCTTTTAAAATAAAGTTGAATAAATTGAATAAATGAATGAATCCTCTTCTTCTTCTTCTTCTTCTTCTTCTTCTTCTTCTTCTTCTTCTTCTTCTTCTTCTTCTTCTTCTTCTTCTTCTTCTTCTTCTTTTTCTTCTGCTCCCTGCCCCTCTTCCCCTCTTCTACTAATTTTTCTCCTCGTCGTCCTCCTCCATTCATTTTTCTTTTCTTCTTCTTCTTCTTCTTCTTCTTCTTCTTCTTCTTCTTCTTCTTCTTCTTCTTCTTCTTCTTCTTCTTCTTCTTCTTCTTCTTCTTCTTCTTCTTCTTCTTCTTCCTCTCTCCTTCATTTACCTTAGTGAAGTGTTGGAGGAAGCCTATCCAGCTGATGTGTTAAATGTCCATCCTTCTCATCCGTATGTTACCACATGAAATATGCAAGCCCTTAATTCGTATTGTTGTTCTATTCTAATTTATCGATATTGATTTTTAAACTGATGTAGTTGTTATAGAGCAATAGTTGTACTTCTTTGAATTTATGTCCTAGATTTTCGTCACTCTGAAGTACTGAGTCTCAACCTTCCAAACTGATCACTTGTCGTCATTTCTCTCAACTTTTAAATATATCTGCTGCCGTATTTATTTTTACCGGTTTTCATTATTAACCGGCTTCCAATTTACTGGCCCAAATACTGGGCTTTCCTGTTTTTCTGAGTGAATCCCATTTTTTAAGGCCATTTACTTTATATTCATTATGGTGGCCATCAGCGTGAGCCACGCCCCATCTAATCATCCACACGAAAACACCCACGCGCACCCCACACAATGAAGAATCTCAACAGGCCTGCTGGACGGCCGGACTCGACCTTTGTGTTGTATCAATACAGCCTTTGAAAACCTAGTATCTAGCGAATTATATGATCAAGCAAAGAGCTTTCATATGTTACAGGGCTGTGAAGTGCTCTCCAAACTTGGACCCATAGACGGGGCAACATCCGGTTCTTTTGTTCACATGATTGCTGCTTGCCAAGTTGTACTCGTAACCTCTTGGAGTGGAGATTTTTTTTGGTGTGTGTGGTTACAATTTACCGGTGTTAAGTATTTTCGTAGTTTAAAAGTGAACGTTTCCTTAGGGGTGACTGGTTGTGATGTATACGCGCCGTCAGTTTTTTGATACATGGAGTCATCTATCTTACCTGTCTACCTATCTATCTATCTATCTTACCTATCTATCTATCTATCTATCTATCTATCTATCTATCTATCTATCTATCTATCTATCTATCTATCTATCTATCTATCTATCTATCTATCTATCTATCTATCTATCTATCTATCTATCTATCTATCTGTCTGTCTGTCTGTCTGTCTGTCTGTCTGTCTGTCTATCTTTCTGTCTATCTCTCTATCTTTCTGTCTGTCTGCCTATCTGTCTGTCTGTCTGTGTCGCTAACTATGTGTCTGTCTGTGTCCCTCTGTCTGTCTTATGTATCTGTTGATCTATCGATTTGACTGGTCTTTATGTCTGTCTTTCTGTGTATTCGAATGGATGTCCGTCTGTTTGTCTATGTATCTGTGCGTGTGTTTTTCCATCGTCGAGCTTCCTAATTATATTTTGTGTTCAATGGAATTCCAGTAACCACTCAGCCACAATCAACCCACCTGTTTTCGATAACTCTTGCTAAGTAAAAGCACTAACCAATAGGTTATCGCACCTCCAGCAACAACACCGTCCCATGTAACATTAAATACGTGTATCAGGTGCAGAGATTACATTATATACAACATGCAAGTTAACGACAGCATGATGATGTTGTTGATGATTTCCTGGTGCTAGATCAGGCGCAATGTGTTAAGATGTTTTCACCGCCAGTACCTATGTTTATCCATGTGTGCGAATCGTTTCAGGTGGTTGCGTCTTTCACTGGCAGATGACGCAAACAGTTCTGCCATCTTCTTCGTAGCTTTTTTTGTAAGATGCGGATTCTTCGTTCGTGTTCTTGTCTCTACCATGATTCTTCTTTATGGGTGGGTGGATTTCTGGTCTATACGATGATTCTCTTTATGGGTAGGTGGATTTCATGTCTTCACCATGATCTTCTTTATGGGTGGGTGGATTTCTGGTCTATACGATGATCTTCTTTATGGGTTGGTGGATTTCTGGTCTATACGATGATCCTCTTTATGAGTAGGTGGATTTTTTGTCTACACGATGATCCTTTTTATGAGTAGGTGGATTTCTTGTCTCCAACATGATCTTCTTTATGGGTGGTTGGCTTTCTCGTCTCTACCATAATCCTCTTTATGGGTGGATGATTTTCTTGTAGTCTGCCTTGATCCTCGTTATGGATGGGTGGTTTTCTTGTACTCTATCATGATTTTCTTTATGGATTGGCGGTTTTCTTGTACTCTATCATGATTTTCTTTATGGATTGGCGGTTTTCTTGTACTCTACCGTGAACCTATTTATGGGTGGGTGGTTTTCTTGTACTCTACTATGACCCTCTTTTTGGGTGGGTGGTTTACTTGAACTCTACCATGATCCTCTTTATAGGTGGATGGTTTTCTTGTCTCTGCTATGGTTGGATGGAAGGGGCGCATCAGCAACATTAGAAAGAGGCAGTCATCATATGTGGGCCACATTATGCACGAGAAGACAAAACCAGGATTATATTGCCCTTCTGCTGTGTGTCCATCTTGGATGTTTCAGTGACCTCCAAGAGTTAATGCCCACGGTAACGAAGCTGCTTGTAGGATCTCCCATTTCTGTCAGGTCAAAGGGTAAGGACTTGGCGAAGCGATACACAAACCTTCTTCTTTATAGGTAGACTGTGGATGTCAAAGGAGTTAAAGCAATAACATGGCTCGAGACACAGACATTCACTAGGGCATGTTTCCTTAGTGACTCAATGAGTATTCTTAAAAAGATAGAGATAGGATGGGTCCGAAGAGAGTGGGTGCTGTCTCTGGAGAGGTCTCGGCTGGCAAAGATTAGTTTCATTTTCGTGCCAGGGCATGCGGGTGTACGAGGAGATGAGCGGGCTGACAAGCTTGCAGGTAAGGCTAATGTGGAAGGTGGACGCGCCATGGACCAGGCTGACATTCTGAATGCTCTACGAGAAGTAAGACTTTTGCGAAAACCAAGTTATGACTGTGAATCTACAACCATGGTCAGACTGCGAGAACAGCAAATTAAAAGAGAAGTGGCCAAACAAGAACACTACACTGGAAGCCAAAGAAGATTAATAAACCAACACAACCTGGTGTCGTCAGTTGCTACAAGCTGCGGGATTTACTGAGGAGGGGATCCTAACACGTATTGACTGATTGGTTCGATGTGCAACTAACTAACTAACTAAAGGCTAGGGAAAACAAACGTGAACAAATGCTAGTCGAAGTCGGATGTACAGAGCTAGAGACCTGACAATACAGTGCCTTAGATTTCACCTGTACCTCACTTCAACATATTGTGACATGTGGAAATATTTGTGGAAAGAGAGATAGGGAAAGGCAACGAGAGAAAATCATAGACAGTCTTGTGCACGGAAACGTGTCAGCACTTGAATTGATACATGCCGTTGCGGATCGCAAAGTGAGTAAAAAAGCATGATCGCCCGCGCCATTCAGCAAAGATTATTTGTCTTGACCAGTATGGCTTGGGGGATCGACCCATCTTAATAAATATTTGTATTATAGAATTTTCTGGAAATTATTTTGAAAGGTAAGGTGACGTGGAAAAGGTGGTGGGTGGGAGAGGTGGGAGTGTCTATGTCTCTGTCTGTCTATCTGCCTGCATACATGTGTATGCGTGCGTCTGTCCTTCTGGTGCGTGTGTGTGCACGCCCGCGCGTACGTTTGAACGTGCCAGTCAATGAGCGGACACAACAATCTTTGATACTCGAGCCCGGATGAGTGCAAAGAGAACATCAATCCCCAACACAAGCTGGAAAGAAAGATGGCAGAACGACATGACAAACAGTGCACCACCAAGTGTAGTCTACCTAGCTGCGGTATCGATCACAAGAAGGTAGACGGCAGAAAAAAACAGCACAAGCAAGGAAACGAAACACTGCAGTAGGCTAGGCCAGGTAAGGTGATTGAACAAGTTGAGCTATTAGTTACAAATGAGCTCCATTTGCCGACGAGATCGTACACCGCGTGTTGTATCCTTCGTGAGCCGGTAGCTATTTTTATCTTTTAGCCGTCTTTCATGGTGTCTCATCTCTGTTTATCTATCTATCCGTATTGCCTGTCTATATGGGTATTTGCCTTCGCGTGGGTTTTTTTTTAAAATAAAATATTTCTAGTCTTGTCTCGTCTCGTATCGAATCGTGTCGTCACGTCTCCTATGGTTTCTCTTCAGTTCTCTTCTCTTCTCTTCTCTTCTCTTCTCTTCTCTTCTCTTCTCTCTCTCTCTCTCTCTCTCTCTCTCTCTCTCTCTCTCTCTCTCTCTCTCTCTCTCTCTCCTCTCTTCTCTTCTCTTCTCGGCTCCATCTGTCGGAGTCTATCGTCTGTCTAATACTCCAAATAGATGAGAATCCGAACATTTGACGAATCAGCAGACATGCGTGCTATACACTGAGATTCCTCGGCTCCAGTTTAAAAATTATGTAATATTATTACTTCACATACACTAAATAACAGGATAATGATGTTTGGAGACCAGTTCCCTGCTTCTTTAGCTTTACTTCCCTGGACGCTTGTAGAATATTATGAGAATTGTCCGTCACCCTTATTGCAAAGCTTTCGAGCCTACTACTGCTTGCGGAAATATGCAGCCTCACCTAAGGATTGCACCGGGTTTTGCATTAGACACTACTATGCCACTGCAGTAGTAGTGGTAGTAGTGGTGGTGGTAGTGGTGGTCGTCGTCGTGGTAGTGGTCGTCGTCGTGGTGGTAGTAGTAATAATAGTCGCCGCCGTCGAAGTCGCTACCCACGTCGTCGTGGTCCCTTGAAAGTTTGTCTCATGTGGAAGTGGAAGAAGAAATCGTGTGTAGTTATTTTTCACGTGGAAACTACAGATATTGCGGTGGGACAAAAAGAATGGGGAAAAGAAACATGTGGCTGGACATGGAACCTACCAGAAGTGAAATTTGTCAGTGATCACTGGCAAGTGACCTTGTAACGGTCTTCTGATTGGCTAATTTGGCCAAGAATGATCGTCACGTGCTGAAGAGACCGAAGCGTGCCTCTTTAGGATTATCTACAGTGAGCAATTGAGAATTCCGCAGGGGTGTCTGAGTTAATTGGCATTTTATGTTCACGCGAACG
This sequence comes from Cepaea nemoralis, assembly GCA_014155875.1. Taxonomy (NCBI): domain Eukaryota; kingdom Metazoa; phylum Mollusca; class Gastropoda; order Stylommatophora; family Helicidae; genus Cepaea; species Cepaea nemoralis. The sequence continues at coordinate 256,717 of JACEFZ010016360.1, forward strand.
CCTGCCTGTCTGAGTGTCTATCTGTCCGTCCGCACGCCAGCCCCCCTGTCTCTCTTCGTGTGCTCTTCTCTGTCGAATTCTTTAGTACTTTATAACAAATAGAACCTCTACCAACATAGTATTTGGTCTTCTCACGCTCAAGATTACAAGATATTCATAGGACTTTCTCCCACAATATAGCAGGCGATCAGTATCCAAAGGCTTGCCGGTTTGAAAGGAAATTAACTACTGGTTGTCTGGCACATTTGACTTAGATTGACTCAAACTGTCTTGATTTTTCAAACCTCAAAGTTAACCCTTCCTACTGCAAATATTTGTTTGAAGATTAAACCGAGTGTTTGTAAAGTCTCACTACACTGTGTATGTAGAACACATTTGGAAAATGAAGTACATGACGTCATAAAAAATGTTGTCCACAGTCCATCGTGAAACAATTTGCAGCGAATGACTGTCGTTTGCTTGAGTAATTCTTTGCACTCCAAACAGAATAGAATAGTATTATCAACGGAAGAAAGAATTTTCAAAATTTGTTCTGCATACAAAGTGAGACTTTACAAACACCCGGTATATCGAAATATTGTCTGACGAGATTTTGAAGCCTGCGGTCGATGTTCGCTACGGCAGGGAAGTACTGGCTACCTTTTCCTCCACGCACTCTGGTCCACAAAATGTGATGGTACTAACACTTTACGTACCTACGGCAGAATACCACTGCTGGTCTTGTTGATTGTCTTCGGGAGAGCTTCCTAGTTTCTGTGCAACAGATTGTTGAATGTCTTCAGGACTTCGTACTAGTTTCTATGCGACAGATTGTTCAATGTCTTCAGGAGTGCGTGCTTGTTTCTATGCGACAGATTGTTGAATGTCTTCATTACTGCGTGCTTGTTTCTATGCGACAGATTGTTGAATGTCTTCAGGAGTGCGTGTTTGTTTCTATGCGACAGTTTGTTGCATGTATTCAGAAGTGCGTGCTTTTTTCTATGCGACAGATTGTTGAATGTCTTCAGGAGTGCGTGCTTGTTTCTATGCGACAAATTAATAAATGTCACACTGTAAACCAGTATTGACTACTCACAAGTATCTCTAATTAAAAGGGGTTAAAAGACAAGAGGATCGTGTTCATTGCACCGGTTTTATCCCATATGGCTCGGTTTCTCTCCTCAGAGCGGCTCGCCGAAAGCGTCGCACAAAGCACGAACTCCGTAGCTCCAGCTACGATCCCCCAGGAGTCTCTGACTACACCAGTGAACCGAATGAAGTGGCTGGAATTGAACCTACAGCCTTCGGAGCGCTAGGCAGGCAGCTTATCCGCTTTGCCACAGAGACTTCCTGCCTCTCTAATTATTGAAGTGAATATTACATTTCGTTGCTGTGTCACCAGCTTTTTTATTTCTTCTGGGGTATTTGTAATTTACGTCCCCATGGACGAAAAATCGGCAATGTGAGCTGTGAAATTCGCGTGGAATGCTTTTACATCTATCCGCGGTTGTGTGCAGCGTGAACTGTATGTTCGGAATGATGGCAGCCGGCCTGTCGCTGAACTGACTGGATTGCCTTATGCAGTAATGTGTGGCTGCTGGTTTTCTAGTGACTGCCGCTTCCATCGACGATGAACTGTATTATTCCTGGAGGACTTTTGTGTTGGCCTTCTGGCGGCGACATTATGCATAGTGCTGTTAGTTTGTCAAGACTCCTGTTTTTTTTTCACTTTTCACATGGGACAGTGTGGAGCATTTTGTGTGATATTAATTGGCACAGGAACGGAGCATAATGGGGACGACCCCTTGCTGTGAAACTGGAACCGCGACTTAATGACTAATGACTAATCAACATTTTAGTCCAACTGACCCGGTTTAGGGGTTGAACCCGCTACCTCAATATCAGCGCAGCGAATGTGTAAGAGCGAATGCTGTTATCCATTCTGCCATGCTGGCCCCAGCTCTGGTAGCACCGTTTCTGGTCCCGCCTGTAATCTTCTTGACTTGGGAAAGTTCACCCTTTCTTCATCATGTTGCATGCACGGAACGAGAAACATGATTAATTTCTCGTTAATGTCAAAGCATTTGGTGATATTTGTACTAGCATCAAACATCTAAATAAAAATAACCTTGCGCAGAGCATAAACTGGATGTGAGGTGTTTGTTTATCTTACACCTTCGGGTTATTATTTCCGAACGTAACATCTGCAAACGTTACATATGTTTTCATTGCTTTATATGTGGTGTTGCAGTGATTGATGTTTACCGTAGTTTTGAAGTACAGTATCATCATCATCATGCAGGTCAGCATGACCGCATGGATAAGAACGCGTGTTCTCAAACATCCGGTGTGCTGATACCGAGGTAAGGGATTCAACTCCTAGTCAACTGTGGAGGGCGGACGCGCCATGGACCAGGCCGACATCCTGAATGCTCTACGAGAAGTAAGACTTTTGCGAGAACCAAGTGATGACTGTGAATCTACAACAATGGCCAGACTGCGAGAGCAGCAAATTAAAAGAGGGGTGGCCAAACAAGAACACTACGCAACAAGCCAAAGAAGATTGATAAACCAACACAGAACTGGCGTTGTTAGCCGCTACACGTTGCGGGATTTGCTGAGGAGGGGATCCGAGCACTTATGGACTGAATGGTTCGATGTGCAATGAGGATGATCTGTCGACTAACTAACTAACTAACTAACTATGATAATCGTCGTTAGGTCTAATATAATTGCCGACACGTTTAATATAATTGCGGATAGGTCTAATATAATTGCGGATAGGTCTAATATAATTGCCGATAAGTCGAATATAATTTCCTATAGTTCTAATATAATTGCCGATAGATCTAATATAATTGCCGATAGGTCTAATATAATTGCCGATAGGTCCATACAAATATTCAGCCAACGCCATGAACCCAGCACGCCCCAAGACATGTTTTTTACTTTCCTGTTTACATGTTCAAGCTGATTAATCTTTATAAAACCCTGAACTAGTATATGTGAAACCCTAACAAATCACACTTCAACGGTAGTAGCTGTCATGGGAATACCATTACCACTTCTTCAGCTGTCCTGGGGTCTGGTAATGAGATATTCACAGAAGACAAGTGCTGACAGCTGATTTGTTTTAATTGGACAGTCATCAGTGTTCGAGCTGTCTTAATTGTTTTCAGGGAAACGTTTTCAGAGAGGACTGCCACTGGGTCTTTCATCTCCTAAGAGGCGATTATTGTGAATAGTGGCGTGTGATGGCTGGAAGCAACCAGCTTCGGAAAGCACCACTGTTGGAGAACTTTGGTAGTTTGTGTAGGGTGCGTTTTTAATGACTGTGGGGTTTTTGAAAATATTGCCGTTCCAAGTTTTATATTCACCGTCTGTGAACTCATGCAGCATAAAAGGTAAATACAAAACTTGGAACGGCAATATTTTCAAAATACCCCATAGTCATTAAAAATACGCCTTGTAGTAAGAGCATTGGGTATCGTGGTGGATAGAGGCTCGACTGCAACATTCATGCTCCTGGTTTCGATTCCCATAAGGACGTGTTTGATTTTTTTTCGAAATTGACCTCGGCTTCCGGGTTTACTCAGTCAAAAATGGGTTCCAAGAAATATCTTGGGGAGTGAAGGTAGCCGACGTGCTACTGATCACACCAACGCACTTAGTGTGTTTAAGGCGTTCCCATTTTCAATACCGGGAGTTCGGTGATCATGTGTTCAAATCCCCATTGATGCATCTAGTTTATAAAAATATGGTTTTTCAACATTTGAGTCCAACTGACCCAGGTAAGGATTGAATGGCTGTTCCATGTTTCTTCTAGACTAAAACGCGCAGCCGTATCCTCGAGATAATTCCTTGGAAAAGAAATAGATAAGAATATATTATCTGTGTCCTATCAAGTCAGAGATCGCCTTGCGTTGTTATTTTTGTTTTTTGTTTTTTTCGAAATGGTATGGGTGCCGGTCGTTCAGAAAGCAGTGGTAAACTTGCCAAGAAATCACAACAGCAAAAAAAAAATAATAATAATAATAATAATGCCGGTGTTGACTGTGACGTCCTACCGACTGCAACGATCTATCAAGTCAGATGCGGCATGCCACCCTTAAGCCACACTCTTGAAATAGAATGGGATGGGATAATAAATGTTCCTATCCAGTCAGAGGCGTAGACTGCACCCCCAGATCACATCATTATAATTGATTAAAATAAGATAATAATGTGTGTTTTCTTTTCCAGCAATTAATTTAACCTCCTTTCAATATTTAACAACGTCTTGTCTTTAACTTTGTAATCTTCTGAGATATTTCACACAAAAATTCCACCAGACAAGAGGGATAACCGGCATTTCGTCAGAAAGGGAAACAAGTCCACTCAACACGGCATGTCGGATTAGAGATTGTTCTATTTGAGTTTTACGGGGTTTCTCGACGCGTCTGCTTAGGAGGTCAGCATGGCTGAATTGATAAGAACGTTTGTTTTTAAACATTATATGTGCTGATGCTGAGGTAGTTAGACTAAGATGTTGACTCCTGGTTCTTGACTTGGGAACGTAAATTGCAAGTACCTCAGAAGTCGGAGTGGGTTCGCCTGATGGCAAGAGAGACTAGTAACAGGGAAAGCTAAACCACACGTACAATTCGGTCCAGCGCGTTAGAAATAGTAGCACGTGAGTTCATTACGTTTGAATTGAAATCGAGCGAGGGAAAAACAAATTTAACTTTAAAAAAAACAACAACATTATGTTGGTTTAGAATTAGACATTAATAAAGGATCTCCGTGGCGATATAGTTCAGCCGAAGGGTGTGAGTTCGATTTCGGTCTCCGTCATTCTGTTCACATGTGCAGTTATTCCGGAGACTTCTGGGAGTCGTCACTGAAGCTACTGAGTTCCTGTTTTTTGCGACGCTTGCAGCAGGCCGTCCTGTGGAAAGAGACCAGGCTATATGGAATGAAACCCGGTGTAATGAACTCCATCCTTTCGGCTGTAAACCCCTGGTGGTACCTTAATAATTAGCAGGGGTTTACCACTTCTGGTACGGATTTTTCCTCTCCTACTCCTTTTGCTACTACTACTTCCACGACTACTTCTGTTACTACTTCTACTATTTCTACTACCACTACTACTACTGCTTCTACTACAACTACTACCACCACCACAACTTCTTCTACTGCACAACTACTTCTACTTATACTACTACTACTACTACTACTACTACTACTACTACTACTACTACTACTGCTGCTACTACTACTACTACTACTACTACTACTACTACTACTACTACTACTACTACTACTACATAAAGCCAGCTACTGGTTCCATAAACATTATCCAACTGCACACACCTAATAAAGCCTAATTTTATTGTCAGCGTCATTATCATCAATATTATTTTCTTTTATCTGACCGGTCTGTCCACCTCAGTAGCACATATTGGCAAAAGTGTTCCCGCCTCATTAATAGCCAGGCGATTGGGGGACCTAATTGGTTTGTGTAAATCGTCCACTTTGGTTTACAACCACTTCTGCACGCCAACACCAGATTCGCCTCGTCCATATATGCTTCTCTCTCTCTCTCTCTCTCTCTCTCTCTCTCTCTCTCTCTCTCTCTCTCTCTCTCTCTCTCTCTCCCCCCCCCCTCTCTCCCCCCCCCCCCCCCCAATGAGTGCTGTGCTGATAAGGATTACATAGACACAAATAATAATTCCTTTGAGCTAAACAGAAGTACATCCAGAAAAGATAGACCAGGACGTTGTTGCTTTACAACTTTCATCAGCTTATAGCACACGTTGATAAATAAGACAATTCTAAAGGATGTAATTAAAACGCGTTTAAAAATCAAGAAGCTTTAAAATAAAAAGATCAAGTGCATGTTAACAAATTTAGTTATCATGCCTGTCTGTCTATCTGTATAACCATCCAACCCTCACTCATGCCCATCCTTTATATATATATATATATATATATATATATATATATATATATATATATATATAGAGAGAGAGAGAGAGAGAGAGAGAGAGAGAGATTATATTGGAGAGTAGACTTTCAAAGTCTATTACATTAAATCTTTTTTTTTCAAAATATGATAAAGCAAAGTAGTTTCAGTCTCCGTGGTCCCACTTTGTTTATCTTCTTCTCTCCTCCTCCCCCACCCCCTGCTTGCCCGCAGCCAGGACCACACGAAAGTCATTAAGTCAGATCAATTGTGCACCATTCCAGCTGCCTCCCCTTGATGTATTACGGCCGTCGGCTGGTTACTCTAAGCTGATCACATTTAGGTAGGTTTCTTGCAGTTAATCTCCCGCTGCCATCACACGTTGGCCGACTTCATGAGTCAGGCACGGAGACTGTCCTACTCCAGGCTGTCTCTGGGTAAAATATTACTGACACATGGGGGGTATTAGCTGTCTTGGTATTACTGTCTGTACTGTCATGTTGTGTACTGTTTGTACCATCTGTATGGGAGCGTTGTGAATACCCTGGGTAGTTAGAGTAACTGTCAGTGATTGCCTGGGAGAGGCTAATGAAACTAGGGCATTATGTACACTTATGAAAGACATAAATAGCGTTGTTGGCAGACAGACATTCAGGATGACGGGCAGACAGACAGACAAGCAGATAATATGTAGACTGTTTTTAATAGTCGAAGTTATGAGTGTAATTGTAAGATACGTAAAGATACACGGAAAATAGTTAGCTAACTAACTATACATGGAAAATATTAGCAACGAAAGCCAGACACTCGGCGAGAGAGAGAGAGAGAGAGAGAGAGAGAGAGAGAGAGAGAGAGAGAGAGAGAGAGAGAGAGAGAGAGAGAGAGAGAGAGAGAGAGAGCTAACTGTCAACTTTATGCCATTGAAAACACACACGCGCGAGCACACATTTCCTAATTCAATTGCAAGCTGTACCCACGCCAAGTCTCTCTTTATGACCACGTCTAGCATGCTCACACAAACACACATGAAAAATGCAAGCCTTTTCTCACATGGACCAGCGGATCGATGAGCAAATGACAGGGGTTTTCTTCAAACACATACACACTGTCACATGTACATGGTCAATTAACCCATTTTACGCGCGCGCACGCACACACAAAATATTCAACAGTTGCAAAATACATCAATTAATGTCACCAGTACTCCTGATACTTAATGAAAGCAATGTGCTTTTCTTTCTTTCTTTCTTTCTTTCTTTCTTTCTTCTTTCTTTCTTTCTTTCTTTCTTTCCTTCCTTCCTTCCTTCCTTCCTGTCTGTCTGTCTGTCTGTCTGTCTGTCTTTCTTTCTTTCTAGCTTGTTTAGCCATCCCTCCATAAATTCACAGCTGACTACTTACATATCTATCTAGCTATCCATTCATCATTTACCTTTTCCTTCCATTTACAGACTTGTCTGTCTGTCTGTCTGTCTGTCTGTCTGTCTGTCTGTCTGCCCTTTGAAAATAAAGAGTATTCTATCTACCTATTGGTCGATGGTCGGTCGGTCGTTCGGTCGGTCGGTCGTGGTTCTTACGGCAGAAGGTCGCCCCATAATGCTCCGCTCCAGTGCCAGTGAATATCACATGAAATGCTCCTCAAGTCTCATGTGAAAAGTGGAACAGACAGCAGTCCAGACAAACCAACAGGACGCAGAGCCTGCTGCCAGAATGCCAACACAACTATCCGCCACTAAAAGTATACAGTACATTGTCGGTGAAAGCGGCAGTCACTAGAAAACCAGTTGTTATACACACATTACTGCTTGAGGCACAGCCAGCTATTTCAGCAACCGACCGTCCGCCTTTTTTCTGAACATGCAGTTCACAACACAAACCACCCCGAACAGATATAACAGTATTCCACATGAAATCTACAGCTCACAGTTTCGCTCCACGCACTTAACTCAGTAGCTGGGTGACGGAACCACGCACTACCAGTCCAGCATGAGGAAAATGCGTAAGAAAACCTTAGCCACATGCAATAACTCCAGAGACCTTAACAGCTCATCAGTCTATCCGCCATATTGGACCGGAATAACTTCTGCTGTAACAATTTTCAAGAAATCATAAGTAGTCAAGATGTCGGAACATTTCCTGTACCAATCTTCAAGAAATCATAAATCAAGATGCTTGCATAATATGTTTATGTTCAAAATATCGTATAGTGGTAAATATCTCGGAATGGCGTTTCCGGTACTAAATTTCAAGGAATCCTGGGTGACAACGAGCGCGGATGACAGCTAGCAATTTTCTATCTACCAGTCCTCAACAACGTGACGCGTTGATGGGACTTGTTTGTGCCACGGACGATCTTAATTATGAAAATTACGGTAATTATTATACACATCCCTCTGACAACTACAACATTAAGTACTGCACTCTCCAACTGAAGATGATTACAGATGTCATGTGATGTATGTTCTAGTTTACGACTATTAGACTTTGATTGCAAATCCGCATACGCCTTTATCATCACCACATAGGAGATTCTGTGCTAAACGTCGCTCTTATTACTGTCAGCCGAAAAACCTCTCTATCTCTTGTGTCCATCTTACTCCTATCTCGTCTTCCAGAAACTTCGCCTTCCATTCCACGCTTTTCTCTCCAAGTTACCGTGTCTTTAAAATAGCTAAAGTATTCTAGTTTCCGAGACATAAAGAACTACACAAATTAGATGTTTTAAGAGCAAGCATCTTTCTCATTGTAACATACGCCAGCGAGACCTGGACACTTACTAAACAAGCTGAACAGCGCATAAATGTCTTTGAATATAAATCTTGTAGGAGTGTTCTAAGAGTATCTTGGATACAGAAAAGAACAAATGCATCCATACGACAAGAGCTGAATATTGAAGATGGTTGGCTATTAAAGACGATAAAACAAAGAAAACTTAAATATTTTTGTCACTTGAATTGTCATAAGTTGGGTGAGAACAATAACGGACGAGTAGTGCAGGATGTGGCAGATGATCTCCAGATGGGTGTATCGGACGCTGGACATCTTGCTTATGATCGAGAGGTTTTCCAGGAGGTTGTTATGGGAGCGAGGTTCTGCAAAGGACATGCTACTGAATGAATGCGACGTGACACTGTTTATAATTCAGTTTTATTCGATGTTCAGGTTTCGTAAAATTTCTATATTTGTTTTTGTCTCGGTCGACGATATTCTAAGAACGTTTATGTAAGGTTTCAACTCAAAATGCCCCAGTTTCTTCTCCAGTGATTGCGAACTTATCAGGGAAAGTGTATGTGGTGTTTTGAAATGGCAGATTGCCTCACGGTACGTTGATACTTATATAATCGCCCTTGTGGCGTCTTCGGCATTCAGCAGATGATAATGTGATAAGTATTTGGCCAAACGAACATCCTATATTTACACGAGTGAAGGGAACGAACGAATGAACTTTATTTCAAAGGTTTACGAATTGGGCATCGCAGGCCCGTAAAACATTCTGTCCTTCTTATCTCTTTACTGTCATACTTTATTTCATTAACACATCACAAATCTTAGACAACAACAATAACAATGTGTGCACTTAGACACTGGAAATGAGCAATAATAATTAATACATGGCTCATTAATGCTAATATTTTTGATATATCAGTTAGAATTCTCTAAGGTAAATACACCGTACCACTATTAGGAGTGTGTTAATTATACTGGTGTGTCTGTCTGTGTCTGTGTCTGATTGCGTGCGCGCGCTGAAACAGTGTTCAAATAGTCTTCGAATGTATTCATGGGGTTGGTGGCGACGTTGTTTTGTTGTGGAAAATGATTCCACAGCTGAGCTACTCAGTCTGTGTACTTGTCTGTGCTTGAGCCATCTGGCAGAATCCTCGTTTTTTAAAGACCCGGATACTATTCTGTTACCGACAAACACGGACCTAGTGGTCGGGCTTAATCCACATCAGATGGCCGAACCATTCTACTTTCTATGTCATTGTATGTATTCTATACCTGATATTGCTCCAATTATTCCCAGTTTTTATTTTTATGTTTTAAAGCCAAAATTAATGGACCATTATGTGACAGCAGTGGTAGCTACAAAAGCGCTCATATGTGTGTATATTTGTCTGTCTGTCTGCCTGCCTGCCTGCATGCATGTCTGTCTGTCTGCATGTCTGTCTGGCTGGCTGCCTGAAGACTATCATTGTGGAATGCCATCAATAGAATGTATCCAGATCACCTGGGATTGAGAATTGTTGGATATCGAACGCCAACACCATTTGGCAGAGACAGACAGACAGAGACAGGGGTCCACTGACAGTAAGACGGTCCCCGCGGATGACATTTTCGTCTCGCCACTGTCTGTCATTATAGTCGATCTTAATTTTCTGGTTTCAGCGACACCCAGACGAGACTGAACACCTGATACTCATTACGGAACTCGCCAACCTAACGTAACTTAAAACCGTTAAAAACCACCGTATTGCGACAAATCATACGCTGCCTTTTTTGTTAACCGTTACATGACAAAACGCCGTTAGTTTCCTTCTCGTCTTCAGTACCAGACGGGTATCGCCTTATAACTAACTGATCCTTTGTTACGCTGTGGTGGAAACTTGACATTGAAGTATCTAAATCCTTTGGAGGAAACAACCACCTAGGTCTAATCTCTAATAATCCGTGTGTGTTGTGCTGAATGGTGATCTGGTTACCTTTTAATGTGCTTCTCTGCGGACATGAAATTCAGGTATCGGTCTTGCACAACACAAACAACTGGTTTCTGAGCTTGTCGGAGTGGGGAAGGGCGTCCTTTACAACACAATGGAATTTGTACTTTGGTATCGGATCTGGGGGAAGTCCTTTAACTCTATTCGATAGGTGTAATTGTTTTTCAGAGCTCAAACCAACTAAACGTCAAAGCATAGGATTGTAGAGTTAAAAATTAATCAACCAACCAATTAACCAACCAAATAACTAACTTTAAAAGGTCACTGCTGTATTTGTACCATTGCTGATACCCCCCCCCCTCTCTCTCTCTCTCTCTCTCTCTCTCTCTCTCTCTCTCTCTCTCTCTCTCTCTCTCTCTCTCTCTCTCTCTCTCTCTCTCTCTCTCTCTCTCTCTCTTTCTCTTAACTCACCCCAAGCTATCCTATTCTTAGTTATCTAATGTGGCTCTGTCCAAGGCCTCTCTCTATTATTCGATACTGTCTCTGAATCTCTTCTCTTTGTGTTTTAGAATTTCCTATAATTTTGTTTTCCCTAAGACAAAGGCATTTCTAGGTGCATTATTCTCAGGCTTTCTCAATATATGTCCTATCCAACTCCTGCCTCGTTTCCTTGTCTTTTGATTCTGGGGTATTTATTTAGTGTTCTCCAGAGGTTTCACGTTGATGTTTTTGTCATACCATTTCACTCCTATTCTGCATAGGCAGTAATGTAAACTCTTGCTGGGTTTTGCTAATGTCATGGCAATATTGTCAACTGCTGCTGGGTTTTTCTAACGTCTGCACGTGTTTTTTTTCTGAGCCGAGAGAAGTAAACGACACTTGCCCGAACAGGCGCCACCGGGGGGGGGGGGGGGGGGGGGGGGGGGGGGGGGGGGGGGATACTATTACCATTATTAAACTACAGCTGCTACCTTTAACGCAATAAGCAGACATGCTGAGAAACATCAGTGGAAATGTGGATTATGGGAAAAAGAATACCACCAGGAAATGAGCACCACGATGAAAAGAATGCCAGGCCACTAAGACCTCGATGAAAAGAATACCAGACAGAGAATATCATGACGAATAAGAATACTAGGAAAATTATACTGCGTGGAAAAGAAGCACAGGCAAAGATTAGAATACCACGAACGGAAAGAAACAACGAAAGAGACAGCCCTTCAAGGAAACCATCTTTTAAAAAAATTAAATTTAAAAATAAAAATAGTCGACAGAGGATCCCGTTTCTATCGCAATATGGCATATTCCTAACATGTTTAACGTTGACTTCTCGTCCATGACGTACATTACAAGTACCTCAGAAGTCGAAGTGGGTTCGCCTGATGGCGAAGGACACTGATAGAAGGGGAAGCTAATCCACACGCGAAAATCAGTCCTAGTGCACTAGAATTATTAGCACGTGTATTGACAACGCTTGAGTTGAAAGTAAGCGAGCGGGAAAAACAATTCTAGGGAATTAAAACCCGTTGCATCTGCTTAGTCGGGAAAAATTTGTACTGTTGTCGTTCCCTGAGTATATTAATACACTGGTGTAAATGGAGTTGTAGTCTTTAAGTCATCACAATGCAGGGACACTTCTTTTAACTCACATACACTGTTCTCCTACTTCACCATCTCACTCTCTCTCCCTCTCTCCCCTACTCTCTCTCTCTCTCTCTCTCTCTCTCTCTCTCTCTCTCTCTCTCTCTCTCTCTAGATAGTCTCCCCTAGTTCAATTAATCAATGACTTTACTCACTTCAAAAAAGTGCAGCACGTTTAGTTTCAAAAGGGAAGCATAATTCATATCATTTAACCTTCTAAGTTTAATACCACTTCATAAACGTTTATCGTTCAATAAATCCAAATTTAACTCACGCGATTGGAAAATACACATATCTGAGCCCGCGTTGTCGAACTCGTGTAAGTGGTCTTTGTTTCTCAACACTTCTGATATTATGTCGGCAGTCACAGCAATGGTACATACATGGGAATGATTGTAACGGTCACCATCACATGGCAGGTCTTTTATGGAACGTAGATAACATCACGACCCGCGGAAAAGATTCTCGATCCTTTGTCCAGTTCCCTTGCCGCGGGCATTTTCATGTCGAAGAAGTCTGCAGAGCCTTGTGTCCATCTTGGTGCTGGCCGATCTCTGCCTCTTCATCAAGGAAATTTGCCCAGTAGTAGTAGTAGTAGTAGTAGTAGTAGTAGTAGTAGTAGTAGTAGTAGTAGTAGTAGTAGTAGTAGTAGTAGTAGTGGGGGTGGTGGTGGCGGCGGTCGTAGTAGTAGTAGTTGTGGTGGGGCTGGTGGTGGCGGCGGCGGTCGTAGTAGTAGTAGTAGTGGTGGTGGCGGTGGCGGCGGCGGCGGAAATAGTTCATCACCGCACCGACGGCAGTGGCAGTCAACCAGAAGCCCAGCAGCCACGCATTTCTGCCTAAGGCAAAAACCGGTCAACTCTGGGACATAGCCACCTGCCATCGCTCCGAACATGCAGTCATGTTCCAAAAAAAAAAAAAGACTTGGGCAGATTCGAAAGCACTTCACATGAAACTCACAGCTCGCAGTGTCGCGCCACGCACTGACTCAGTAGCAGGGCGACGGAACCATCACGCCTCCTTAGTCGCCTCTTACGACATGCGTAGTATGCTACAGTGTTGCTATTATTTGCTTCCCTTATGGGCCCCGGCAACACACGGGAGCGTGGCAGTAGTAGCAATGGTGGTAGTAGCTGCAGTAGTAGTAGTAGCAATTGTAGTAGTAATAGCAGTAGTGGCAGTTGTAGTAGCAGTAGTAACAGTTGTAGTAGTAACAGTAGCAGTAGTAGTAGCAGTTGAAGTAGTAGTAGTAGCATCAGTTGTAGTAAAAGTAGTAGTAACAGTTGTGGTGGTGGTGGTAGTGGCGGTATTGGTGTCAACGCTCCTGCACTAAACTGAGAACACATTACTTGATGTGAAGGAGATCGGAGCTATGCCAGATATGTTCCCAGTGTAATCAATGTGGCCCTTGAAGCTAATCAATCAATCGGCCAAACAATCAGTCAATCGATACATTTTGTTATTTCCAAACGACTCTGACTTGTAATATGGCCAGCATATTTCAGCCTCCGAGAGATGATTTTGATAGTAACCATAGAGCTACGAACATGCCCTCTTGGAATGCTGTAAATTACCCGCACTCATGGCTGCTGTTTAAGGAAACTGGAATATGTTTAAACACAGACGCAGTAAACAATAAAAGTAGTGAATAATACCATATCATATGAAGTGGATAATATAATACATACCGAGTGTGTGTAAAGTCTCTCTACACTTTGTATGCAGAACAAATTTGAAAAGTGAATTACGTCATTAAAAGAATGTGCCCCACAGTCCATCTTGAAGCAGTATGGGGTGGATGGATGTCGTCTGCTGGAGAAATTCTTTGCACTTCAAACAGATTGGTGATATCAACGAAGAAAGAATTGTCTTCATATTTATTCTACATAAAAAGTGTAGTGAGACTTTACAAACACCCTGTATATGCACCTGACGAGATCCAGTGAAATAGATAAGGAAAGAAATCGTGCAATTTATTGCTTATGGCTTCTATGTTACAGTTCACTTAAGAAATATATTGTTTTGAATGGAATAAGTATGAAACACCTGAGTACATTACCTGTCAGAATAGATTTATAAAACACTAGTAGTATACTCTCGTCGGTGACGTGATGACGGTGAGAATCAGCAGTGGTTCGAATCGCATGGGTAACTTACGGGGTATGTGAGCCGGCCGCTCAGAAAGCAATGGCAAACTACTGAGCGTAATCTTGCCAAGAAATCAACATACAGCTGAAAGATGCTGGTGTTGGCAGCGATGTCCTTTAAAGGATATGCAAAAAATGAGACTCTCTTCTCCCATTGCGCGTTTGGACAAATAAAAGGTACCTATCCCTTATCTATTATTTATCACAAATATTGACAGTGAGAGATCTGCGTGACCTACGCGTTTAAACTTTCTCTTCTTACGGAGGCGTAGTGGGTGCGTTCTTTCCACACACCGGTCAGTTGGATTTTAATATTGGCTTCTTGTTCAGAACGTAGGGGCAAACTACTACAGGGTGTTTTTTTTTTTAATATATATAATTACTGTACAGTGTTTGAAAATATTGCCGGTCCAAGTTTTATATTTACCTATTATGTTGCATGAACTTTAAAGATGGTGAATACAAAACTTGGACCGGCAATATTTTCAAACACTGCACAGTCATTAAAAATACACCCTGTACAAGTAAACTTGCCTAGTAAATCGTAGACAACCATTAGGGGCTGGGGTTTGCAATGTGTTGCACAGGACATGTGTCGCATTGACGATAACTTGTGGAAATTTTCCTTGAAACGTACCCGAAGATTAAAGTGTCGATCTTAGGCCAAATGCCTCGCCTGGACTGCGTTGAGTTTGTGTTTGTTCATCTTTGATAAAGTTATCCATCGCATGATTGGTCTTGATCTAACTCCTTTAACAGAGCTGCTGTGATTGTCGCTGTAGAGCCGCTCCCTCTAGACCAGTGGTTCTCAACCGGTGGGAAATTCCCCCCCCCCCCCGGAAAGAGGGGGGGGGGGGTGAGAATTTTAGGGGTTCCGGGGTCGTAGGGTTTTATGGTTTCCATAACCTCACATTTTATGTAGACTAGACTTGTTCTGGTATGTGTTATTAAATTTAGTTTCCCTGTTTACGTATACTGTGTAGGGGCAGGGAAATGGCGGGTAATTTATAGTGAGGAAATACGAAATAGGGGAACGACGTTCTGAACATATGGTGAAGGGGTGCGTGGGCCAAACGAGGTTGAGAACCACTGCTCTAGGCATTAAGTTACAGTCTGGTACTATTTCAAGTTTTGGGAGACGGGATGAGAAGAAATAAACTGGAGGACGTGGTGACAACTGGCAAGATTGAGGGGAAAAGAACAAAGGGAAGGGGAGGCATAGAAGTAAGCACCTGGATGGCTTGGCCACGTGGCATGGCCGAGACAGGAACACTGAGCAGATCCATGACACTAGTCATCGTGTGAGATGGCGAAACATGACCGCCCACACTTATCGGCACGGCTCATTGTGATGGTCATGACTATTCAGTATCTAACCTACGCGGAGGAATCACTGCCAACCTAAAGCTAAACCCAGCCAGTCGGTATATGACGCCTTGAAGCATGATCTGCATGCATCATCATATGTTTCTTCGGAGGTCGGCATGGCCGAATGGATTGAAACGCACGTTCTTAATCATCCGGTGTGCTGATGCCGAGATAAGGGATTCAACTCCTACACCGGACAGTAGAACTAGAAAGTTGACTTCTCTTCCTTGACTTGAGGACGTAAACTGCAAGTATCTCTGAAGTTAGTTAATCCAATAACAGTCAAAGTGTCTAGTGTGCCATCTAAACTCTACTATATACCTCTACTTCTATAATTGCCGATCATCACCTAGTACCGTCCAATATTAACAAAAGCAATCAGAGTGTCTAGTGCGCCCTCTAAACTCTACTGCATTCATCTACTTCTGTAAGTGGCGATCTGTACATGTATATCTACTTCTGATCTTATTTCAGTGTGGCCTCAAGGGTTACCCAACAGTTAGTAATTCCGTCTAAATATTCCTTCTACCTTCTTACTCGATCTTAAACCTACACGCCACAAAGCGCATTGGGCATTTTCTGTCAGACATACCTGTCGCCACTCGGTCGGTAAACTGTCATTTACTGCCAACATAGTGCCTCGCGGTATTTGACATGGGTGTCTGTGAACCTGGGGAATTAAAGCCGCCTGGCTAGTGCACTCGCCGCGAACTGTGCAGGTTAGAATTTTATTTTTGCCCCCGACAGAGGAAAAAAAATACCACTCCTTACCGAAGATTCGAACCAGGGTCTCCCGAAGGAGAATCCGGCATCCTAGCCACTCGGCCAGCCGATCCTCTAATATGGTCAATATCATAAGGGTCGCCTTTAGTTCCCACGCCGTTTCCTGATACCAAATTTAGGCTGGGATCGACCTGGAACGCAAGGTCAATTTTTAAAATTCGAATCAGCCCCGAAGCGAATCGAACCCCTGACCACCCGTCGTATACATAACTGGTGTGTTTTAATTGTGTGATTTTGTACCTTGTTAGGTGATGATCCCTGCAGTCCCAATGCTGGCAAGACTTCCTTGTTCCGCGTGTTATTCTGACATGAAATTCAACCTACATGTCGATATAACCACATCTCCGAAGCCTCCATTTTTCCATCGCGCTGATTGTTCTTTGTCCGCGTAGCTGACTCGTTACATTAATTACTGACTGTAACATCCTCATTAATGATAATTTACACTTGGTTTTTCTCGCCTCACTGCTGTCATTATTATTATTAATATTATTATTATTATTATTATTATTATTATTATTATTATTATTATTATTATTATTATTATTATTAGGGGTCATGAACTCAGTTTCACAATTTCGACATACCTTATTTCGATGTCAGCTGCAGGCTTTGTGGTCGCAGATCGTTTTGCGCTTCTTTGCGCAATGGTACGAGCGTCGGCCGTACACAAAGAAATGACAAACTGCTGAACATAAATTTGCCTAGAACATTGCAAACGGCCAATAAATTATGGGGTTGATTACGAAATCCTGTATCGGAATTACAGCTGATTTTTATTATTATTATTATTATTATTATTATTATTATTATTATTATTATTATTATTATTATTATTGTGCGTTCCGAACAGTTTCCATCTATGGGTCTCTTGTGTGGCACGCACGCACGCACGCACACACACACAAGAGTCTCTGAGAAAACCGCACTCATAGTCCAGAAACGAACCTACTATCTTCGGAGTGTGAGGCTGGCGGTCTGACCACTTCACCACGGAGTCCCCAAAGATTGGAGAGGGGTGGTCCAGAAAGGAGAGACGTGTGTCTGGGAAGAAAAAGAGAGCAGGATATCATTTGGCCATCACATCTGACTCTGTTTGGACACATCATATTTGAGGGCTTAACACTTCACGCCCGGGTGACAGTTTCTGCCGGCAAATAAAGACGATGGTTTTAACATTTATTTTTTACGTTTATTGTTTTGACAGCCTCATTATTAGAGGTGAAATAGATCAAGGGGCTCGTTTTCGTGCATGGGTGTAAGGTCGTTGGTGTTATTCTCCGTATTGGGTAAATGTGTCGTGTCATCAAGAGCTCCGTTTTCGTGCATGGATGGATGTAATGTCGTTGGTGTTATTCTCCGTATTGGTTGAATGTGTCGTGACATCAAAATATCCGTTTTCTTGAATGTGTGTATGGTCGTTGGTGTTAGTTAGTTAGTCGCAGTTCCAACTTCACAGCAACGGGTCGTCCCCATTATGCTCCGTTCCTGTGCCAGTGAATATCACACAAAACGCTCCCTACTGCCCAATGTGAAAAGTGGAAAAGACAGGAGTCTCGACAAACAACAGCCTGCACAGATACACTGTGCATAATGCCGCCGCCAGAATGTCAACACACCAGTCCCCCACGAAACACCCAATTCATCTCTGATGGAATCGGCAGTCATTTTCCTATCTGGATGTTTCCTAGATGTTCACCCACACAGTCCACGAAAATACAGTTCATCACCTACGGCAGTGGCAATCAACCAGAAGCCCAGCAGCCACGCATTTCTGCATAAGGCAAAAACCGGTCAACTCTGGGACATAGCCACCTGCCATCGCTCCGAACATGCAGTCACGTTCCAAAAAAAACAAAAACACTTGGGCATATTCAAAAGCACTTCACACGAAACTCACAGCTCACAGTGTCGCGCCACGCACTCACTCAGTAGCAGGGCGACGGAACCATCAAGCCTCCTTAGTCGCTCTTACGACATGCGTGGTAGGCTACAGTGTTGCTATTCTTTGCTTCCCTTATGGGCCCCGGCAACACACGGGAGTCGTTGGTGTTATTCTCCGTATTGGGTGAATGTGTCGTGTCATCAAGAGGTAGTTTTTCGTGCATGGGTGTAAGGTCGTGGGTGTGGCGGTTAACTCATGTATAATTCTGCGTATTGGGTGAATGTGCTGTGTTACCAGAATAATGAAAGAGGAGGAGGCAGGAGTATAGCTAGTAGTGGTGGCGGTTGTGATAGGAGTAGTTATATAAATCGTGGATGTGGTGATGATGGTGGTCATCGCCGTGGTGGTGGTATTAGTAGTATCGGTGGTACAAGTGGTGGTGGTATTAGTAGTATCGGTGGTACAAGTGGTGGTCGCCGTCGTAGTGTAGATAGTCGGTGTAGTGGTGGAGGTGACGGTAGTAGTAGAAGTAGTAGTAGAATTGACGGTAGTGGTGGCAGTAGTTAAGGTAGTAGTAGCATTAGTATAGTAGTAGTTGTACTTGTAGAAGTAATAGTAAGTGTTGTAGTATTAGTAGTAGCAGCGGTGGTGGTGGTGGTGGTCTAGTAGTAGTAGTAGTAGTAGTAGTAGTAGTAGTAGTAGTAGTAGTAGTAGTAGTAGTAGTAGTAGTAGCAGCAGCAGCAGCAGGTGTTGTAGTAGTAATAGTAGTAGCACCATCAGCAGCAGATGTTATGGTATTATTAGGAGCAGCAGTAGTAGTAGTAGTAGTGGTGGTGGTGGTGGCGGCGGCGGCGGCGGCGGCGGTGGTGGTGGTGGTGGTGGTGGTGGTGGTACTAGCAGCAGCAGCAGGAGGAGAAATAGCAGTAATATCAGCAGTGGCGGCGTCTGCAGCAGTAGAAGTAATCGTGGCGATGATGATGTAGCACCCTTCACTGAATCGAGAAGATTCTGCGGGATCTGAAGTAGGTGGAAGCACTGACATATATTTTCACAGTGTGATCAAGATGACGCTTGAATCTAATTATTCGATTAGTCAGCCAAACAATCACTTAATTACTCAAAAAGGTGGTCAATCAGTCGGTTAGTTAATCAATCTATTTGTCAGAGAATCACAACTACAAATTTCGCCTTTTCCCGTCAAACTGCATATCTTTGCTGAAAGATTTAAAACACGCACGGTATTGAATGGTTCTGAAAGATATTTCCGGTGTCCCGTGTACATGCGCAGTAGAGAATGTCCGTTGATTTTACTGCGTTATTTGTTAATATTATTATTTATTAATATTCACTTTAATTATCAATTATGACGAAGGACGAGTTCTAAGCTGATTATGATGTTCATCGTATTTCCTAATACTTAATGGGAGGGAATCCTGCGGCAGGTATGTCTCGTGGGATCAGTCAGGGATCTAACGACGCGTGGTGACCTTTCCCCCTTGCTCTACATCCTTTCTTTTCTCCAGATTCAACTTAGATAGGATGACTTGTCATTGACATATGTCCCAGTGCTTGTATTTAGCAGGTATCAGTAGCCACTGATATACAGTTATCGGTTAGTTAAGTTAGTTAGTCGACAGATCATCCTCGTTGCACATCGAACCATTCAGTCCATAAGTGCTGATCCCCTCCTCAGCAAATCCCGCAGCGTGTAGCGGCTAACGACACCAGTTCTGTGTTATTTTATCAATCTTCTTATATAGTAGCATACAGTCATCTTATATAATACTACTACAACTACGACTAGTATTACTACTACTACTACTACTACTACTACTACTACTACTACTACTACTACTACTACTACTACTACTGGGTCGACCCCAAATCCGTACTGGTCGGAAAAAACATATTCCTGCCTCTATTGTGGAAAGAACCCAAACCACTGACTTACCAAGCAAGCGTACTAACCACTACGACACTGCGGCTCCAACACACCAACATAAAATAAAGGAACAGCGAAAGCCACGAAACATAATCACGTCTTCAGCCTTGAAAACGACATATTCAGTTATTCTAGTGATTGCTCTTCGTGTCTTAATTTTGCCACAAAACAATTTAGGTAATTCACATTTGATGGGGTCACACGAAAGACGCCAGCTTTTTCTCATACAATCTGTATACAAAGGGTACTTATGGAAATTGTTTAACGAGTGTTGGATTTAAGTTGATTAGTTAAACGTATTTGAAATTGTTTGTCCCGCCATTTGCTTAAAATAGCTCTTTCTTTGTCTGGGCATTTGCTTGGCACGAGCGTATTATAGTCCGTAGTTCTAATAGATATAATTGTTTGTTTACTTTGATAGCTGTTTTCATTGGAGAAATTTTGTTTGTGTCACAGAATTTTAGTGTTGGTGTTAATACGTTATATGTGATTATTTTTTTTTATTATTTGTTTGCTTTCTTGGTTGTTTTAGTTGATGTCATCCGTGCTCTAACTTATTTGTCTATATTTCTTCATCGGTGTAACCAGAGGATCTTGCCTCCGGACTTACAGGAAAGGCCAGACAGACACATATCAGACCGCTACTTGTACTTCTAGGTGTGTGACTCTTCGCTGGCTGTTGAAGATGAGGACGGAGCACGTATGGGAATGTCCCGAGAGCTGTTATGTTGTTTCTTGACTCAACTCAATTCAAGAATCCATCAGTGTAATGTCTTGCGTCGCTGCATATTTCTTCATAGGTTTATTATATTTCCACAAGTTTTTCGTGCAAATAGTTGTTAGGTGCTTTAGTTGGGGCCATCAAAGATCTCATTGATTTTACTATAGTTCTTCGCCAGTTTAATATTTTGCATCTCTACATATTTCTTCATCGGTTTAATTTGTGCTTCTCTTCAAGTTGTTGTTTAAATATATGTTGGTTGTTTTAGTTGAGGTTATCAAGCCTCATTTATTTGACTATAGTTCTTCATATTTTGTGTCTCTACAAAGGTTTCGTTGGTTTCATTTTTATTCCTTTCTTTGCCTTTGTTAGCGAGAGTTCTTCAAGAGACTTTTTACGTTGTTTTCCTATCAAGTAAGTTCATCAGAAAGCAATGACAACCCACTGAACGTAATATTGCATAGGAATATCAACCTGGGGTTTGTCGGAACGTCCTGCAGAAGACATGATAAAATAAATATATATTTTCACTTGATCACGCTGTCTAGTGAGAAATGTCACTCGATCACCCTGTGGAAATACGCGATTAATGCAACATGATATCTTTCTCGTAGTAAAAGTACAAATGCATCAATACTTCAAGAGCTGAATATTTAAAAACGATAAAACAAAGAAAATTGAAATATCACGAAAGATTGGAGAGAACAATAATGGAGGGTATATGCCTGGAAAGAGAGGGAGAGGAAGGCCAAAGATAAGATGGGTGCAGGATGTGGCGGATGATCTCCAGATGGGGTGTATCGGACGCGGGACATCTTGCTTATGATCGAGAGGTTTTCCGGAAGGTTGTTATGGGAGCGAGGTTCTACAAAGGACATGCTACTGAATGAATGAATGAATGAATGAGTAAAAGTATAAAGTTTACTGAAGTATTAGTTAGTCGTTATTTAGTCGCAGTTCCAACTTCACGGACATAGGGTCGCCCATAATGCTCCGATTCCCCTGCTAGTGAATATCACACAAAATGCTCCTCACTGCCCCAGTTTACTGAATGATAATATAAAGGAGTCACGGTGGCGTATTGGCGAGATGCTCTCTGTCGGCACGGTGATCATGGGTTCAAATCCATATCGAGGCATATTTTTAACATTAACCTAGGTTTCCAAGACGACCTATCCTAAAATGGGTACCCGGAAATGGGTTGGGAAACAAAGGTGAGCGGTGTGCTGCTGTCCACATCGCCCTTGGAATATCGAATTGTTTATAAAGACAAGGGTCCGGCATCGTGTGTACAATGGGACATAAAGCATGTAAATGGGAGCGTTACTTTACTGTTGCTGCGCTGTGATTTTAGAGTTCGTGGAGAGTTGATCTCTGGGTAGAACCAGGACGTAAAATACTTGAAATAAAGACAATCTAAAGATACGTACTACACATAAATCTCAGAGGGGGGTTAAAATATGCGGGGAAATTGTCTCAAACACAGTTTCATGTAGAATTGTGTTCTGTTCTATGTATTAGCTGTAGGTCAGCTTGGCCGAATGGATAAGATAGCCCGCTCTTAAACTTCCGCTGTGCTGATGCCGAGATAGCGGGTTAAACCTCGACTACGGTAAGTTGGACTAAACTGTTCTTGACTTTGACTTTGGGACGTAAATTACAAGTACCTCTGAAGACGGAGTGGGTTGGCCTGATGGCGAGGAACACTGGTATTAGGAAAAGCTAAGCCACACGCCAAAATCAGTCAAGTGCACCAGAAGTAGTGGCTTGAATTCATTGCGAACGAACGCAAACAAAAATATATTAGCTAGAACCAGAAGTTAAATGCTTACAAGGAAGACAACATGAACATAAGGGAATCCCGAAGGGGAATTCAAATAGACGGAGGAACTATCTAAAACATTGGTTTGAGAGAGAGGTGGTGTCTGTCCTATTGTGTGTGTTACAGATATAAATTAATGTCTTAGTTTAAAAAAAGTCAAGAGGATCGTCATCGTTGCACCGGGTTTTATCCCATATGTCTTGGTCTCTTTCTGCAGGGTGGCCTGCCGAAAAGCGTCGCAGCAAAGCACGAACTCCGTAGCTCCGGCGACCACCTCCAGAAGTCTCTGAGAAAAATTCACTCGTGAACCGAAAGACGTAGCCCGGAATCGAACCCACGACCTTCGGCGCACGAGATTGACCACTTCACCACGGAGACTCTCGGTTTTATGCATACACAAAAGTCGGGAGTAGAGAGAGAGAGAGAGAGAGAGAGAGAGAGAGAGAGAGAGAGAGAAGAGAAAGAGATCCACAAAAAACAACAAAGATCGGGGGGAAAGGGATACACAAAAGTCAATAATGAACAAACAAAAACTATTCAAAGACAGTCCGAACAGGCTTGGCGAAACCACGGATAATAGAAACATATGCTGTGTTAAGAACTATTCAGAAGGAAGCTATAAATGTTAGAAAAACATTAAATAATATCTCTAGGGATTCTATAATCGACACAACAAAACAGGGGTAATTAAATTAGGGAGATAAACGTAAAGAGCCGGCTTTTGGCAGCTCTGTCAACAGTGAAGATAACCAAAATATAGAACAGGAAAGAACACGCAAGTAGTGGCCTCGGGTTTCATGAAGTGGCGGGTCTGGTATTTTGGGACAGGTAAGGCTAAATACGAAACGTTTACGACAGGGAGGCTATGTGGCGTATTGGCTAGATAGCGGTGGTCATGGGTTCGATTCGCAGCTGGGCGAATTCGAATTTTTAAAAATTGTCCTGGGCTCCAGTGGGTATATTGGGAAATACCGGTGATTGGTATGGTACTGACTATCACTCACCGGCTGCCGATTCGTCTGTAAATATATGGGCCTAGCGTATGCCCATATGATAGAGGGACAACATGCTAGAGGGACTTTTTTTTTTTTAAAAGTTCCATATCCCTTACAGGACGTTGCAGTCAACACCAGCATTTTTCAGCTATTGTTGATGTTCTTGGCAAAATTACGCTCAGTACTTTGCCATTGCTTTCTGAGCGACAGGCTCACATTCCTCCGTAAATACCCAACTTGACGCGATCCGCTGCCGAATCTCGCGCAGCTGTGTTTTTTCACGTGGATATACAGGATTAAGGAGAAAGTCATTAACCTCTTCGTCAGGGAGACCGGCGCTAGAGGGACTACGGGGGAGAAATATGCTAGAGGGAAAAAGCTAGAAGGCAAACAGAGGGAGGATATCCAGAGGGAGGGAGGGAGAATATGCTAGAGGGACAATAGAGGGAGGATATTCCAGAAAAGAGGGGGGGGGGATATGCTAGAACAGTGGTTCTCAACCAGTGATGGAATTTTAGGGTTTCCAGGGAGGGGGAGAATTAAGACCACAGATTGGCAGACTGAAAATGGCTTTCAGGCACATATCCTGATAAGTGGCAATTCTTTGACATTTTAACTGTTTGTTTATTGTAATATTATTAATTTGGTGTGTTAATAAAATATTGCGATTATAAAAATACACTTTTTGAGACTGACAATTTTGGAAAGGGGGGAATTCTTCTTTCGTTCGCTGGAAAGGGGGGAGTGACATTCTGACATATAGTGAATAGGTGAATGGGCCAAAAAAAGGTTGAGAACCACTGTGCTAGAGGGATCACAAAGGAAAATATGCCATATGTGTTGAACGATACAGAAAACTATCACTAATCGGACTTAACAGGATGATAGTGGCTTACCCTGTCACTTAGATTTAAGCGAGGAAGAGTTGCTCAATGCTTCGGCCTCACTCTCTTACCGGAGTCCATCTTTATCCAATAGAAAGACAGTGTCGTGGCGGCAGAAAACGGATTCAGAAGTAGTGGATGACCAGGAAGTCTTGATCCAAGACTAAAGATGCCCTCCCATGCTCATGGATCTCCGCATAGTGTGCTGGTAGTCAGCCACATTATTGTCCGTTGAGCCACAAGAGGTTTGAATCCGCCGAATCTAGTCTTAATATGCTGGACATGCTTGTCCAAACTCATGCTTCGTCATTCGTCCTTTACGGCATATGCCCCAGACCAACTCACCTCAGCCATCCTTAACTGTCCGAGGCAGCTCCGTCCATGTCCTCCCATTCATATTGTTCACCTCTGCCACTACTTCTGTGCTCTGTGTGGTTTTGTGGCCTTCCTTAAATTCTTTTGCCTTGTGCATTCCGATTGACGAACATCTTGCCGTCTTGACAGACGATATTTTCTTACACTGCGTAAAAGAAAAGGCATATTAACGACAACCCATGGTGGTATCGAATGTGACTGATCATACGATTCGTGCGGTAAATGTTTGTCCACAATGTATGTATGTGAACTCATGGTCATTTCCACCATCACGCGCCATCTAACGTCTCACAAGCTCAGTGTGTGACCTATCTGCAATCATTTTCTCCTTTGCCTTTATTCAGTTTCTAATCTTTGCCATCCATGCAACACGATCAGCGGCGACTTGTTCCCAGGGTGCAGTATCAATGTCTGTATCAATCATGCCCCGTTTACACACCTATATTTATCGTAGTAGGAGCCGACCATAAGATCTTTTTTACTTACATAAGATCTTTTACCCTCCTGTAATTCACCATAAAATTTCCTTTGGTATTCTACCATCGTCCATCCCGCTAATGTGTCCAACCCATCTAAATCTACAAAGACTGAGAATTTCTAGGTAAACTGTCCTCAGGTCTACTCAGTGTGAGCTCCACACACTTACGCCCTAACTCACCGTTTAGTTATAGCCACGAACTTAGAACAACTAGGGCAGAAATTTGTGGAGGAACATGATCGCCTCAATATCACACATTTATGCGCATCGCGCACGCACCCATTAAAACCAAAGACTTCCTTGTTGAAACAGAACCCGATCTCTGGGTTTTTCGCGCTATAAAATTATAACAACCCACTAACGCTTTACGTTGCAATAAACGGGACTTTCGATAAACTCAATCACGAACTGGGCCGACACATAAATTATTCATAGCGCCTTTTGTACGGCAGCTTGTTTTAAATTAAGCTTTTATGAGCTTTTTTTAATCTTAACAGGGCTAGCCTGGTGCGGAGACGTTAATAACATGGGGGATAGCAGTGCCGCTACCAGGTAGTCAGTACGTTCAGGGAGCGGGTTCGCAACTCGCTTGTCATTATTTCTTAATCAAAGTTTACGATATCGACAGTAGTAGTAGTAGTAGTAGTAGTAGTAGTAGTAGTAGTAGTAGTAGTAGTAGTAGTAGTAGTAGTAGTGTGGTGGTGGTGGTGGTGGTGGTAGTAGTAGTAGTAGTAGTAGTTGTAGTAGTAGTAGTAGTAGTAGGTAGTGGTGGGAGGTGGTGGTGGCAGCGGTCGTAGTAGTAGTAGTAGTAGTAGTAGTAGTAGTAGTAGTAGTAGTAGTAGTAGTGGAAAGTGGTGGTGGCAGCGGTAGTAGTAGTAGTAGTAGTAGTAGTAGTAGTAGTAGTAGTAGTAGTAGTAGTAGTAGTAATAGTAATAGTAGTAGTAGTAGTTTGTTGTTGTTGTTGCGCTTGTTTTTGTGGCCGAGTGGTTAAAGAAACGGAGCATTCCTTTAGTTCGAAAAGGACGATGCAGTGAGAATTGTAATGGGACCAAATTCCAGCTAAACTGTTGAAAATCTGATTTACAGAGTCGTTTTACTTACATCTGCCATCCTCAACATCTTCTAAACTCATCTGCCAGAAAGACACCCATGTCACAACAGGCCAACACAAACAACGGGTACAGCCCCGGACATATATCAATACGCCCCGAATTAGTGCGTACCAGTGCACCCGTATTTCAAACTTCACAGAGCAATTTCGCTGCAGTAAAACAAAAACTGCTTCCTTCTTGTGAGAACACTTGAATGTTTCTGTTAGCGTGGCGGTTTTTTGTTCATATGCTACACCTTACGGCAAGCGTATTGGCGCGGCGCTGTTGTCTACGGAACACGGTGTGTGTATGAATGTGAAGTTCTTTATATTGGTTCCTTAATCAAAATGTGCCGGTCTCCCTGGCCTAGGCGTTTAACGTCTTTCTCCGGGATCCCGTATACTCTCGTGAGTAACGTAACGTGCGCAAGAATCGGTTGCGGTTCTCACCGCGTCGGTAACTTACGAGGTATGTGAGCCTGTCGCTCAGAAAGCAATGGCAAACCATTGAGCGTAATCTTGGCTAGAAATCAACAATCAGCTGAAAGATGCTGATAGCGATGTCCTGTAAAGGATATGCGAACAAAAAATAAAAATAAAAATGTTATGGCACCTCTGAAGTCGGAGTGTGTTGGCCTGAGGGCGAGGGACACTGGTATTAGATTAAAATTAGTTGCATGTCCTTCACAGGACGTAGCAGTCAATCCCAGCATTTTGGCTGTTCTTGATTCCTGGGCAAGTTTTACGTTTAGTAGTTTGCCATTGCTTTCTGAACAACAGGCCTTTTTTGAAAACACAAGCACCGCTGTGTTTCGAACCCTGGTATGCGGGATAACGAATCGCGTCCGTAAATCCTTCCCCACGTAGTACGGCACACTGGTATTTTTTTTTTTTTTTTTGCATATCCTTTACAGGACATCGCTGTCAACACCAGCATCTTTCAGCTGTATGTTGATTTCTTGGCAAGATTACGGTCAATAGTTTGCCATTGCTTTCTGAGCGGCCGGTTCACATACCCCGTAAGTTACCGATGCGATTCGAACCACTGCTGATTCTCACCGTCATCACGTTACCCACGAGAGTATACGAGATTACGGAGAAAAGTCGTAACCTCTAAGCCACGAAGCCGCACACTGGTATTAGGGAAAGCTAATCCATACGCAGTATTTAGCCCTGTGCTACTAGAAGTAGTGTGTAGGGACTACGCTTGAGTTCAAAGCGAGCGACCGCAGAAATAAAAAAAAATGTGATGGCCCTATCACATCACATATCACAATTTCCCTAAATGTCAGTCACTTGCGTATTGTTAGGAAATTGAACAAACTGCAGTACCAGCAAACTGATATTGCATGTGTGTTATATATCATTTCTCCAGCAAGCCTCCTGATCAGATTTCTCATACTTTACCTGCACCGTACGCCGTAGAAATATCTAATTCTCTGTAGTTATAAGAATAAGGTATCGTGCATGGAGACATTTCTGCTTTAAGTAAAATCCGTTTCACTGCGAACTGTCTGGGCAAACTCTGCGGTCCGCATTTGTGGGATATACCAGTTTCTGTTTTAGCTGGAAAGATTCGGTTTGAGGAACTTGCTGTGGTTATTAGTTACCTAGAAAATGTGGATATACGAGGTCATTGATATATGTAGTGTGTTGTTTGTTTTAGAGTAAGTAACGATGAGTCATGTTTGTTGTGTGTGGGCAAAACGACTGATTTATCATTGTAGACAGACAGGTAAGGAAATGCACAGGTGTATGATAGAGAGGTAAAATTGTGAGGCGATGTACGTGAATGAATAAATGGATGGGAGGGGGGGGGGGAGGTAGGTTGATGTATAGTTGGGTGACTCGGTGTATGGATGGATGTAAGTATCAACTGATGTATTGATTTGGAATTGGGTAAGTGAGGAGATGTATGGGTGGGAATTTCATGGTGGATAATGGGATGGTTGGTTGGTTGGTTGGTTGGGTGAGTGAGTGGATACATAGATGGCTGAGTCAATCGATGAATGAAATCATGAAACACCCAGTCCCGTGAACCTATGACACTCAACACATCCAACCAACTAATTCTCACCCTGTCTTCCTCTTTCCGCTGTGCACTCAGCGTGTTGGTAAATGCATGGATAGAGGATTGGATGACAGAGTGGCTGGTTGTCCATAGTGAGGCACTGAGTAGATGATGCATGTATGGAAGGTGGGAAATTAGATGCATGTACGGAGTGAATAGATGGATGAGTGAGTAGATGAGGGTTTGTATTATATAGAGGATGAATACTAGTGGAGGAATAGATGGGTGTTGTTGTAGATGAATAGATGGGTGGGGGTATAGCACGGTTGGTGGGGGAATAGATAGTTGTTGAGCTAAGGAATAGATAATTGTAGAGTGGGGTAAAGGATACTATGAACGCATAGTTATTTTTTTATTTAAATTATAAATAACTATTGATGTTATACGTGTCTTCTCGCTATAATGACAAATGTAGCGTCTCCGAAACGAAAAAAAGAATGAAAGTATACATAACTACATTCGTATAATTTACATGACGTTGCAATCAACAACATCATTTACTATATGTTTGTGATTTCTAAGCAATTTTATTAAGTTAATTGATTTTCTGTTACTTTCTGAACGGCCGACGCCCATTACTTTGTGAAAATTAACGCAAAGAGGTCTCCTAAATCGCCTTCGGCTGGCTTTTGTTTCTTCTTCTTCTTCTTCTTCTTCTTCTTCTTCTTCTTCTTCTTCTTCTTCTTCTTCTTCTTCTTCTTCTTATGTTTATTTCTTCCTCCTTTACCTAAATGAAGTGTGTGTGGGGGGGGGGGGGGGGTGGAAGAATGGTAAAAATCATGTATGCGCTCTTTCTAATGCTTTTTATAAGTTGGTATTCATTTCTTTTGTTCTTGATACCGTCACTGCTTTCAAACCCGGTATATCGGGAGAAAAAGTGTTAAAATGCTACATAGAACCTGCACTTTTGTATGAATCTGAAACGTGGACAGTGAGCAGACAAGCTGAAAAACATCTGCATAGAAACTGTACTTTTGTATGAATGTGAAACGTGGACAGTGAGCAGACAAGCTGAAAAACATCTGCATAGAAACTGTACTTTTGTATGAATGTGAAACGTGGACAGTGAGCAGACAAGCTGAAAAACATCTGCATAGAAACTGTACTTTTGTATGAATCTGAAACGTGGACAGTGAGCAGACAAGCTGAAAAACATCTGCATAGAAACTGTACTTTTGTATGAATGTGAAACGTGGACAGTGAGCAGACAAACTGAAAAACATCTGCATAGAAACTGTACTTTTGTATGGATGTGAAACATGGACGTTATGAAAAGATATAAACTGGAGAATTTTATAACAACTGGCAAAATTGTGTGGACAGGGATAAGGTGAAGGCAGAAAAGTAAATATCTGGATGTTTTAACCACACGACATGGTCGAGACAAGAACAAAGAGCTGAGCCACGCCTCTGGTCATCATGTAAGATGGCGAAACACGACCTCCCACACTTATCGGTATGTCACATGATGATGATGATATCTGGATTTTAACATTTCGTTTACCACCCCTTAGCCTCAGACACCGACGAAAGACTATATAGAATAAGGTCAAGGTTAAGGTCAAGGAAACCCTGGGAATTTGCTTGCTTGTCCAGAGAGAGGGGACGGATGTGAATCGGGGAGTCGCGAGACATACACATTTTGTCAATAGCACAAGACATTTCATTAACCAACACAGAACTGGTACGATCAGGGATCTGTCTGGAGTGTGATGATGATGATAGTGATGGTCCTTCAATTAAGTGTCGTCTCCACAGTGAAGGTTGGCTGCGATGGATCTCCAATACTATCTGTCCCTCGCCTTGATTGTACATTCTATCAGGCTGCTGTTAGTCCATCTCTCGGTGTTACCTTCCTATTTGTATCCTTGTGATTTCCATTGTTGTCTTTGGGACAATACATGGTGAGGCCCCAGTCTCTTTCACAATTACCAGTCAAGTTGTCTATTGTCCTGAACACGCCTCATGTGTGCCACATACGCTGTTGTTTCGTTTGAAACCGTTGATCTCTGCAGATTCATCCGTCTTGTTCATCGTCCCAGTCTTTTGTGTATTAGGGATGAACATTGCCGCTTTAGAAGGATATTACCTCTACTTCACTCCCATAGTTTAGCCAGTCAGCCAAGACTTGCCCATTGTATGGCCACCGCCGTACATATTCGTGGAGTGATGCATGAGGTAGGTATAGAGATCGAAACCCAATAGGATCCATCTATCCCTTAGGATATGGCTGCTGCTCACTGTAAGGCACTATCCCTCTCTCTTTACCCTACACAACCGTGAGGTACCACCCCTCTCTGTTTACCCTACACCACTCGATGATCCTCATTATTCACTAGGTAAACGTTACTTAGTATGTTGACGAGTGCGTGAGTCAGACACCTGGCTAAGGTAAATGGGTTGGGTGGTGATGTGCTGTGTGCGTATTGTTATTATCTATCATCATAGGATGGGTTGTGTAGTGATGGGGCGTGTGTGTTGGTTGCTGTTGAAGTGATGCAGTGTGTTGGCAATTGAGGAAACCGGGTATACAAAAGAACGGTACGTTTCTTAGCATAGCGGCGAGAGTGTAGGTAAGTTAGTCGTGTAGACGGGTAGCTGGACAGAAAGGTGATTACATATGGTGAGAGGACAGACAGATGAACGAATTGTAGATGAATGGAAGAACAGACAGGTGAATTAATGTTAGTAGGACAGAGGAATGCTTGGATTGTAAATGGAAGGACGCACATGCAGATGGGTGGATGGTAGTTAGATGATTAGATTGTAGATAAATAAAAGCTCAAAAAGATTTACGGATGGTAGTTGGACAGAGGGATGATTAGATTGTAGATAAATAGCAAGATTTACGGATGGTAGTTGGACAGAGGGATGATTAGATTGTAGATAAATAGAAGCTCAGACAGATGGATGGATGGATGACAGTTGTACAGAGGGATGATTAGATTGTAGATGAATGAACAAACATATAGATGGATGAATGGTAGTTCTACAGAGGGATGATTAGTTGTAGACAAATAGAAACTCAGACAGATTTACGGATGGTAGTTGGACAGAAGGATGATTAGATTCTAAATGAACAGACATGGAAATGGATGGACAGACATACAGATGGACGGATGATAGTTGGACAGAAGGATGATTATATTGTAGATACATAGAACTCAGACAGATGGACGGATGGTAGTTGGACAGAGGGATGATTATATTGTAGGTAAATAGATACTCAGACAGACGGATGGATGGTAGTTAGACAGAGGGATGATTAGATTGTAGATGAATTAAAACACGGACAAATGGATGGATGGTAGATGATGGAAACACAGACAGATTAACTGATTATAGATGAATGGAAGGGGGAAAAAAACAGATCGATATCGAGTAGTTGGATGAATCGATGGGTGTATGATAGATGGTAGGTTGAATGGATTGTAGATGGTTGATTGAATAATGGATAGATGAAGAATGGTAGATGGATGGAAGGACTGACAAATGACTGGTGGGTAGATGAGTGGGTAGATAGATAGACATATTGGTGAATGGATGGTAAATGGATGGAAAGACTGACAGATGGGAGGTTGATAGATGAGTGGATGGATGGATGGCTATGTCTTCCATTTTGAAATATTTCTACCTATTCACATACTCTCCCTTGTTTCCAACAACGGTCTTGATACTGAACCATAATCGTTGTGTACATTTCACAAGGTTTCACACCCTCTGACCATAAAAAAACTAATAACGACTCTGAATAACGAAGACACAAACAATAGATTGCACGATTTATTGCCTGGCATATTTCGCTGCATCTCGTCAGGTACATACTGCAGAAATCACACAACTTACGTGAATTAGCTAGATAAATCCTTCAAGTTGAAATATACACATATTCGCACAGTAATGTCACTTATCTACCACGGTAATTTTAAGCTGACTAACATGTCTTTCTGTTTACACAATTCTGGCTTGCGTTGATAGATCATAATTGCTTCTGCAAATTTTAACAAGCGAGTATTTTGTGTGTTAAACAACACGCGAAATGCAGTGTCCCTGTCCACGACATGGCCACTGTCGACAATGTGCCTACCGATTGAAGACGCCGGGAGCTTCCGGTGTGTAATAACGACTCACTGTTGTTCCACGGTGCAAGTGCATTTTATAATAGATATTGCGCATACACATCCTCTCGATCCTCACGACATCCTGCACGTAGCATTGCTTAAGAGCCAGTGTGTGTCCCGAAATAAGATTTTCTTCCATGCACTTTATAATAAATTTCTTTTTAAGTAATGACTTTATCCTTCGCAGTAAAAAAGAAATAACTAAATACAAAGGCAATGCACAGATATCAGGATGATTGTGAACAAGTCATTGTGTCCGCTTCAACTACATCGCCCCTGTAGTGTTATACAGAGAAAGCTGAAAAGCGGAAGCTAGTATCTGACGCAATATGCCAAAGCGGACGTGATCGCCATGTATGGTGTATGCCATATTTGATTTTCTCTTGTACCTGGCCTTGCGTGGCTGTTCGATTTCATTATGATTTGCAATTAAGCTGGATATTATGTAAATAAAGTCGCTGACGCTGGGCTCGTCATTGTTGAGATAGATTGCATTTGCGTGTTGTGTTTGTCCAAGTTAAATCCATTTTGATATCATAGGGCAGTGGTATGTTGTCGTACCTGGCACCAATACCGGTTAAGAGGTATTGACATGGTTTCCGGTATTTACCCCATGCTGCACTTGTCATCAAGTGGCATTGCACTTGGCTCTCGCTTGTTGCTTGGCTGTCACACACACGCAACGCGCGCGCGCACACACACATAGCACAAATACAAACACACACGCGCGCGCAGCACACACACACATATCAATATGTATACTCTTACACAAAACCAATTTTAACATACGGTTGTGAACTGTCCTGGACAGTTAGTTAACAGGCGAAACAAAATCCCTGTAAGCTTTGGAGATGTGGTTGTATAGCAGACTGCTGAAAAGGGGACAGCAAAATGAGCAATCTGGACATTTTGAGGGAAGCTAAATCGCCAAAGTCAACTTATTACAAACATCAGAAAGAAGCAGCCATCATTTGTTGACCACATGACGAGAAGACAAAAACCGGCAACATGTCATGACAACCGGAAAAATTTGCGGAAAGAGGTAAAAGAATACAGCGTGAGCAAATTCTTGACAGCCTTGTGTCATGGCACGGAAGGGAGTCAGCTGTCATTTACTGCCAATGTAGTACCTTGTAGTGTATGGCAGGGGGGTTTTAGAGCCTGAGGAATTAAGGCCGCCTGGCTAGTGCAGTGGCCGCGAACTGTGCAGGATAGTCTTCTTTTTGCCCGAAATTCTAGCCGCTCGGCCAGCCAGAGTCAACACACGAATTAATCCACGCCGTCGGAGATCGCAATTTGTGGAGAGACATGATCGCCCACGCCAACCCGCAAAGCACTAGAAGATTATGATGATGATGTTATATCTAGAATATGTGACTACAAATAAGTAAGCCGGAGCAGCGTAGCAGCTAGACTCCCCCCTTGCTGTACCCGTGGTCTGGGGTTCGATTCGCATCATGGTGGTTTCGAAATTTTAAAATGGACCTCGGCTCCAGGTCGAGCCGAGCCAACCTAAACTGAGTACCAGGAATTTCAAATGGAAGCAAAGGCGGTCGGCACGATATCGACCACACACATCAACCACTGAGTGTCGGTCGGTTTGCACAAATGTAGCTCCAGCGCCATATACCAATTGTGCTTTAGGCGAGTAAAACGAACCTTTACTTTATGTGTGTATGTGCACACCCTCCCCCCCCCCCCCCCCACAGAGAAGAGAGAGAGAGAGAGAGAGAGAGAGAGAGAGAGAGAGAGAGAGAGAGAGAGAGAGAGAGAGAGATGGGAAGGATCATGATACAAAAAACACATTTTAAAATGTCGATTCAGATCAGCTGTAATTACATGGGTGTTGTTGTTCTTTTTGCGGACAAACGTATTGCGGCTATATTTCATATCTGTATGTATATTTGTTTAGCTTTCCAATGACCTTTTGCAAGTGAGAATTTCAAATGTCTGTAGCTCTTTGGTATTTCTCTACTCCCGTACATTTTGGATCGATTTTTCCCTTGGAAACTTGCCTGGTGATTGTTTTGAACATTTACTTTTCCCAAGTCCGTCTGAATCAACATCGGCTTATTGGTTTCCTGTGTATGTTTGCCTACGTTGTTTTCTTATTTTCGGGAAGTTGTTAACAGTTATTTGTGTCTGTTTAAAGCCGTAACCGGCGTTTGTGCGATAATATAATTGGGAAGCGGTGCTGGGATGGAGTGGTGGCGTTTTGTGCTTCGGAGGGGGGTGGGGGGAAGTTCTGTTAATTCCAGGAAGTTGTAAACAGTTGTTTAGTTAGTTAGTTAGTTGTTAGTTAGTTAGTTAGTTAGTTAGTTAGTTAGTTAGTTAGTTAGTTAGTTAGTTAGTTAGTTAGTTAGTTAGTTAGGTAGTTAGTTAGTTAGTAGTTAGTTCGTTAGTTAGTTAGTTAGTTGGTTGGTTGGTTGGTTATTTAGTTTGTTTGTTTGTTTGTTTGTTTGGGTTGGGGAGCGTCAGACAAGCATGCAAAAGTAAGAGCTAGAAGGGCATATGAAATTGCCCTAATGACAGACAAGAAAATAGACAGTCAAACAGAGGTGTATATACCCCAAAACACTTTCCGATCCCATCCCCACCCATCATCCCACCCGACCACTGAAATTATCACTCACTGTTGGCGTCCCAAAACCCACCACGACGGAACTAGTGTATAGAATGGATCGAAGTGTCAAAAGCTTTTCTGTTTGAGTTGAATTGATACATTGATCCAATCCGGACCTGGGGATTATATTTTTGTAACGTGCGGAGTGTTTTCAACCACGGTCCCGCCAAGTGTTCTTCTCTCTGCGTCATAGTGATGTCTCTCCAGAGCACACTGTTTGAACAGACACCCTAAACGAAGAAGAAAGAACACGTAACCTCCTGCTAAGTGTTAGACTTCCGATGATATGACGTTGTACACATTTCGCACAATATTAGCTCAGATGTACATCATATTTCAGTCAAAGTATCATTCTTTTTTCCTTTTAAAAAAAAAAAATTAACATGATATATAATTCTGCCGTATACGCCTGGTGAGATGCAGCGAAATATGTCAGGCAAGAAATCGTGCAATATTTTGTTTACGGCGTCTGTGCTAAACATAACTAACCACCGCAATTATAACTATTTTAGATCAGCAAGACCGAATGGTTAAGATCACTAGTTCTTAAACATCCAGAGTGCTGATGCCGAGGTAGTGGCTTCAACCCCTACACCGGTCAGTTGGACTAAAGTGTTGACTTCTCGTCATTGACTTGGGGACGTAAATTACAAGTACCTCTGAAGTCTGAGTGGATTCGCCTTGACGAGGGACAATGGTAATAGGGAAAGCTAATCCACACGCAAAAATTAGTCCAGTGCACTAGTAGTGGTATTTGTCCATCAAGAATGATGATGACCATTCATGTTATTCAATGGGGTTGAAAGTTTGCAGCCGTGAATTCTAAGAGGGCTGGTAGGGCCTATTTTGGCTCGAAATGTTCTTTGACAATGTGGGCAAAGAATTCTTGACGTTCCGGGAGGAGGATCTCCTGCAGTGGTTTTTCTGTCCAGTCTTTTTGTTTTCATAGCTCTTGCACTCCTGTTTGCTTCACAAGTGACTGTACCCTTTGGTAATTATTTACGCCACGAATTTCGGTCTTTGGCCGCAGTCTTCCAGGTAGAAGTGGTAGCACGTGGATAGACTACGCTTGAGTTCATCTACCTCAGGAATATCCATGCCTAATGAGTGTTCAGTGTCAAGTGTCCTAGGGGGGCTGAGTGGTCTCGAGGTATGGTGTCCGCCTCGAGTGCTGGGGGGCTGAGTGGTCTCGAGGTATGGTGTCCGCCTCGAGTGCTGGGGGGGCTGAGTGGTCTCGAGGTATGGTGTCCGCCTCGAGTGCGGGGGGGGGGGCTGAGTGGTCTCGAGGTATGGTGTCCGCCTCGAGTGCTGGGGGGCTGAGTGGTCTCGAGGTTTGGTGTCCGCCTCGAGTGCTGGGGGGCTGAGTGGTCTCGAGGTATGGTGTCCGCCTCGAGTGCTGGGGGGCTGAGTGGTCTCGAGGTATGCTGTCCGCCTCGAGTGCTGGGGGGCTGAGTGGTCTCGAGGTATGGTGTCCGCCTCGAGTGCTGGAGGTCCCGGGTTCAGGCCCCGGTGACGACCGGGATTTATTAAAAAAATCCACTTGTACTTCCAGTAATAAAATTTCCCCTGGTTTCTGGGTAGTGAGATCGGACGCTCGTGTGTATTGTTGCGCACGTAAAAAATCCGTTGGAAATCGGAAAAGAGTAGCCCAACGGCGCTGCCCGGGCAAAATTTCGAGTTAAAAATCTACCCAAAGTATTTCAGGATCCTCGCCGATGCAACGGAGTTCAAGCATTGACCTGAGTTTCTCCAGACTCAGGTTTGAGTTAGGAGGAAAATGGAGCACTTATGGGTTAAACAGTGTGCCGTGATGTTGATCCAACGACTAAACTAAACTAAACTAAGTGTCCTTCTTCGAGATAGTCGTTCCCAGCATCTTCTTCTGGAAACTATGGCATCCATTACTGTACTTTCCAAATTACTGTGACGTTTCATGGAAAACAAAAACAATCAAATATAGAGGTTCTAGAAAGAAAAGGAAAAAAACTGGGAGTGAAAAGAGAGTTGATAACGGAAATTTTGAAGGGAAAAAAAATGCAAGGGAAATATTTCGGCCACATTAAAAGACATAATACTCTTATAAAAACCATACTGGAGGGCAAGGTTGAAGGCAAGAGAGCAAGAAGTAGACAACGATACAAGTGGGAAGATAACATCAAGAGATAGACGAACTGCAATCTGACAGAGTGTACAATTATATTGAGAGACAGTGTTATGGATCCATTGCAGCCAACCTTCATTGTGGAGACGGCACCTTAATGGATCGATTGATTATATGGCTAATACATTTCTGTTTCCGTGACATAATGTCATTCATGAGCCAGATTTCCTCGATGTTTTTAATCTGGTAAAATATCAGTATGTTTCTTCTACTTGGTAGACGGTATTCTCATAATGTTTATAACCTTTACATTTAAAAGCCCCGTTATTCTTGTTTAGTTATTGCGAAATGGTTCTGAATTCGAATTCATATCTGTTTGTGACATAGATGCATGATCGCTAAAATATGTACTTTGACAAATTCAGTGGCAAAGAAAAAGTATATTTGAACCAAGCAAAAATTGATGGCGGGAAATTAGAAATATGTGTGACTATTATGAGTTAACAGTTGTTAATATGGTAGCAGACATGTTGTATTATACACCAATGACAACATTTCGGCAATATATAAGGCCATGACAGATACTGGAAGACACTTAAGACGATTTATCATCCCATGGAAATGAAGCCGTTAAGTTGTTTGCTGGTTTCGTACTATAGAATAGTAATACTGTTTAGCTTATGCATTGATTGTTGTGGTCATTTTACTTTAGGCTTCATTTGAATAGCGACGCCGATGTTAATTATGGAGTCATGACCTTCAGAGTTTTTGAAATTGTCAAATCCTTCATGTCATTCATAATAAAAGTGCTCGCTCTTAAACAAATAGTCTGCTAATGCCGAGGTAGCGGGTTCAAGCCCTACACCGGTTATTTGGACGAAACCGTTGTATTCTCGTCCTTGACATGGGAATTAAATTACAAGTGTGGGTTTTCCTGATGGCTAGGGACAATGGTAATAGGGAAAGCTAATCCATCCAAAAGAGAGAGAGAGAAGAAAACAGTCCAGTGAACTAGACGTAGAAGCACGTATTTGGACTACGCTTGAGTTCAAAGCGAGCGAACGCAAAAAACTGTATAGCAATTATATTTAAACAATGGTCAAAGGTTATTTGGGGCATTCCGATGTAAAATTTTGTGAATTAGTTTGGCCTTATTGAAAAGTAGGCGTTTGCGGAGTGGTTTGAAGGAGTTTATGAAGGCTAGGACTGTCAGTTATGTGTTTGATATAAATTAAACGCATAGCTCGTTTCTGGAGTGAGTAAAGTCGCTTGAAGATTGAATTGGAACAACTGTCTCAGATTGTAGAGCAGTAGTCAAAATGTGTCTGTATGTACGAAATATGCTTATAGATAGGTAGGTATGAAATGTCTGTCTGTCTGTCTGTCTGTCTGTGCGTGCGTACGTACTTATGTATGTATGTACGTACATACGTACGTATATATTTGCTTACGTAGGTATGTATTCAGGTATGTGCGTAGATAAATGTGTATGTGCATTTGTGTGTACGTTTCTGCACACATCCAGTCACACAATAGCACTGATACTGGATTCCGAATGTACAGTCACGGCGAGTGATCCACAAACCCTAGCTCCGTCCTCATAATTTTGTATGTTATTTTTATGTTGCCTATATTTCTCCATTCTCTCCTGTGTAACAAATTTTTATGGTTCCTATATTTCTCCATTATTTCCTGTGTAACACATGATTATTTTGCCTATATTTCTCCATTCTCTCCTGTGTAACACATTATTATGTTGCCCATATTTCTCCATTCTCTCCTGTGTAACACATTATTATGTTGTCTATATTTCTCCATTCTCTCCTGTGCTGCTTGTTTGCTTGTGTTAGCTGGCTGTGATCTCCAGCGTGAAGTCCTGTATCTCGGATGAAGACATACTGTTGCCCAACATCAGAGTGATGTCATACAGGACCTGAGGTTTGCGTGAGTATCCGTTGTCCCATGTCTGACTTATTGGTGTGCAGACTGGTGGTTCCTCGCCGTGCAGGCAGACACTCTCCGACTTCGGAGGAATTCTCTCCTGTGTAACACATTATTATGGTTCCTATATTTCTCCATTCTCTCCTGTGTAACACATTATTATGTTGCCTATATCTCTCCATTCTCTCCTGTGTAACACATTATTATGGTTCCTATATTTCTCCATTCTCTCCTGTGTAACTCATGATTATGGTTCCTATATCTCTCCATTCTCTCCTATGTAACACATTATTATGGTTCCTATATTTCTCCATTCTCTCCTGTGTAACACATTATTATGGTTCCTATATTTCTCCATTCTCTCCTATGTAACACATTATTATGGTTTCTATATTTCACCATTCTCTCCTGTGTAATACATTATTATGTTGCCTATATTTATCCATTCTCTCCTATGTAACACATTATTATGGTTCCTATATTTCTCCATTCTCTCCTATGTAACACATTATTATGTTGCCTATATTTATCCATTCTCTCCTGTATAACACACTATTGTGGTTCTTATATTTCTCCATTTTACTCCTGTGTAACACATGATTATGGTGCCCATATTTCGTCACTCTCCCCAAGATATGCAGTGATGATGTGTTATTGCCTAAATAATAGTTATTATCCACAAAGACGCCGGCGCACTCATTAGGTTTGAGTCTGCGTGTGTGCGTGAGTGTTTATGGTAGTGCGCGCGAGATGGTTCCTAGCTGAGGTGTTGTGTTTCTGGCAAGCGTTGAATGAATGATTGTATATGTTTCGGTCACTCACGCGTGCCTGTCCTGCCAGTTTATCTGTCTTTCTGTCCCTTTATCTGTTCGTCTGTCTGTACATCTATCTATCTGTCCATCCATCTGTCTCTCTACCCCCATCCCTTTCTCTATTTATTTCTGTCTGTGTGTGTATCTGTCTGTTTATCAATTTAGCAAGCGGTCAATCTCTCTCTGTGTATGTATGTGTCTGTGTGTCAGACTATATGTCCATCATACTATATGCCCATCTTTCTTTCTGTGTCTTGTTTCTCTTTGTATCATTTCTCTTTCCGCTATTCTATTGTTTTTCTACCTGTGCACTGTTTCTTTTTCGAACCCTTGTCATGGTAGCTTGTTCTTTCATTGTGTTTGTTCTTTGTTGCTTATCTTCTGGCAGCATATAGCTTTTGTTTTTCCGTAAAGTAATTGGGAAGTATTGTCAAACAGAGAGGGATCTAGCCATCTCACTTCGTATTGAGGCCTAGAATATGTTAATATGTTAATTCCTAACACTTGGCACCACCATCGACAGTATCTGTTATGAGACTGACTCCTTTTACTTCCCAACGGATGTCTCAGTGCATACTCATGTTTCTTCTCTTGAATCATGCGAGCGGGATAATATCCGTATGGCCGAATGGACAAGAGGGCACGCTCTTACAATTCCCGTGTAGTGGTTCCGCGGGACGTAAATCACAAGTACTTCAAAAGTCGGAAGGGGTTCGCCTGATGGCGAGTGACACTGGTAATCGGGAAAGCTAATCCACACGCAAAGATCAGTCCAGTGCATTAGGAGTAAAAGCGCATGGATGGACTGCACTTGTGTTCAAAGTGAGCTAACTGTAAGCTATAATCTCGGCACAATGCATAAACTCCGTCACAGCGGCAAAGGTCCCATGAAACTACTACATTTTTAATAAAAGCTAGTTATATCTCCTTTACAGGAATCGCACTATCAACCCCAGAATCTACTGCCGGTTTGTGGTTTTCAGGGAAACTTTACGTTCACAAGTTTGCCGTTTCTTTCTAAACGGCCGACGCTCATACCAAGTTTTAAAATCAACGCAAGCAATCTTCTCCAAAATTCGGACTTACAAAGGCTGTCTTCGCATCCGGTATATCGAGATTATAATATTGCGTTCACTGCCCCTACTCCAAAGAACATCTGTAATACATAATACTACCCCATCGATTATTTGCATTCTTTTCTTCCGCGGTTGAACATTTCTTTTGCTGAAAGTGATTCTTTACAAATGATTACTTTCCGTAAATTGCCAAATTTGTGCGTGTGTGAATGCTTGGAAATAGCTCTGTATTTTACCTGTAAAACGATTCGATATGTGTAATATTATAGCATTGATTTTTGCATTTGCCTGTTGTTACAGCAGTCGATTCTGCTATTACAGACGTCACGTGTTTGTTAGTTTTTGCTGTCAACTCTAAGAGTGGGTTTCTCTCCTAGAATCGTACTGCACATTCTTATTTTTTTGGTTTTTTTTGTTCTGATGTTGTGCCGCAGAAGTCACTTTCCGTCCGTCCGTCCGTCCGTCCGTCCGTCCGTCTGTCTGTCTGTCTGTCTGTCTGTCTGTCTGTCTGTCTGGCTGTCTGTCTGTGGCAATGGATTTGTTAACAAAGCAGACGTCATTGCACTACGGAAAATCTCAAACGTTCTTCTTCTTGCAGAAAAATTAAAATCACAGGTAGTAATCGAAGTAAAGCTGTAGTAAACACACTGGGTCTCGAACCTGCCTCCTCTAAATGATGGCAGTGCTTCCCCGAAGAAACAGGTGTACTCAGATGCACCGCCAACTAGACACCCCTAAAAAAGGCATATTCATTAGCATAGTCTATCATTCAACTGAACCGAAAACTGTGGAAAATGAGCAGGTTTAGTACCTAGACATTGGAACAGCACTTTATGTTTTAAGACATGTATAGTAACATGGCATATGTTAAACGATAAACAGACAAACACTTGGGGTATTAATAATGGGTCTAGTATCTTCTTCTTCTTCTTCTTCTTCTTCTTCTTCTTCTTCTTCTTCTTCTTCTTCTTCTTCTTCTTCTTCTTCTTCTTCTTCTTCTTCTTCTTCTTCCTCCTCCTCCTCCTCCTCTTCCTCCTCCTCCTTCTTCTTCTCCGTCTCCCTCACTCACTTATTTATTCACTCACTCACTTACTTACTCACTCACTTATTTACATACTTACCTGATTACTTACTTACATACTTACTCACTCAATTAATTAGTTAATGTCCTGCTAGCTTACATACGTACTTGCTTATTTATTTTATTTAATTTTATTTATTTATTTATTTGTTTATTTATTTTTTCACTTATTAATTTACTAACATACTTGCTTACTTACTTTCTGACTCACTCACTCACTCACTCACTCACTCACTTTCTGAATTCTTACTCACTCACTCACTCATTCACTCACTCACTCACTCACTCACTCACTCACTTTCTGACATACTTACTTACTTACTCACTCCTCACTCATTCACTCACTCACTGACATACTTACTTTACACATTTTAGTTCAAAGGTGTCTCTTCACATGTCTCCCAGTGCCATCAACTATGACCTTGATCTCATTCGGCGATGTTTTCTTCAACCTGGCTTCTGCGATCGACGCTTCTTTGTTTGTTTACTTCACCTGCTGCGGCATCCCTCTTGTTTGTCTTTGTAACGACATTTCCTGGTAATTTAAGAGGCGACCTGTAGACGCGTGGTGAGTTGCACGGAAACATTCCAGGAAGACCAGGGCTCCAGGAGAAGGGGGAGGAGGAGGCAACAGTACAGAGGTTCTACAACATCTGAACATCCAAGATTATGGGCTCATAAATTATGTTTCGAAAGAAAGATAGTAGAAAGGAAAGACAGCAGAAAGAAAAACAGAGAAAAACATGAGAAGCATTATGTCTCAAAAGAAAGAAACAGACAAAGCATTGAAAGGAAAACAAAACAAACAGACAAAGCATAGAAGGAAGGAGAGATACAAGAAAAGAAAGAAAGAAAGAAAGAAAGAAACAAGAAAGAAAGAAGAAAAGAAAGAGAGAAACTACAAATAGCAAGAAAACTGAAAGAAAGAAAGACAGACAAGCAGACAGACAGAACAAATATAAAGAAAACCGAAAGAAAAACAGACAGACAAAATAGACAGAAGCAAGAAAAATATAGTGAAAGAAAGAAAGAAGCTACAAATATAAAGAAAACCGAAAGAAATACAGACCGACAAGAACAGATAGAAGCAAGAGAAATATAATAGAAACAAGAAATGTATAGTGAAAGAAAGAATGAAAGACAGAAAGAAAGACAGAAAGAATAGAAATAAGTAGCGCAGGAAGGAAAGCTGAACAGAGCATGCATCACAGTCAAAATACACACACGCGCGCTCGCGCGCACTAAATTTAGGATCACCACCGACTTGAGAAAACAAAACATGTTTCAAAAATCATCGACTCCGTATGAACATACAATTGAGACCAAAGAACAACAGAAGATGAAGCACAGGGAACCAAGACGTGATGGAACGTGGCAGAAGACAAACTGCAGAATATTCGTTATGTTTGTGAATAAAATCCGACCTGGCTGCATT
The DNA here is from genome assembly GCA_014155875.1 of Cepaea nemoralis. Taxonomy (NCBI): domain Eukaryota; kingdom Metazoa; phylum Mollusca; class Gastropoda; order Stylommatophora; family Helicidae; genus Cepaea; species Cepaea nemoralis. The sequence goes on from JACEFZ010016360.1 coordinate 300,681, forward strand.
CGGGCAATCAAATTTACACTCCATCACTATCAGCACATGCTGGCTGCTGCGTGTATGCTAATTGTCCCTGTAGTACCCTAGCGGTGTGGGCCCTTGGCGGTAGCCCTTGGATACGTGTCTCCCGTCTGCTACCAAGCATGGCGCCAAATTGGAGCAGACTTCGGCACGTTTCTGTCAGCTGCCGCGGTACCGTTTGCGCTCGTGTGTGTGTGAGTGAGAGAGAGAGGGAGTTAGGGAAAGAGAGAGAATGGTTATTGTTCTTCTTCTTCTTCTTCTTCTTCTTCTTATTATTATTATTATTATTATTATTATTATTATCATCATCATCATCATCATCATCATCATCATCATCATCATCATCATCCGCTTACTTCTCCTTTTCCTTCTTTCTTCACGCCCAGACGCCACGTTGTGTCAAAAAAGAATCAGTAGTTCACGCCAGAATCACGACTTTGGCGTACAGACTGCGGTGACATTAAGTTGGCTGGTGCCCAGTGTGTTTACCTCCCTTGTACTTCGGGCAGGGTAACACCAGATAGTGACTGGCTAACACGGGGCTATTTCACAACTTAGAGGCGGATGCCAAATCTAACCCACGCCACTCCCTATAAACTGATGTCATGTCAAACCTACTCCTATGTTGCACTGAATGACTCCTTGACGTGTCTTTAAGCCTTTTTGGTGTATGGTGCTAGTCTTACATTGTATAGACCAATCTCCGTAACTCCAGCGACGACCCCCAGGAGTCTCCGGAAAAGATGTACTGGTGAACCGAAGAATGCGGCCCGGAATAGAGCCCATAACACATTTTTGCTTCGCAACATTTCGCTTTGAACTCAAGCGTAGTCCATACACACTACTTCTAGTAGCACTCGACTGAATTTGGCGTGTGAATTCGTTAGTTGCATATCCTTATTCTTTACTGACGTAGCAGTCAATCCCAGCATGCTTATGCTTTCATGATTCCTGAGCAAGTTTACGTTCAGTAGTTTGTCATTGCTTTCTGAACGACCAGCATCCATACCTTTTCATACAAAAAGCAACGCAGCTGTGTTTCAACCGCGGTATGCGGGATTACGAACGGCCTCCTCAACACCTTTGCCACGGAGCGGGTGTGAATTAGCTTCCCCTATTACAAGTGTCCCTTGCCATCTGGCGAACCCACTCGACATCATTAAAACAACAATAAACTGTCATTTACTGCCAATATAGTACCTTGCGGTGTATGGCAGAGGGGTCTTTGAGCCTGAGGAATTAAGGCCGCCTGGCTAGCTGCAGTCGCCGCGAACTGTGCAGGTTAGGGTTTTCTTTTTGCCCCCGGCAGAAAAAAATCCCACACCTTACCAAGGGATCGAACCCGGGTCTCCCGTAGGAGAGTCCGGCGTACTAGCCACTCGGCCAGCCGCTCCTCTCGATTTTATAAGTACTTGTAAATTACGTTCCCAAATCAAGGACGAGACTCATTAAAATACACGCATATACTTATGTATTCTTTTGTCTGTCTAATTTATCTACGTTTTATATAGCAAGAAACTTCTCTCTGTTTGCACTTCTCTCGCAGTGTCACAAACATGCATTCATTTGCTCTTTCCCCTGATTCCCTCGGACACATATGTCTGCCCACAGTCAAACACTAATTGGCACGTTCCAGTCTGAATTATGTCTTCTGCAGTCTGCAGACGGTCTCACATCGCCAGACCTGGTCCCCATCTGTTGTTGTCATGTTGTATTTATTGTCTCTCAACGTTATGTTCGATCCTCTCACACGCTTAAACACACTAGCGCACATATACTCTGTCGGTCTGTCTCATGCGTCCGGGTCTCTGCATTGTCTGTGGCACATGAACTGGTCTGGTTGTGACTCCGACCTGTTGATGTTATGTTGCAGTGTTTGTGTCTAGCCAGCTTTCAAAGACATACTGATCCGTACATCGCCTCTCTCGCTCTCTCTCTCTCTTTCTCTCTTTCGCTCTCCTCTCTCTCTCTCTCTCTCTCTCTCTCTCTCTCTCTCTCTCTCTCTCTCTCTCTCATCTGTCTGTCTCTCTTTGTCTCTAGTTCCTTCTCTGGGTCTCGGTTTGTATCTCTATCTTCTTTTCTTTCTCTATTTCTCTTTGCTTTTTTTTTCGCAACCTCTCGCTATCTGTTTCGCTTTGATTCTCTGCTTCTCTCTGTTCTCTCTCTCTCTCTCTCTCTCTCTCTCTCTCTCTCTCTCTCTCTCTCTCTCTCTCTCTCTCTCTCTGCCTGTCTCTGTTTGCCTGTGTCTGGTCGAGACACCGATCTGTTGATATCATGTTGCAGTGTTAGTCTCTTAAATTGTGTCTAGCCAGCTTTCAAACTAAAGCAAACTGGTCCGTACATCCCCCCTCCCTCTCTCTCTCTCTCTCTCTCTCTCTCTCTCTCTCTCTCTCTCTCTCTCTCTCTCTCTCTCTCTGTGTCTGTGTGTGTCCCTCCACCCCTCTCCCCTCTCGTTCACTGTCGAACGTCCTCATATTAACTGTCCCCCAGCTTCTGCTCTCACTTGACTATTATCTTTCCATAAGCCACGGACAATGGCCATGTGATTATACAAGGGTATCGGGAAATACACACTCAAATATATTTACACACACGAGTATGCATGCATGTGTGTGTAGGTAGGTAGCAGGATAGGTAAAGTTGTTGTAAACACACACACACACACACACACGCGCGCGCACACAAACAAACACACACACACACACACACACACACACACACACACACACTAATTAATCCATATCTCTGTACCGCACTCCTTGTGCACAATCCGTTAGTCCCGTCTGCCATATTTCTGACAGTTATCTATTAGTTCCGCCAGTTATTCCCCATGACATCAACCCCCGATTTTCCGCATCATAACTCTTCGTATACCCCTGGTCACTTGCGGTGGTAGCATGGAGAATCTCACCAGTAAGTAATCACAGCTAGGAATAGATTAGTGTAAGGACTGCGTTTAGAACAATATTCTAATATCCGTGTCCTTTTAAAGCCTGGATGGGGAAACTTTCTTTTTTTGGTTCTGCCTAGGGCCAATTGGATATTTATAACGTCAGTCACTGCCCATGCACAATTATCACTTTAAACATTAGCCTGCTATATTTGATCAAACATTTAATTAGAACACCCCGAAAGTGATAGGTGGAACTGCTTCTCTTATGTAAGGCATGTCATGTTAGCTGGTGTTAATGATGCTGGTACCAGATGTACTTTATTTATAAAGCTCCTAGATTTATTGAATAGAGTCCCGCCTGCAGGTTGCCTTGGCAGGGCCAGATTACATCGATTTCGCGGGCCTTATACTACTCGCGGGCCGGACAGTCCCCGCCCCTGATGTACAGACTCAGATGTAGTAGGGGAGTCGGACACAAGTATCCAAAGTTGTTCTTGGAAAGTTGCATGTCCTTTTACAAAACATCGCAATCAACCCCAACCACATTTTGACTGTAATGTTCTAGGGAAATTTAAGTTCAATAGTTTGTCATTGCTTTCGGAACGGCCGACGCTCATACCATCATGAAAACTAACGCAAAACAGTATGCTTTCAAATCGCCTGCGGCTAACTTCGAACCGTCTGGATTATGAATCTTGTCTGTCTGTTTCTTTCTATCTATCTATCTATCTATCTATCTATCTATCTATCTATCTATCTATCTATCTATCTATCTATCTATCTATCTATCTATCTATCTATCTATCTATCTATCTATCTATCTATCTATCTATCTATCTATCTATATATCTGTCTGTCTGTCTGTCTGTCTGTCTGTCTGTCGGTCCGTCGGTCGGTCGGTCGGTCGGTCGGTCGGTCGGTCGGTCGGTCGGTCGGTCGGTCGGTCGGTCCGTCTGATCGATTAAGCCAGTCATATATCTAACTAATAGTATGCCTACTCTTCTGCCTGTTCACTTTCTAGCTTGATTTGCGCCTCCACTACACTTTACCTATTAGTTGCGTCCATCGTTCTTATTCTGTTTCTCGCTTATTTTTGTTTTATCTTCTCTCTTCCCGTGTCCCTACCTTTCCCTAACCCCTATTCCCTTTGTCACATGATCATCACATCAGCTGGCTTTCCTTAACTTCCCTCGCGGACCCCTCCACACTACATCCTGGTACTGCTACAGATGGTCGACTGCGATCAGTCTTCGAGTTCCCGCATGTCGCAATCAGCTGCTGCTGTTGTCAGAGACTCGCGGTTCCCAGAAGAAACAACAGGAAACACTTGTGTTAGGAGTTGTCTGCTCAGGTTAGGGGCATATACGTCGTTGTCTCCCCTTGTCACAGAGGTGATGATGGCGGTGTTAAGGGTGTTTATCACAGCAATGGTGTTTAGGGTGCTTATAATTGTGGTGGTGATAATAATAGCATATGTCGCGGAGATGCGTTAATTTCCATGTTGATCAGGATGGGGATGATGATGATGATGATGATGATGATGACACAGGGGTGTTTATGTGGTGTTCATTGTCATGTTATTGATGATATTGCTGATAGTCATGTCGATGACATTGGTGGTAATGATGATGTAGATGATGACAGTCCTGGTGATATAGCTTTGATGGGTGTATTGATGATGGCGTTGGAGGCGACGATGGTGATGCAGAAGGTGATAGTACTGGTGATATAGATTTGATGGTTATATTTGATGATGATGGCGTTGGAGGTGGGGATGATGTAGATGATGATAGTGCTCGTGATGTACCTTTGATGGTTATACTGATGATGATGTTGGCTTTGGAGGTGATGATGATGTAGATGGTGACAGTGCTGGTGATATAGATCTGATGGTTATACTGATGAAGATGGCGTTGTAGGTAAAGATAATGTAGATGATGATAGTCCATGTGATATGGTGTGAATGATGATGATGATGATGATGATGATTATTATTATTATTATTATTATTATAGAACGCCTTGCTGTTGGTAGTATCTGAAGTTTAAAAAAAAATGTAAAGGACCCTTACAGGCATTGGGATTATGGCACTACATCCATATATTCATATAGACCCGGTGTGTGATATGGCCAGTATCACTCCTGAGTCTTTTACTTCCCAAGGCATTGCCTGGTGCCCATTTTAGTTTGGGAACCCAGGTCAGTTCTTAAAATTTCTCCCGAAGCGGGTTCGAACCCACGAGCATTGAGAGGTGGTTTCTGAACCGTGTTGTTAATCTAGTGATGATGGTGGGATGGGGAACATGTAACATACCATGGTAGTGGTAGTAATAAAGATGATAGCGATAGTAAAGACTACACGATTAATTCTCCACTCTAACATGTAACTTCCGCCTCCAGACAAAACGGGTGTTGTGTGGACACCGGTATCGTAGAATCACATTACCGACTTCATTGAACTGTATTTGCTGAAACTCCGTATCTCATCGATCTTCTATGGCGACAACAGACCTCTGCATGTGTTTACTTTGTTGCTTTTGTTGCTGAATCTCCTATCTCTCCGATCTTCCATGGAGACAACATGCTTCTGTATGTGTTTGTTTTGTTGCTTTACCAGATATTATCACTGTCATTGTTGCCTGTGGACATTGGTTGGGAGGATGTTGACAATGCAATACCTAAACCATACCTAAAACTCATGGAGGAAACAGTACTGACCAGAGTCTCAGTCTAGTAGTAGTAGTAGTAGTAGTAGTAGTAGTAGTAGTAGTAGTAGTAGTAGTAGTAGTAGTAGTAGTAGTAGTAGTAGTAGTAGTAGTAGTAGTAGTAGTAGTGAGTGGCACCTTGCAGTCTTGACAGACCAAACTGTGTGAGTTGGAATGTGGCCAATATTCCATCACAATGCCTGGGCAGAGCTTCAGAGAATCATGTGGCGCCCAAACGACATGTCCCCTCTCTCGGCCTAGTCTTGTGTATTCCAGAGGAATGGGTAACCAATACGTCTGGCACATGGTAGGCTGCAGACGCTGGCGGCGCAGCGTCAAATCCTCCGAGACCTCGCCACCACGAGCCGGTGGCGAGTTATGGCCAGACCCTGACACCTAAGGGGCCCGGCTTAGAGGCGTTCAGCCAAGTCCCACAGGTGAGGGCCTCGTACGAGCCCGGACCTTGAGGGCGCGCACATCTGTCGATCACAAGTGTCCGGACCTGTGTAAAGCGTGCACTATCGTCAGACTCTCCACCTGACTTTAAGCGGACCCCGCGACCAGCGGGAATAGGCCCGCCAGAGCTGCCGCAGGAGATATTGCCTGTCTATTGCAAGCAAATCCCCCATCCTTCCACTGTGCGGATCTCGCGACCGGCGAGAATAGGCCCGCCGGAGATTATGCTCGTTTGCTGCGAACAAATCTCTACCGAATGACTGAATAAGTAAAGTAACGATAAAAGTAGTGGTATTTCAATTGCGCTTGCGCTCCCACCTATGCTACACCCTTCATGTGTCTTCACAAAGTCGGACTAGAGTCAAGCTCAGTAGTAGTAGTAGTAGTAGTAGTAGTAGTAGTAGTAGTAGTAGTAGTAGTAGTAGTAGTAGTAGTAGTAGTAGTAGTAGTAGCAGTATAATTTATGCGCGTGTGGCGTTGTCTCTACTCCCCCGATTTATGGACGATCTATTATGTTATTTATCTATCACGTCTCTGACGGACTAATTAGCCAGCTTAATCAAATGATCAATCATGTGTTGATTGTACAGAGATAACTTCTTGATTACCCAGTCAGCTGTAGTAATGATTATATTTGTTTTACGTCATTTTCTGGCAGTAGTTTTTGTTTTTGCAACAGAGCAAGTATTAGGAACGCCCTGTGACTGAATGTTTTCGGTCGGGCCCATTGTCTGCCTGGCAGATCTCTGTGCGTTCGAGTCTTACCGCGACCCACAGGCGAAGCAAAGAATAGTACCACTGTAACGCCATCCTCTGGCTAAGGGGTTACGGATGTGATTCGCCATTCCGCATACCGCGTTCGAAACACAGCTGCGGGGATTTTCATATAATAATCAACGACTGGCAAGAGAAGGTCCACCAGAGAGACGAATGGAGACGGATTGTATCTGCAGCAAAGAACCTCAATGGCTCGGTACGCTGAAGAAGAAGAAGAGTATGCGTGCCATAGTTCAGAACGCACTGTTCAGAAAGCAGTGGCAAATTACTGAAAGTAAATTCCCCCCCCCCCCCCCCACAAAAAAAATACATCACAAACATCTCAAAAATTATGGGTTGATTGCGACGTCCTGTAAAGGATATGCCACTAACTGTAACCCACCATCCATGTCGTAAGTCGCGACTATGGAAAGTTGGCGGGAGTCTGGCTATCTCGTCCTATAGACAGATATCTTTAATTGATTCGGTGCCAAACAAAAATGTAGGTTTGGACCTGCCATGTTACACAGTAAAATGAACAAGTATTATAATGTAAATGTCTATTCACTGAGCATTGAAATTGCGGAAAGTACCGCTAAAGGGAGCAAATAACACGATAGCTCTAATATGGCCATATATTATCCTTCGGCACTGAATCAGTTCAATGCAATATCCAACCAATTATAAGCATAGGCTGGACATATATTTGTTAAAGACCTATGCTCCATGTGTGTGTGTGGGGGGGGGGGGGGGGGGGGTGTACGGCCGGAGAAAATGTACCAGTGTGCCCTCAGACGAGTGAGCCCTCAGTTACACAGTGGTCGAATCCTCGTCCGCCGGCTATATTATTACCTCTAGCTCAATGGTTCTCAACCTTTCTTGACCCATGCATCCCTTCACCATATATTCAGAATGTTATCTCTCCCCCTCCCCCTTTCCTTTTTCCGTATTTCCTCCCTATAATTTCACCACCGGTTGAAAACCACCGTTCTAGCTCTTCCAGTTGCCACTCGTCCCTGGGGTTGCTTGTTGAATTGTTAATAACCTAACTGTTATTCGATATGTTATTATCCTAATTTTTGGCTGAATTGTCGATTTCCCGATTGCTGGTTCAGCTGGTAATAATCCTAGTTGGTTGTTGAAATGCTAGTATCCCTGTTGTCGGTTGAATTGTTAATTTCCTAGTTGTTAGTTGAAATGTTAATATCCTAATTGTTGAGTGAAATGTTAATATCCAAATTGTTGGTTGAAATGTCAATATCCTGGTTGTTATTTGAAATGTTAATATCCAAATTGTTGGTTGAAATGTTAATATTCTAGTTGTTAGTTGAAATGTTAATATCCAAATTGTTGGTTGAAATGTTAATATCCTAGTTGTTAGTTGAAATGTTAATATCCTAATTGTTGGTTGAAATGTCAATATCCTGGTTGTTTGGTGAAATGAAATGTTCATATCATAATTGCTGGGTGAAATGTTAATATCCTAATCGCTGAGTGAAATGCTAATATATATCGTAATTGTTGGTTGAAATATTAATATTCCAATTCTTGACTGAAATGTTAATATCCTAATTGTTCGTTGTAATGTAAATATCCTGTTTGTTAATTGAAATGCTAATTGAAATGTTAATATTCTGTTTGTTAATTGAAATGCTAATTGAAAAGTTCATATCCTGTTTGTTAATGTAAATGTTCATTGAAATGTTAATAACGTAGCTGTTGGTTAAAATGTTAATATCGCCAGCACTGTTCAACGTGGTTTTCCTTTTACCCGAAGACTAACTGGTATTATTTTGTATTGCTTTTGTGTGTGTTAATCTTAGTGGTCTGTTCAAAAATAAACAAGCATTGGAGTTTGAGAACTAGCGTCCCTCGATTTCAGCGACTAGCATCGTAAGCGTTAAGCCAACGTCTCTTCGCGGCTGTCAGTAACATACTGATAAACGCGCTTTATTTACCTGCTGCCTTCTTCTAACTGACGTACAATGTGACGTTACAGGGGCCATCTGCTTTTCTTCTGTTGATTCTAAGACATACGGTTGGGAGTGTTTTGTGAAAAACATTAAGTTCTTTGTCAGGGGCGTTCCTTACCTGTATGATGCATGTTGTGCATACTCCTCGTAGTAAGTTTCAAGTAGATTGGTTTTTCTCTCCTGAAAGACTGTGGGCTTTGGCTTTTAAGTCCTATGCATTGGCGTTCTTGTTATCTAAGTTCAGAAAATGGATTGCATCTATTGGAGTCAGGATGGTGTTGGGCATTTTATCGCGTCCCGGTACGATAGTACAACCTACGAATGAACGACCGTTATTCTCAAAGGGTTAAAGAGTGGGCTTGCATACTGTTGTAGTGTTGGAAGGAGTAACAAAACGCCAACTGCATAAAACGTTGTTTATTTGTCAAGGTTTACAAGCCGCGTCCTTTCAGCTGGTTTCTTAGATGTTAACTGCCTATAACAACATAATACGTCACGATTGAGCATCTCCCACCCCTTTCAGTCTCAATGCTCAATCGTGCTGTATCGGAGTTTTCCAATAGACCCCAATTATACCTACACTGTTACACCTCCCCATGTTACTTAAAGAATTTTCCTTTTAAAGGAAAAATCTTTACTCCTAATCCCCATACTCTATTCCCTACTTGTCTTTTAACCTTCGCCAATACATCTTTTACTCTTCTCCCAGTGCTATGGTCTGTCTATAACCTCCCCATATACTTCTTCTTCGCTTTTTATTTATATAATACTACGGTTAATCCAAGCAGTCCTTCTTTCTTTTTCTATTTCCCCAACATTTTATAGTTAACCCACTTCCTCTTCGTTCCTAGCCCTTCAACCAAACATAACATATTTACATTTCAAATTCAACTTTATATAACACATCATAACATCATAACACGTTTTCTTAAATACTCCTTCATTCCTCTTCAGTAAGCAATCTGCTTAAAATTTCAAACGCTAACACCAACTCCTTATTCTTATCACCAACGCTACAAATCCCCACTTTCAACTAACCTGAAATTACTTTCACACGATAGGAAGATAAAGAATCGGTGGCCACCGGAATTTAAAAGAAGAAATAGACTCTTTCGAAAAACAACATTCACCTAAACCACACACCCCTTTACACCCCTTTCTTTGAGAATTTATGCAATAAATTCTAAACCATTATATCTTCCCCAGTACCACTCATTATGGTAACAGTTTACGCTGCTATCTACAGCATCAAATACCAACCATCATCCAAAAATATTCTTCACTTCTAAGTGTCTATATAACAGACACTACCTTACCTCACCCTCACATTGTAATGTAAACCACAAAACACATCCCAATTAAAAAGGTCTATTACCCCTTAAGACCTCCTCCAACACAACACCTCACATAACCTCATCACCTCGTATAACTAATCTTCTCCAATACCTCAGGTTCTCTCTTAATGTCCATTTCTTATGGGCATATCTACTAAAATGCTCCACTTATGCCGTTATCAACAGCAACCTAGTAACCTTGAAATCTCCCCTTAAATATTAACCATCAAACACAACATTGTAATCTGACCCACTTATAAACATTTACATCCTGCCCAGGCTATGTAACTCAATGTCTCTCTCTAAAATCTTCCACCTCTCAATTCATAATTCATGCCGTAATCTACAGCAGCAAAAATAACCACTCATGTCTGTGACTTTTTGTTAATCAACTTTAATCTCAGTCCCTTTTATTACGGACCCACAAACACCCCATGTCACTATGTCTCCCCCACTTACACCCCTTTTATTATTGTACTGTTATCCACAGTGTCAAGTCAAACATGGATCCAATTCATGTTTACTCTTCATCTGGGGTAATTTTCTTATTCTTCAATATCCCAGCAATCTCGTGTATATCATGGCTCTTCTGACCCCCCCCGGAAACTATGTTCAAAACTTTTCTCAGCTTTACCCCACTGAATATATTCACTAATCTTTTCTTCTCCCATGTGGCTTCCAATCCCCTATTTTTCTAATAATTCTTACTTTACCATAACCATTTTACTTGTGTAGTAACCCCGTCTACAGTTCATAGCCGTTTTAACCTTTCTACGCTGATTATCACAGCATCAAAATATCCATGAACTTCTTCTTCACTAAGAGAATGTGTCTCTCTATTAGTTCTCCGTAGTTTTATTAACTTTTTCTGAACGAAGGGTCATAATTAAAGCCCCCTGTATTGTCTTTATTTCTAGACAAAAAACCTTGTAAATTAAACATAACTTAATTAACTGCTATTTAACACACAAAACAGCGAAATAAAATCACAACAGGACATCAAATCCCCCCCAAATTTTTGTAAGAATCATTTATGTTTCCCCGCAACTCAACTAAAAGTATGATGATGATAGTGATGATGATGGTGACGATGATTAAAATAATACAACATACATCCTAATCTATTTTTACCTACTACTACTGGTCTCTTTTACGGACCAGCAGTTTACACATAAAAGTCTAAGCACACAATAACCCTATTCTAAATCAATTAATCAAACAACAACAATCATTTTTCAAGACCAAATCAAGCAAAACAAAATTTTACATATGAGGCATTGAAATCTCAATTTCAATAAATACAACTGTCTTCTCGCTAAAGAGAAGGTTTTCAAAAAAAATATATATATAATTCACTTAGAATTAACCACCTAAAGTGACCCAGCAACATTGGCCTCCTTTTCTAACCAATGTAACACCTATCTATTTAGGCAAGTCATGTATAACAAAACAACTCCATACCAAGCATTAATGCCAAAATATGTATATACATATATACAAATATCTCTCTGTTATCTACAGACTATCTTAATGCGGAACCATACTTGTTCCCCTCAACCAAAACCATTACTCAACGAGTGACCGTTCCTTTTTCTGGAAGTCAAACATTGATTATCTCCCCTCACAATTTTCTATCTTTTTCCATCCTAACTCCTAATACATCATAACATCCAAAATATCCTCATAAGCAAGCACTGTAAACTACAGTATCATCTCAATGTACCAGCCACCATCTACTTATCAATTAACCTGTGGCTCGGCACACCAACTGTCTCCTATGGCCTTGTACTAACCATCACCACCACTTCCCAATCTTTACCGTCAACCACAGTATCTCCACCCTCCTACATCCAACAAAACTTTGTCTATTTACTATAGACCTCTCACCAAAACAACTAATTCTACTTCCACTTTCTCGTCTACCCGACGCAATTTATATTTCCTTCTACTGCATCAGTACTCTCAACGTCTCACCAGCACTACTTTAAGCTATCCTCAAATCTCACCTATCATTCTTGCATCGTGACGACAACCAAACCGGTCATCCTCCTAGGAACACGTTCTCCAACATTCATTTACCTCTTCTTGTTTACCTTCGTATCTTTCACTCTTTCAGAACAGCAACTCACGTCAGTATATACAACGGAGCTCTCTTTTCCCGTTCCTCAGTCTTAGGCAGTCTTGCTTCGCCATTTTCCTGTCAAGCATACTAAACATTCATAATGTTAATTCAGCATATAACTTCCACAATTTCCTTCTAAGTTCAGATATTCTACGAAAAGACATTACAATTTTCTTTCTATCTCTCGATTTTCGCATACTCTATGTTCCACGCTTTATCAACGTTACTTATCAACCGCTCTTCTCATATTCACACGGACAATGATACACAACAACCTCGCTCTCATCTCACGCCTACTCTCGCTATCGCGTACAACCTAACGTCTCCATACTATTACTACAACTAAATACTTTAGACGCCACCTCAACATTCCATCAATCATTCCCCACATATCAACACGTATTGATTTCCTCTACACACGTTGACACAAGACATATTAACGTTACTCTTACATTCTATCTACGTATTTCACTTAGGCGACTTCATCACACCTCTTTCCTTTTACTTCTTTCATCACGACGAACACCTGTCTGACTACAGTTATATTCACGTATGAACACCGCACAACCAGACGAACTATTCTAGAGGACTCTCTCAATTCACTGCTTTCTTATATCTCTACTTTACTCAATCACTCACTTCTATACGAAGGTCAGACCCTATACACTACCTCTCGCAGCTGAAATTGCTTTCACAGTACTATCTACTATCTCTTCAAAACAAACCTCATTCTGGTGAACCAGCCCCTAACTTCGTAACTATCATTCTATACTTTTCCACCCACAACAACTTTCTTCTTTCTCCACAAGTACGACGTAACTCGTATTTTTCAAGCATCCACTTCTACAGTCTATTATTTATTATACTTTTATTCTCACGTTCAACTGACTATCTTACGCACAGGATACTCAGTGCCTCCTCAGTCTATATCACCTCACCAGACACTCTCGGTTCACCTGTCAACAATACTATTCTTTCTTCTCCAACCAACAAGCAAAACCATCTCGGACATCACGTCATAGCTCTGAGTCAAACTATTTCTAATACTAATATTCATGCCTAACATATCTCTCACCCTCCTATTAATTCTGTCCTGAATCTACCCTATTTTACTTATATACTCTCTCTACCTCAGCTACCAAACAGACGATATCCTGTATTACGTAATCCACGTGGAATATCATTTGCCGTACTTCCTTATCACCAACAAAATTCATCTGCCTATTTTAGACAGCTCATATACCTATACTCTCAAACCGGGGTTCTTCTCATAAGCCAGACCTATTTCATTTTCCTTCTTCACCCAAGGAATTTTAACCGTTATATAGTGTGTCCAAATTAAACACTTCACTGTCTTTCAATACCCTAACCTCGTCTTTCACTTATAATGTCATCATCACTATCTGTTGTCAAGCTGTTAAAGTATTCAGGTCTTAAGGTCCTAAGGTCTTCTATTTTTCTTAAATCACTTTCTGTCGTTGAATAAATACCCGCTAACTGTCTAGCACTATTCTTGTTCTTAAATGAGTTCCTTCTATTTCCTATATTTGCGTCAGTCTGCTCACTGTTTCCTGTGTACCTTACGTAACGTTTATACCTTCCCATCTCGTCTTCAGATGACACACTAATTATAGTTCCTTCATCAGACTCATTATAGTTTACTGCAAACACGTCGGCCCTATTCCCATAGTCATCCCTAAAACGTCTGACTTTCTTTCTCTTTCCTCGGTCTTCGTCCCTTAGCCTTTCCTACTGTCTTGTCATACAAACCAGTATTTTGTTTCAAAGAGTCACTACCCAAAACTCTGTCCGTCTGTCTACCAGCAACTACTCCATATGATGGAACATCACGCCTCGATTCAGGACCTGCCCGTAGTGTAACACTCTCATTCTCCGAATCCTCTGTAATAATATCTGATTCAGCATCACTATAATATTCAGCTGTGGGAATATCTTCTCCGTAGCTTGAACTCTGACAGCCAATATTCCTACACCATCTGGGAACTAGTTTCTTGTCTATGGCTGAATAACTTGACATGGCACTACCTCTATTTACAACCATACTAACACTTTCGTCAATACTTCTCCTCTTTATCTTTCTGTCGTTCTTGGTCCTCGTCTGTCCATCTTTCCCAACTTCAACCTTGTCTCTCTTAGTCAAACGAGTTGGTTTAGACTGATTCTCTATGAAGTCAGTTTGAGTTCCCTTTGTTAACTTGCTGACTGGTTGTACCTGAGTCTGCGTGCTACTTTCTACCGTATTACTTGTCTGCGTCTGTGTCTCTCGGTTTCTTTTCTTTACTAATATCGTCTTCTTCTTTTCCTGTCTACTAGTCACATTCGCAACCATTTTAGGACTAGTCTGTATTTTACTTACTGGTTCAACTCTGTCTCTTACACCTGAGTTTAAATATTGTCTTTGTCTTTTCTCTAACCAGTCGTCACGTCTTTTTCTAGCAGTTGCACTGTGAGAAGGCCAGTCCCATGATTTCTTTGAAATGTTTCTCTCACGCCCATTTTTGTATTTATACCAGTCCGAGCTTTCACTATTTCGTCTGTTTTCACTGTCTTTTACTCTATATAGATCAGGCCTTGGTTCGTCATAACCATATTGTCTTCTGTCTTTATTAAGCAATGTCTGTCTCCTGTTATTCTTTCCTACTCTATTACTGTCTACCATAATTCTATAAGGGTCCTGTCTAGTTGTTTTGTTCTTCAACGTTTTCAGAAAATTCTCTACCTCCGTAATTGACATCTTTAATTCTCCTAACCATGTGCTAACCCGTTGTAACTCCCCGCACAAGAAATTCATATTCAGTTCCTTTGAAATATCTATCCAGCTGAAACAATATTGTTCTGTATACTTCTTTAGTACCTGAGAAAAAAAACTTATCCTGAGTTCAGCTGAAATATGTGCTGTGCTGAGTCTTCTAAGCTGAAATATTTATACAAGTAACCAATTTCAATTTTGTAAATTTCTTAATTTAAAGTAGAACTTGTGCTGCGGTGTTCCTGTTCCGTCATGCTGAAAATACTGCAAGAAAGCAAGCAAAGAACAAAAAAAAATACACAATTTCAAATTATTTGCTTCTAAAATCTGGTTAATTAATTACCTTATTTATGAATCACCTAAATTTACTAATTTACAACACATAATTCCCCCAGTTCATAAACTGTTCCATTAGTTATTTAGTTCCAGAATCGCACAAATTTCCCTTGGTTAATCCCTAAAGAGCACAAGTTGTAATCAGCATCAATATTCTGTCAACGTAGAGGGAGGAAAAACCCTGTCTTCAATAAGTCCTGTTTGAAACCAAAAAGTTCGCTATAAATCCTCATACCTGTTTCTAATAATATAATAATGTTTTAGACTCTGCTCTAACCAAGAATTTATGGCACATCACCGGAGTTACACAGTTACCTTCTTTTATTAGCTGATGGATCTAGTTCCACTAACCAGAGTTCGCATCAAGTGAAACCTAGTCTCGAGTTCAAGTGGCGGAGTCCAGAAGCTCAGGTGGCGGAGTTCTCTTCCCTCAGGTAAATTTTGTAGCTGCCAGATACTCTTCCTGGTTGGGTCACGTCTCATGGGATGCCTGGATAGATTTCAACCCCTGGTTGGGTCACGTCTCATGGGATGCCTGGATAGATTTCAACCCCTGGTTGGGTCCCTTCCTTGATTCTGAGTGAAGTACATCATCGGCGTCTTGATAGGGGTCGTAGTAATGACGTGGCCCCAAAAATTTATCACAGTTAACCGAAGCCCAGTGATATTTATGTGTTCAAAAAACCCAATCACGAAATTACAAGGCTTTGTCCATTATTACTTGAGCCTAGAAGAGTTCTTGACTTATTTTTCTTCTTTTGTCTGACAGGTTCAGCTTGAAATTCTGGTTTTCTCAAAGTTCTAGGACAGGATGGCTCTTCTCAAAAAAACGATAAGTTTCATGCAACGGCTATGAGAAGCCCCTTGTTATTGATAACTTTCAGTGGCTGGCGCTTTAAAATAGAAGCCCTTTCTTTTGAAACTCCAGAGTTCAGATCTCGGCTCCGGAAAACCTTGAAGGCTGAAGTTCAGTTAACGGCCATTATCAATTCGGCCACGGCTCCAGAAAAGCCTCTTGATAAAATTATCTTCTGAGTTTCATCGTACTTCGCGTAGTTAGCCGGACGACTCGATTCAAAATCCTGGACTTACGGCTCCATAATTGCTCCTGTTGTAGTGTTGGAAGGAGTAACAAAACGCCAACTGCATAAAACGTTGTTTATTTGTCAAGGTTTACAAGCCGCGTCCTTTCAGCTGGTTTCTTAGATGTTAACTGCCTATAACAACATAATACGTCACGATTGAGCATCTCCCACCCCTTTCAGTCTCAATGCTCAATCGTGCTGTATCGGAGTTTTCCAATAGACCCCAATTATACCTACACTGTTACAATACCCGTCTATCATTTTGCCTTTCGTATCTCTCTCTCTCTCTCTCTCTCTCTCTCTCTCTCTCTCTCTCTCTCTCCTCTCTCTCTCTCTCTCTCTCTCTCTCTTTCTCTCTCTCTCCCCCCTCTGTCTGTCTGTCTGTCTGTCTCTGTCTCTGTCTCCGTCTCTCTCTCTCTCTCTCTCTCTCTCTCTCTCTCTCTCTCTCTCTCTCTCTCTCTCTCTCTCTCTCTCTCTCTCTCTCTCTCTCTCTCTCTCTCTCTCTCAATACATTGTTTCGTTCATACATCACTTACAACAATACGGGAACTTATTTGAGGTTAGTGTAGAGACTGTTATCCCGACTCAGTACCACAGTACCATCTCTGCGTCTAGCTCCATGTGTATTACTAATCTAATCTACTCTCTCTCTCTCTCTCTCTCTCTCTCTCTCTCTCTCTCTCTCTCTCTCTCTCTCTCTCTCTCTCTCTCTCTCTCTCTGACTCGCCCCTGGAGTTCTCTTTGTCCTCTCTTAAAGCTATAAATATGAGCCTTCGAGTCATTTGTGCTACTACATTCCCATACATCTGGTCTATTCCAGTCATGTGTTCCCCTGTGCTACATTTGCCAAGCTCCTTCAAAAATCCAATATTAGCATGTATATCACATATATTAAAAAATCCAATATTATCATGTATATCATATATATTCAAAAATCCAATATTATCATGTATATCATATATATTCAAAAATAAATCCAATATTATCATGTATATCATATATCCCTAACACCCGCACTAAAATACGCACAAACCAAGTAAATGGAACATGCATGTCAGTCTATACTTGGCCTTACTTACTTTACAGAAATATTTTTAGAAACTGTCAACTTGCCGGAACAGGATTCCATTTTGTCTCCACGGTAAACAAACGCCGCGGTATTGACCAATCAAATGTTCAGCTGTTTCACTCTGGCGCGTTCTCTACTGGATCTATTTCTATACATGTTTGTAGAGGGACTTTATAGAAGTGAGGAACACAAGGTAGCTGTTGTATGTTGTTTTTTTTTTTTGGTTCTCATATCCTTTACAGGACATCGCTGTCAACATCAGCATCTTTCAGCTGATTGTATTATTGATTTCTTGGCAAGATTACGCTCAGTAGTTTTCCATTGCCTTCTGAGCGACCGGCTCACATACCCCGTAAGTTACCGACGCGGAGAGAACCGCTACCGGTTCTCGCGCAACGTCACGTCACCTACGAGAGTATACGAGATTACGGAGAAAGTCGTGTAACCTCTAGACCAGAGAGACCGGCAGCTGTTGTATTACCCAGTGTATTTCAGCTCGCATGGTGTGTTGGCTTGACGCAGATTACGGTAGATTCATGCAAGTAGATGTATCCCGCCAGCAGTACTGCTATACTATTTATAGATGCCAGTTCGATTCCGGTGTCATCAGAGAACCATAGCGGGAAACTGATTCGGGATATATTATGTTTATTCATCCGCTTCTTGTGCCTTCTCATTGTGACTCGAACTTGAACTAATTTATGTGGAACAATGCACATGCAAGGTCAGTACTACGCCTCTCTAAGACATGTATCTCGGTTGCCTAATTAAAACACTTCCCCAAGCAGGGACTTGCTATGGATCTGTGAAGAGATAGGACCATTATAATTTGAAGGCCGGGGATAGGAGGCTTTTCCTCTTGTAGCGGACGACGAACACAGGCATTGAATCCTAGTCCGACCGCGCCCAAGCCATTATCAACGCAGGCCGCTATCAGCTACACTAACCTGCTCGCCCCAGTTGCCTAATTAGCTATGTACAATTGCCTCATCAATCACAAACATTAGGTGGTGGATGTGATTGCAGCTTCCTGTGAAGGATGTAGTTTTTTGTTAATGATGTTACACACTTCTTCTTCTATTAACCTACACCAGAAAAGTTGGTCGTCATGTTTCTTCCCAGCCTCCTGTCTCACGCACGGCAGGGTCTACATACGAGGGCGAGTCAATAAGTAAGTCACACAGTTCTGTGGGATGGCAGGTAAATGTAGTTGGTGTTTTCTACAAGTGTCATTAGGTGACAGCAACATCGAACTTTATATTCCCGTTCGTCAGGTGGTGCTAGGTTTCTCATGCGCATGCGCAGTGGATAAACAAAATGGCGACTGTTCTTACGGAGTGTACAACCAAAGAGCAACGTGCTGTTGTGCGTTTTTTGTGGGCAAAAGAACTGCCTGCAAAGAACATTCATTAGGAAATGCTTCCTGTTTATGCTGACAAATGTTTGTCCCGTAAAGCGGTCCACTGAAAACCCACCTTGGCGGGAGACGCCGAAGTTGAATGTGAAGTGAAAACATGATTTAGAAAACAGAGCACGCAGTTCTGTGCAGCCGGTTTGGGAGGACTGATAAAACGATGGGATAAATGCATCAATGTTGGTGAAAATTATGTTGCGAAATAAAGGGGCAATGGATGTATAAAAATAAACTGGTTTCAAGTTGCTATCGTATTTAGTTATTATTCTTTAGCCATTTGTGACTTACTTATTGACTTCCCCTCGTAATATGCTACACTGGAAATAACAGAATCAGGTGGAAGTTTCACCTTCCAGAGCACATCTGTAACACACGTTTCCATTACTTGATCATCTCGCCACGATCTACAATAATAGTTGTTTGTATTCTGGGCATGCCCGTCACGAGGCCACTGACTTTTATCTGACTTGACGATAAATGTTGATGAAGAAGAATGTGGGTGGGTCAGCCAGCTCTCATCCTCTAATACGGTGACTCTCAACCTTTTTTGGTCTGTGCGCCCCTTCACCATATTTTCAGAACGTCCCCCCCCCCCTTTTTTTTCGTATTTCCTCTCTATAAATTCCCCCCTCCCCTACACTACACAGTATACGTACAAATGGAAGCTAAATTTAATAACACATACTAGAACAAATCTAGACGTCTACATAAAACGTGATTTGCGGATCTACTTACGTTATACGTAAAATGAACTTCAGAAGGGCGAGAAGTTCAGAACTGTAAAGTATGGAGGGAAAAACAATATAAAGTAATCGGTTCTTGTATTAACGCGGTCTTGAAATAAATCTTAATTGCCCTTCCCCCCCCCCCCCCGGAAACCCTAAAAATCCCCCCCCGCGCTTGGGTTGGGGGGGGGGGAGGGGGGAGAATTATCCACCGGTTGAGAACCACTGCTCTAATAGATGTTTCCTATTTCTGCCTCGGCAAGATGTGAAACCTCTTCTTTCTGCCTTGACAAGATATGTAGTCTCTTCTTTCTGCCTTGACAAGATATGTAGCCTTTTCTTTCTGCCTTGACAAGATATGTAGCCTTTTCTTTCTAGGACTTCCGCTGTCTCTAATGCCCGCCAACTATCTTGTGCCAGCTCTGCGTTTGTGAAAGCCACGTTGGGTTTGCGGGGAATGCCCATGTCTTACCCTGAGGGACGACTGGCATGCATACAGTTATTTCTGTCGGACCCGTAGATGGATAGGTAAATGTGATGCCGCCATTCTGAGCTTCTACAGCTGGTCTTGTTCCGAATGCCCCAATGTCTAGAGTTTTCTTCCTGTGTCGGTTTCTTTCACGGTTTCTTCCTCATTCGTGTATCTGCCAGTAGTGATCTCGGCATCCGTGTATGTAATCACATCTTGCAGATCCAAGTCATTCCTAACTAATCTGCTGATTACTCATTGCCCACTTCTGTAATCATGATTAAGTATAGCTACAGCTTTAGAATCTATCCCTCTTTTGCTGTGGCTGGTGTTTGTCGTTATCTGGCCCCACTTCCTCCCTCTTCCCCATTAAGTAAATGTGATTACAGCTAAATCCTGCTTAGTTTTGTCTGCTAGTGCTTATTAGAGTACAAACATGATACTCGTTCTCAAGTATTAACCTCACTTCCTTCTAGAAGTGCGTGTTGTATTACACATGTTTACTGTCTCAAGCCTACGCACTTTACTTACATCTTTCTGTCTCTTTTCACTCTTTTTATTGCTGCCGCTGCTACTGTTGTTCCTGCTGCTGCTGCTGCTGCTACTACTTCTTCTTTTACTACTACTACTACTACTACTACTACTACTACTACTACTACTACTACTACTACTACTACTACTACTACTACTACTACTACTACTACTACTACTACTACTAACTACTACTACTACTACTACTACTACTACTAACTACTACTACTACTACTACTACTACTACTACTACTACTACTACTACTACTACTGTACTACTACTACCCGGGAAGGTTAACCCGGTCAACAAATGCCCGCAGAATTCGGATGTGTCGGCCTAACGGCGCAAGAACGCAGCTCTGCTGTAAACAGGCACAACGCAATCACGTCCGAAAGAAAAAAAAAACTCCGGATGAACGCAGAAGAAGAAGAAGAAGAACTACTACTACTACTACTACTACTACTACTACTACTACTACTACTACTACTACTACTACTACTACTACTACTACTACTACTACTACTACTACTACAGCAGTAGCAATAGTATCAGCAGAGTAGTAGTACTAGCAGTAGCAGTAGTACCGATTCTGATGATGATGATGCTGCTACCTCTCTGTGATTACTATTTCCACGGTTACTACAATTTCTACTCGTACTTCTGCAACTGCAATGAAATGCTTTATAGAGGTTATTTTTATGTATGGCGGTGAATATTGGAATGTAAATGAACAAATTAAAAAGACTTTGGAAGCAACGGAGATTTGATTCCTGAGAAGATGTTGCGAAGTCTTGGACTGTCAGAGTAACTAACAACGATTGCCTGAAAGAGGCTAATGAAATTAGAACAGTATATACAACAATAAGAAAGAGACAAGCTGCTTTCTGTGGTTATGTGAAGACAAGAGAGGCATTGGAGAATATCGTGACAACTGGAAAGATCAAGGGGAAGAGAGGCAGACCAAGAGAAATGATGATGGATGGACTGGGGGAGTGGCATGGAGGAATATCATCAGCAAGGTGATCCAGAACACCAAAGACTGCCATCTGTGCAGAGACATAGACGCCTACGCCAGCTGGAAAGGCTCAGATGATCATTACTATGTTTATGTTCTGAGATATATTATTAATTAGTACATTATATTATTATTTGTCCGTTAAACTTGAAATCCCTTATATCGAGGAGCGCTAAAATTAGCGTTGTATGTACTTTGAAATGCTTCTGTAACCACAGTATATAGCCCTGTCTTAGCAATAGTTTAACTGTAATGCTTCGTTGATATTTTTAAACCGTGAATGTGCTTTACTTTAAGAACAGCTGGGATTAAACAAAACATAATTAGGTTGGACACGTGGCTTGTTCTTGTCAGAAATTGGTTCTTGTTTATGTCAACATTATGTGTTTGCTTGGTGGTGTATCCCGGAAACCTCTTTCCCTTCCACGTTTTTATGCTTCCTTCCATATTTATGGCTGCCGTTAATCGTTTCAGGACGCGGGTCTTTATCTCCTGTAATAAAGAGTTACTTTCTGTATTCAATGTGGGCTATTACTTTTAAAATATCTTTTTGTGAGCCATGTTGTTTGTCCTATTACTTCATTATATAAGTGTAACAGGAGGAAGAATATCAAGGATAGGAGGACATGGTTTCCTATTCTTAGGTGCTCAAAGACAAAGAAGCGCAACACTGACTTTTAGTGGGCCAGAGAAGAAACAGATAATAAGAAGAAAGAGAAAAAGAGCACTTTATATATTCTCACCAGTTAACAAAAAAAATAAAAAGGGATAGAGAGTTAGAAGATTTCCAGGCGTTCTTAGCGGGGAACTATGCCTTAATACATATTCCAGACAATGGGTCACTGAGATGGGCTGAACCAACATTAATGGGTGGAACAAACAATGAGTAACATTACTAGAACAACAAAGACTAACCATAACACATCATTAACAACTAGAACTAGATAAACAAAATCAGAATAACATGCATGGTCTTTATTGTCCACTCTCGTAGCTCATATTTTAAACTGTGCGGATGAGTGTGGTTACTTATGAACAAGACAATCAACACTCAAAATCACTTGCATTTATATAGGCAGTCTGCCGCATATAGCCAGACCTCTGCCCGTTGTGGCTGAGCCTACAGGGTGCTCCTGGGACCCTGCTACGATACCTATACAGCCGGCTGACCAGGACTGGACAACAGAGAGACCATTACTTGAAAAATAACAAGAACACAACTCTAAATCTAGGGATGAGCCTTACAGTGCGGAGACGGGACTCAACATCCTGAGACACACAACACAACACTATGGATCCCTGTAGTTCACAGCGGAAATCAGTGGATTGGGCTCCAGATTTTACCAACCCCTGTGCCTCAGCCAAATCCAATATTGTGCCTAATGCCACAAGAGAAAGTCACACCCTAAATACAAACTGACTGGGACATATTACCAAAACAGGACCACGACTTACTAAATAGAGATCTTTTCTTGAGCATGAAAAGCTCGAATAAATCAAACTAGAAATTGTAGCCTTAACCATGCAGTCACAAACTAAGATATGAAAAACTCAACTATTGGATCAGCTGGGAGGAGAGGGGGAAAATGTGAGGTGAGGGTAAATGGGAGGTGAGGAAAAATGGGGATAAACAAAAATAGAGGTACGGAAAAATGGGGGTAAACAAGGACTCAGGGATGTTCCCTCCTATGACAGGAATTATATCCTCAAACAAAACCATGCACTGGGGTTCTTGCAGGACATATTTTGTGAGTTCAGCCGAACTGGTTTCACTTCTTCACAGATATGTCTATCTGTGGGTGGAGAATATAGAGACTCACCCAGGTCACGCAGGAGGCATTCAGGCTTCTTCATGGGTGGTGATGAGATGAGGGACCAGCTGGGGTCCTCTCCTCTTGAGACCGCCCGCCCGAATGTATCGGCGGTTGTTTCAGAACTGACTCGCTCGGGCAAAATGCGCGCTCAATTCTGGCCGGGGGAGAATTACCCCTGATGCTCCAGCTACGGGGGAGGGGGTTCTTGTCGTTGCATCAGCCGGAAATGTTGTGGAGCCGTGTCGTGTCACGCGGCTTCATAAGTTTTGCGTCTTTGTTGTTGGTTGTGTTGTAAATGACGATGATGATGATCGTGGTGAATACATTTGTTTCTTTCGCTCTCTTTGACTTTGAGGGTAGTCTACACTGGACTAACGTTTTGCGTATTGTGTTAGCTTTCCCTGTTACCAGTGTCCCTCGCCTTCGGGCGAACCCACTGCGACTTCTAAAGTACTTGTAATTTACGTCACCAAATCAGGGACGAGAAGTCAATATTGTAGTGCATCTGTACGGTGTAGGGGTTCAACCAGCTATCTCGGCATCAACACACCGGAAGTTTAAGAGCCAGCTCTCTTACCCATTCGGCCATGCTGGTCTCGACTATGATTTTGATCATCGTCATCATCATTATCACAATCAGCATCATCACGAGGCGAACAGATGTATTTGCGTCATTTGTTGGGACACTGGTAATGGATGAGGCAAAGATTCTAAAGACTACCTCTGAACGAATGCTTATTGAAGATGCAATAATTAATGAAATAACACATGTAACGATTCGTTAATGTGGATGTAAGCCTGGGTCTGGGAATGGATGGGAGGAAGAATGCAACGTGTTTACAACCTGCTTGCTACTGGTACGATCATCATCTACACCTTAAAACATTCGCCGCGGGTGATTGATGGTCTGTGTGCTATGATGTCGATTCTTAAATCATTCAATCAATCTTTCAATCCATCAATCAATCGATGATACTCTACATATAGACCGACTTGCGCTGGTTTTTATGCAACGGTACGAGTGCCGACCTTTCAGAAATCATTGACAAACTACTGAACCTAAACCTGTCAAGAAATAACAAACAGTCAAACATGCTGGAGTTGACTGCGATATCCTGTAAAGAATATGCAGCCACCTATTAACTCCACTTATGTGATAGTAATAACAAGTGACAATAAGCACGTAGTTCTACAGTCCCATACAAGTCTGCATAACTGGTGGCGGCCATGTTTTGGATGTCAGAAGCGACTACCTACGCCAGTGTGAAGGATATGTCTGATGGTCATTTCTGACTGAAAACATGTGCAGAGATGTTTTAGTTCCCGACAGATGGTCACCGTAGACTTTGGCCATGTTGTCTAGTGGCTGCTTTTAATTTTATTGTATTCTTGTAAAAGTGATTTGTTTGTTAATGTATTGCGTGTCCACAGCCTAACCATATTATTATCATCATCCATTGTTGTGTGTTTGTAAAGTCTCACGACACTTTGTATACAGAACAAATTTGGGGGGGGGGGGGGGGGGGGGGAATGCTTTCTTCCGTTGATACCACCATTATGTTTGGAGTGCAAAGAATTACTCCAGCAGGTGACAGCCATTTTTTGCTTACTGCTTCCCGATGGACTGTGGAGCACATGTTTTGATGGCATCATGTCCTTCATTTTTTTTTTTTTCAAATTTGTTCTATACAAAGTGTAGTGAGACTTTATAAACACACTGTATGAAACCCATGAAGAGGCACTCTCCTGCTGTTCACGCTTAACCTCGACACCGCAAACTACAAGATTAACAAGACAAGATAATGATGATAGTTATTTGGCTTTCTTTCTCTTTTCTCTCTTTCTCCATAAATTTTTTGATTGCTAAAGTTGTATAGACTTGTGTAAATAGGGCAAGCAGCTATTGCTGTTCTTTAAGACAGCGACCGTAACGGTCGCTGAGCGCAGCCATCGTGTCTATAAAGAGACAACCGTTCTACCGAAAGACCATCGAAATCGGATACATTTGCTCTTTACCTTTTCAGAATATATTCATCCCAAACAAAAACAACAACAAGACGCGTAAGGTTTTCATTTGAAGCCCCCTCGTATTTCTGTTAGGAAGAAATGGTGAAAAGAAGAAAAGGTCTAATAATATTGACTGCATTACGCAAGCATGTGTCTTTCTGCCATCTAATATGTGCGCATGAATCAATATTCGCATCATGCCTGAATGTCGTGTAAACGACATTACTTGACTTTTATGCTAAGGGTAATCAGTATACATATATCTAATTCAATTAAATCTGGTATTTGCTGTATGTTAATGGGCGCCAGCGGCGTGTCTGGAATTTCTTATGAGTGGAGACGTTGCAGGGACAGATTGCTTGAAATTGCGGGGCTTTAAGCTAAGAGTTGCCTGCATACAATTATACAGAAAAGTGATGCTGTTTTATGTGATAATTCTTAACGTGTGACTAGGCACCTGTGGCGTCTCGTAAATTTGTAAACAAGCAAACGTCAGAGGAGTTGATTTGCTGGAATGGGGGAAGATATGTTGGTCTGCTTTTTTTAACAATTCATAGTTCAAACAGAGTATACGTGTATACGAGGGTAAGTTAATAAGTAAGTCACAAATGGCTGTAGAAAAATAACTACACATGATAACAATTTGAAACGAGTTTATTTTTATACATACATTGTCCCTTTATTTCTCAACATAATTTCCACCAACATTGATGCACTTATCCCATCGTTTTATCAGTCCTCCCAAATCGGCTGCATAAAACTGCGTACACTTCTAAACCACGTTTTCACTTCACATTCAACTTCGGTGTCACTCGCGAAATGTCTCCCGCCAAGGTGTTTTGTCAGTGTTTATGCTGACAAATGTGTGTCCCGTAAAGCGGTGCATAGCTGGGTAGAAAAAAAGGTTACGAGGGTGAGTCAATAAGTAAGTCACACAGTTCTGCGGGATGGCCGGTAAATGAAAACAAAGCACGCAGGACTGATTTTTGCGTGCGGATTAGCTTTCCTTATTACAAGTGTCCCTCGCCATCAGTCGAACCCACTCCGTCTTATGAGGTACATGTAATTTACGTCCCCAAGTCTCCAAGCCTAAATTGAGTACCAGAAAAATTTCTGGAAAGTAAAGGCTGTCGGCGTAATATTAACCAAATCAGCCGTCGAGTGGCCGTGTATAAATATTTGGGGCTAGCAAGGTATAGCCAATAGGCCAGTGGTTCTCGACCGGTGGGGGAGGGGGAATTTTAGGGTTTCCGGGGGGGGGGGGGGATATTAAGATTATTTCAAGATCCCGTTAATACAAGAACCGATTACTTGATATTGTTTTTTCCCTCCATACTTTACGGTTCTGTACTTCTCGCCCTTCTGTAATTCGTTTTATATCGTAAGGAGACCCGCAAATCACGTTTTATGTAGAAGTCTAGACTTGTTCTAGTATATGTTATTAACTTTAGCTTCCATTTTTACGTATACTGTGGAGGTGGGGGGGGGGCGATTTATAGAGAGGATGGGAGGTGACATTCTGAACATATGGTGAAGGGGTGCATGGGCCAAAAAAACGTTGAGAACCACTGTAATCGGCCGTAAGGTGTGGAAAAAGGCTCATTAATTTTGCTGGTTAGTTCAGTTTAGGGGCTGATTCTGATAGGAAATAATATAATATGAAAACTTTAAATTGCTCGACAGAACGAAAGTTGAACGGGTCTGAACACTTTTTAAAAATAAATATTGGATTGGACTGGAAGGTTATATTCATCAGCGGAGCGTTCCGCTAATTGTTATCGATTGATGCGTTCTGCCTTACGTAATCTGCAGACGATACTTTTGTTCAAAAGGCTGCCTTGACCTCTACTCCTGTAATCACAGATTCTGTAAATCTTTCACGTCTTAGTGTTTCTCGATGTTTACATCTCTCTCTCTTTCTCTCTCTCTCTCTCTCTCGCTCTCTCTCTCTCTCTCTCTCGCTCTCCATCTTTGTGTGTAAGTAAGGGCAAGACTACATCTCTCTCTCTCTCTCTCTCTCTCTCTCTCTCTCTCTCTCTCTCTCTCTCTCTCTCTCTCTCTCTCTCTCTCTCTCTCTGTAAGTGAAATATTACATCTAGTCTCTCTTTCTCTCTATCTTTACCTCCCCTCCCCTCACACACCCACACACACACACACACACACACACACACACACGTACACACACAAATAATATTTGTGAGAGAATCGGATACAGCGAGGAGCTACAAGTCGGTGTATGGTCATATGCTATATATGGATAGCGTTCCATTGTGAACATATGTACATGTAAATACACCAGTTTATTGGTGCTGTGCTAATTGCTTTTGTTCATATCATACATCTCGAAATACTTGTGTTGAGATTTCGCGAGTGTTTACCTTACCGTTTGGGGAATAGTTATGAAATTTGGTTACTTGCGTTAATGCGACATGACATGTGACTGATGTCCCTTGCAAGTCGAATCATTTAATGTGAGTCGTGTGCGTGTGTTTGCGTTTTCGAGCGTACGTACCAGTGTGTACATGTATATCTTAAAATGTGTGATTAACGTTCACAGGACAGGAGGAGAGAAATCGCTTGCGCTGGAACAAACATCGCATCTTTGTACCAGTTAACATGTTTGTGTTCATGTTATAGTCGCTCAGAATATGAACCCGCGAGTTAGTCCCTCAACAAAAACCGTGACTTTACTTCCGGGGAAAAACGGAGTTTGCCGGAATTTGAATGGCGGAATTCCTTCACATTTTAAAGATGGCGAGAAGTCCTCGTTGGCGAATTACGATTTGAATTTTTTGGATGTGGTGCCGTCAACCGCCAAGGCCAACTCTCCCAAAACCAGCAGTGTCCATTTTTCACCTGACAAGAAGGAAGAAAGTTTCTCAGTTCCAAAGAATGGCGGAGTTAATGGAAAGCTCTCAAGCAGTATCCTAGCTGTGTGCAGCCGGAAAGTCCAGTTGGAAATTCCTTTGTTAATGGCGACAGATACGGATTCGGGGCGCCCTCTCCCGGACAGACTCGTTTCAGCTCAGATAGTTTAAAAGGCCTTGAGCTTTCAGAGTCATCCGATGTATTTTCCTTGCGGTCAGGGAAAAAGTGTTCGACTGCTGGTCGGAGTAATTCATTCAATGTCCAAAGTAATAACACACCAGTTCCTGTTCAAAGAAGCCACTCGGTTTCCCGCGAGGAATCTAGGCCTTATCGTGGCTTTGAAAATAGTGTTCTGGATTCACGGCTGGGGGAAACTAATGGCGGTATATCCGTTCTGAAATCGAAAGAGCACCGCTATTTTTCTGCTGATCCTACTAACACACCAGTCTCTAGTGGGTCAACTGCAGCCAACCACAGACCTTCGGCTGGATCAAAGAAAGACTCGGGTATGGGTCTGTCCGTGCATTTCGCGGATTCAGTTTTAGGTTCACCAAAGTCCAGGGATAAGGTCAGTTCTGTGAAAACGTTTGATACGGGTTCTCCGTTACTAAAGAAGGAGTTCAGACCATTGTA
The DNA here is from genome assembly GCA_014155875.1 of Cepaea nemoralis. Taxonomy (NCBI): domain Eukaryota; kingdom Metazoa; phylum Mollusca; class Gastropoda; order Stylommatophora; family Helicidae; genus Cepaea; species Cepaea nemoralis. The sequence continues at coordinate 329,672 of JACEFZ010016360.1, forward strand.
CTGCGAGACTAATCAAAAGATCTACATTAACACAACCAAGCATCCATCGCAGTTTGAGCGAGACGGTCTGATGGATCCCGTATCCAACGCTTCCTTATATCCGACGAAGAACTGTTTGCCTTTGCACGACTCTAGAGAAGAAATCAGGCTCAGGCACTACAAAGACCCTCATTCTTCATCCAGCGATGGCGAATTCAGTCATCCATACCCCATCGAAACTGTCGGCGTCTTCATCGAATGGGCACGGGGGAAGTTCCAAAGGGCTACACGTTTACTTCGATCACTCCCCGGCTGAAGCCAAATTGGTACGTCGAATTCAACCAGCCTTGGGTCCAACTCTAGCTTGACCTCCACGTCTCTCAAGCTGCTGGACCAGTTGAAGCATGACCATCACAGCAACGGAGTGTCCAGTAGCTTGAGCTTAACGCCGTCGTCTTCGTTGTCGTCATCCTCGTCTTTAAGCAAAGAGTTAACTCCCCCAAACTTGTATGATTATTCCTCTACGTCCCCTTCATCTATAACAAAACTCTCTCGCTACGGGTTAAGCCCTGAAAATGTACAGTTATCATCATTATCATCGCCTGTCTCAGCATCTGCACCATCTTCCAAGTTCAACTCCCGACGGTCCTCAGCGTGTCTTCGAAGCGATTGCATCTTTCAAAACCGTTTGGATTATATCTCCGATGCTGATTTAGCACTGAAAGACAACATGGCAAAACATCCATCGTCCCCATCAACATTAATCAAACATCGTGCTGTGATATTACCACCGTCTTTAGGCCCAACCTCTTCTTTAGCCCTGGCCAAAAAATATGAAGCCGATTTGTTACCTTTCACTGATGACAAGGAGTTTGGTGAAAATTTGGCATCGCTAATCAAGAAGGAATCGATAGCGGCCAGCTACCAGCTGGAATTCTGCTGGTTCTGCGGACGGCCCATGCCTCCATTTGGATCTAGGTAATGTATAGCTAGATGTCTTTGGTTTCTGTTGGACATTATTTCTTGATATATAATTAAACAAGAAAGTATTTTAGACAAACACGTGTACATACCAGAAGTAATCATTCAGTCAATCAGGTGCCGTCTCCACTATGAAGGTTAGCTGTAAAGGAGCTCCAGTACTGCCTGTCTCTAGCTTTGATTGTACATTCTGTTCGTGCATGTCTTGATGTTATCTTCCCACTTGTATCGTTGTCTACCTCTTGCTCGCTTGCCGTTAACTTTACCCTCCAATATGGTTTTTATAAGAGTGTTATGTCTTTAACGTGACCGAAATATTTCACTTACTTCTTTTTTATTTCTTTCATCAGCTCTGTTTTCATTCCCAGTTTTTCTACAACCTCTGTATTTTATTGTTTCTGTTTCAATGAAATTCGACAAGGGACAAGAACACACAGCTGATCCACGACTGTGGTGATCGCGTAAGGTGGCGAAATGTGACCGCTCACACTTGCCGGCATGGCACATGATTATAATGATATATAGACCATACATAACAGACACAAGACAACAGACAAACTGACAGCTGCGAGCACACCGAACTTGATCCCTTCAACCAACACGGATAGATATAATAATCGTATACCTCGCTGGGGGAGACAGCATACACATAGGTTCACACGTAGTGCTAAGATGATTCGTCATACAGCACACACCTCTGGCAAAACCCAAATCATTGCTCTGTATTTGTGTAATACGCCAGAATCAACTATTTGCATGCTTCCTCTCAGTGCGATGTGCAGATAATATGTGACTGTTTTCTCTTCCATCTCTCTCTCTCTCTCTCTCTCTCTCTCTCTCTCTCTCTCTCTCTCTCTCTCTCTCTCTCTCTCTCTCTCTCTCTCTCTCTCTCTCTCTCTCTCTCTCTCTCTCTCTCTCTCTCTCTCTCAATAAGACAGAGACAAACAGCTTTCCTCGGTCATGTGATGAGAAGAGAGACATTGGAGAACATCGTGCCAACTGCAAAGATCGAGGGGAAGAGAGGCAGACCAAGAGAAATGATGCTGGATGGATTGTGACGGTGGCATGGAGGCATATCAGCAGCAAAGTTGATCCAGAAAACCAAAGACCGGGATCTGTGGAGAGCCATGAACGCCTACGCCAGCTGGCAGGGCACTGGATGATGATGATGATGATGATGATGATGATGATGATGATGATGATGATGATGATGATGATGATGACACTATGTGCATCCTCCTAACACTTCTGTGGCTTCCATGTGTGCCCGCACGCATTTAGAAATCCTCCAACCTGCTTGCTGATTGGTTCATATCTGGAAAGCCATTTCTATTTTATTATATTTACTTAATGCGTCATGTGAGTCTGAAGGAAAATGGCGCGGCGGAATAATACGGACCATTAAGAGCCCATTGTTTTTCGTCACGTGTGAAAGCGCAGACATACAAAATACGTGCTGAGCGAAAAGCCATATAAACCAACAATAATATCCGCATCGATGAGTTTAAATGTCACTGTCAGGGTTAGAAAGCAGCCACCATTAAAATATTGTAAACTCAATTGAACAATTATGTTTAACTTCTTAGTTCTGTAAAATCTGGCAACGCCCACTGTTGATAAAAATCAAAGGCGTGCAAACGGGCAATTATCCTGAGAGTTATTGTCTTCGTTGTGAGCACATTCGGCTGGGATGAAAGCTTTATCCCAGGTAGTGAAGGATAAAAGGTGAAAGAGAAATGTGTACACACAGACACACACACACATACGAGCGCGCGCGCACACATGGGTCATAAATATTGTCATGGGTTAGACAAATATAATCACGAATTATAAACGATGTTATGGACTTGGGGAAATTGTCATAGGTTAGAAATACTATCATGGATTACACATATTGTCGTAGGTTATAACCATAGTCATGGGTTATAAATATTTGTATGGATTAGGACTGCCATGGGTTAGAATTGTCATGGGTTAGAAATATTGTCATAGGTTAAAAATATTGTCATGGATTGCACATATTATCGTAGGTTATAACCATAGTCATGGGTTAGAAATATCGTCATGGGTTAGAAATATCGTCGTGGGTTATAAATATTGTCATAGGTTAAAAATATAGTCATGGATTGCACATATTATCGTAGGTTATAACCATAGTCATGGGTTAGAAAAATTGTCATGGTTTAGAAATATCGTCGTGGGTTAGAAATATTGTCATGGGTTTATTGAGTTTCTAAACGCTGCGGGATTTACTGACGAGGGGATCCGAGCACTTATGGACTGAATGGTTCGATGTGCAATGAGGGTGATCTGTCGACTAACTAACTAGAAATATTATCATGGGTTACAAATACATTCTTAGGTTAGAAATATTGTCATTGGTAACAAAATATTGTCATAGGTTAGGAATGTAGTCTGTGGTTAGAAATATTATCGTTGGTTAGAGATGTAGCCATGGTTTAGTGGACCAAGTAAAATGCTTGATTAATGTGGTGGTAAAAAATAAAACTCTCAGCTGTTACAGAATCAGATTTCTGGCTTCATGAAAGACAAGACAAAAGTACGCTGAATATGCGGAAAGTTGCGACAAGGATAAATTGAGATATCCCAATCTCTTATTTGGTCCCATGTGCAAGTTAAAACGTTAGTTGCATATCATTTGCAGAACAAGAAGAAGAAGCAAAAGAATAATCTTAAATCTGTATAGCATAATCTATGTAAGGGTTCTAAAGTTTTGTCTTTAGCTTTGCGTGTCATAATATCACATGCAATTTGTGTATGTTTCATGGTACTAATATGTTACTGGGAAGAAGAAGAAGACGACGACTAAGAAGAAGAATCTCAAATCTCTATAGTATAATCTATGTAAAGGTTGTAACGTTTTGTCTTTCCCTATGCTTGTCATAAAACCACATGAGATTTCATGGGTTAGATATGTTTCATGATACTAATATATCACTGAGGAGAAGAAGAAGGAGAAGAAGAAGAAGAAGAAGGAAGACGAAGAAGAAGGAAGAAGAAGGAAGACGAAGAAGAAGAAGAAGGAAGACGAAGAAGAAGGAAGACGAAGAAGAAGAAGAAGGGAGAAGAAGAAGAAGAAGAAGAAGAAGAATCTATGTAAAGGTTCTAACGTTTTGTCTGCCCATCTACTTGTCATAAATCCATATGATATTTGTATTATATTTCACGATACTAATATCTCACTGGGAAGGCCAGACATCACAGGTTCCATAGAAGATAAGCCAGCCAACAGGAAACATGGAAACAACCATATTGTGAGATGACCGTATGAAATCCCCGGAGGGAAAGCTGGCAGGCTGGAAGTACGAGACACGCTCTGTACTCAGTAGTCCAATCAAGGGAATGCATCAAGCTTCATATTGTCCTCCATTCACCTCTTCACCCCAACATTGACGCTTCCTCTTTCCCTGATAGCGGGACAGACTTAACAATCTCCGTCACAGTGTGGAGAGAATACGTCCTTTTGTGTTAAAATCACTGTGCTTCCTGTCTCTCGGATGGGGCTAGGATTATCAGTTCTTTAGCTGTTCATTCGTGTTTTTTTTTTCCCCCTTTAATTTCTTTTACCTGCTTTATTTAGCTGTATCTTTGGGGGGGGGGGGGGGGGGGTATTTTATAGTAAACTTTAAATATAAAAATTATAGTCGGGTTCTAAGAATATCTAATATCTGGAAACATAAAAGAACAAATGCACCCATACGACAAGAGATGAATGTTAAAGAAGGCTGGCTACAAAAGACGATAAAACAAAGAAAATTGAAATATTTTGGTCACTTAAAAAGTCATGAAAGTTTAAATAGAACAATAATGAAAGGGTATATGCCCGGGAAGAGAAGAAGAGGAAGAATATGAACCCGCGAATTAGTCCCTCAACAAAAACCGTGACTTTACTTACAGGGGAAAAATGGACTTTGCCGGAATTTGAATGGCGGAATTCCTTCACATTTGAAGGGTGGCGGGATGTCCACTTTGGCGAATTACGATTTGAATTTTTTTGTTGTGGTGCCATCAACCGACAAAGCCAACTCTCCCAAAACCACAGAAGATGTGTGCAGGATGTGGCAGATGATCTCCAGATGTGTTTATCAGGACGCGGGACATCTTGCTTATGACCGAGAAGTTTTCCGGACGACTGTTGTAGGAGCGAGGTTCTGCAAAGGACATGCTAATGAATGAAAACAAGTACAACGCCTAAGGCCCATTGGGTACATGGAAAGAGGCACATATTTATTTGTATGGATCAAACGGCATTTGGTTTCTGATGTGAATAAAATGGTATATCCGATCGCCTTTTCTTCCCAAGGCTTTTCCCGATACCCATTTTAGGCTAGATCGACCTGTGAGCCTTAGTCACTTATTTTACAAATTCCAAACCGCCCTAATGAGGTTCGAACCCAAAACCATCAGTACAGCAGGCGAGCGTCTTACCGCTACACAACCGCAGCTGCCATGATGATCTTATATTGATTCAAATTCCGGACACACTTCGAGGATCGTCGCAGTTTCATGTAATGGCATAGGGGTTTATAAAGAGTCTCTTGTAATAGGCAAAAGGAGCAACTTCATTGCAAGGATCTCTTTCCGCAGGGCGACTTGCCGATGATAGCATCGCACAAAACACGAACTACGTAGCTCCAACAGCGACCACTCAGGAGCCTCCTAAAACATTGCACTCTTTTTTTTTAACGCTCGCTCGCTTTAGAACTCAAGCGTAGTCCATACACTCGTACTTCTAGTACACTGGGCTGATTTGTGCGTGTGCCTTAGCTTTTCCTAGTACCAGTGTCCCGCGCCATCAGGTGAACCCACTCCGACTTCAGAGGTACTTGTAATTTATGTCCCCAAGTCAAGGACGAGAAGTCAACATTTTAGTCAGACTGACCAGTGTAGGGGTTGAACCCGCTACCTCGGCATCAGCACCCCGGGTGTTTAAGAACGAACACTCTTATCCATTCTGCCACGCACTTGTTGCACTCTTCAACCACATGACTCAGTCCGGATAAGAACCCATAACCTTCGGAGCGGCTTAACTGCATGGCCACTAGTGACCCCATTATAGAAAATGTACTAGGGGGTCAGGCGGCGTGGCTCTGACCACAGTTATCCATCGAGTGGCCTTTGACCAAGAACTTGTCGATATAGTATAATATCGCTGGCAGGTCTTCGCTGGCTGTTGAAGATCAGGACGGAGCACGTACAAGGAATGTCCGGATTGATGTGACGTCGGTTCTTGGCTCATCTCAACTCATCCCTTCCAGGTCATTGTAATATACAATCGGAATTCTTTCCTTTATATGCGTATGCGCGCGCACATATGTGTGGACACAAACGCTTACATAACCAGTCCGAGACAGGACTTACTCGTAAGAGCGCACAAGATGCTTACCCAACAGGTTAAAAATACCCACAAAAACCACGGATCTCAACAATAACCAAAGCTGAAGAGGCAGGTTAGACGAGGCCGATTTTGGAATATTTTTTTTTTCGAAAATTGGAATTACCAAGAAGATGGTGGAGAGATAATATATATATACAGACCTACAAGTCACTTGGAATCAACGACTGGCAAGAGAGGGTCAACCAGAGAGACGAATGGAGACGGATTGTATCTGCAGCAAAGAACCTCAATGGCTCGGAACGCTGAAGAAGAAGAAGAAGAAGAAGAAGAAGAAGAAGAAGAAGAAGAAGAAGAAGAAGAAAAATGGAATTGGAACATATGTGTGCATGTGTGTGGTCATACAGGGTGTAGTTTTAATGACTGTGCATTGTTTGAAAATATGGCCGGTCCAAGTTTTGTATTGACCTATTATGTTGCATGAACTTTACAGAGGGTGAATACAAAACTTGGACCGGCCATATTTTCAAACACTGCACAGTCATTAAAAATACACCCTATAATTACTGTAGCCTGCTTGTTAAATTCAAGTCTGGGTAGTCCACCGGCAGTGTCATTCTACCTCGTTGTTGTTTACATTAAGTTTTTTTTTTTACTAAGAGGTCAGCGTAGCTGAGATGTTTAACGAGCTGGCTATTGACTTCGTACGCGCTGATGGTGGGGTAGTGAGGTAATTCCACACATTGGCCAATGGAACTTAAACATTGACTTCTCGCTCATAAAGCAGTGGCAGACTACTAAACGTAAATTTGACTATAAAATCAACCTGGGTTCTAATCGCAGCGTCCTGAAAAGGACATTCTTGTTTCACACGTTTGAGGACGAGAAGTCAACATTTTAGTCCGGTCAGTTGGACTAAAATGCTGAAGTCTCGTCCTGTCTTAGGGACGTAAATTACAAGTACTTCAGAAGTCGGGAGTGGGCTCGTCTGATGGCGAAGGTCACTAGTAATAGGGAAAGCTAATCCACACGCATAAATCAGTCCGGGGCACTAGAAGTAGAAGCACGTGTATGCACTACGCTTGAGTTCAAAACGAGGAGGATTGGGGCGGGGGGGGGGGCGGCAAAAAACGTGTGACAAACAACGGCTTTATTTCTAGTAGGTCAAGGAAGACGATCCAAACAGCGGTTTCATTCCTAGTATGTCAACGAAACTACCCAAACAATAGTTTCATTTCTAGTACGTCAGAGAAGACTACCCAATCAATGGTTTTATTTCTTGTACTTCAAATAAGACTACCAAATCAATGGTTTTATTTCTTGTACTTCAAATAAGACTACCCAATCAATGGTTTTATTTCTTGTACTTCAAATAAGACTACCCAATCAATGGTTTTATTTCTTGTACTTCAAATAGGACTACCCAAACAACGGTTTCTGAGGAAAATGCAAAGAATACCATGGACAGCCAGAAAGACCAATGAACAGGTCCTTCAAGAAACAAATGAAATCGTAAACTGATTAGAGACATTAGACGCAGACAGTCAAAGTTTATTGGGCATGTTATGAGAAGAAATGAATTGGAGAACTTGGTGACAACTGGTAAGATCGAAGGGAACAGACCAAGGGGAAGACCTAGAAGCAAATACCTGGATGCCTTGGCCTCGTGGCATGGTCGAGACAGAAACACAGAGCTGATCCACGACTCTGGTGATCGAGTGAGATGACAAAACATGACCGCCCACGCTTACCGGCTTGGCACATGATGAATGAATGAATGAAACAACGGTTTCATTTCTAGTACGTCAAAGAAGACTACTTAAAAACGGTTTCATTTCTTGTTCTTCAAATAAGACTACCCAAACAATGGTTTCATTTCTAGTACGTCAAGAAAGACTACCCAAACAGCGGTTTCATTTCTAGTACGCCAGAGAAACTACTTGAACATCGGTTTGATTTTTTTTATACTTCGAATAAGACTACCAAAACAACGGTTTCATTTCTTGTACTTCACATAAAGCTACCCAACAAAGGTTTCATTTCTAGTACGTCAAAGAAGAACCCAGAACAAGAAGTGAAGTCAAGATATAACACCTCGTCAACCTTCTTCTCATATCTGATAGACATAAAATGCGCGCTCACCGCAGCGCGTGAGGATGCATATACTGCCGGCTTGTGCCTGACCAAGTCTTGCCAAAACTAACAGAACCGGTTGTGCCCCTTGATATTGGCGGCAAATGGGATAGAACTTCACACGAGCGGATAGCAAGGGCTGTTAGACCAGTGGCGTACAGGGGCGGCGACCGATCTAATTTCGTCCTTAAAGTGGCGCCTTGTTCATTTTTGCGATAACAGCCATCATGGGCTCCGTTTTATACGTATAATGGCGCCCGTTTATATGTGTCATGGCGCCGTTTTTTTACGTGTCATACATAGTGCCGTTTTAAATGCTTACCTCCCAGATGTTAGACCCTGGCTGCGCCACTGCTTACGCGAGCTGTGGCATTGTTGTTTTGTCAATAATTGTTGGTATCGAGATGCCGGAGATGATTCAAAATATCTTGCTATCTACATTCGTCATACATACTACTTCCCTCTATCGTAAGCCGTCTACGCGGGCGCATAGAACGCCGGGCGGCGCCCTTTTGGGAGACCCGGATTCGAACCGAATGCTCGGTAAGGTAATGGGGGAGGGGGAGGGGAAAAGACGACACTAACGTGCACAGTTCGCGGCGATTGCACTAGCCAGGCGACTTTAATGCCTTAGATCAGTGTTTCTCAACCTTTTTTGTCCCGTGCCCCCCTTCACCATATTTTTAGAACGTCATCCCCCCACCCTTTCGTATTTCCTACCTAACTCCCCCCCCCCCTCCAGTCCCCTCCCCCACCCCTACACAGTATACATAATAATGGAAGCTAAATTTAATAGCACATACTAAAACAAGTCTAGACATCCATATAAAACGTTATTTGTGGGTCTACTTACTTTATAAATTGAATTTTAAAAGGATGAGACGTACAGAACCGTAAAGTCTGAAGGGAAAAAAAAGCAATATCAAGTAATCGGTTCTTGTGTTAACGCGAGTTTGAAATAATCTTAATTCTCCCCCCCCCCCTGGAAACCCTAAAATCCCCCCCCCCCGAAACCCTAAAATTCCCCCCCCCCCGAAACCCTAAATCCTCCCCCCCCCCCCTCTGGAAACCCTAAAATTCCCCACCGGTTGAGACCCACTGCCTTAGATTCAAGACCTCCCTGTCCTACACCGCAATATACTATAGGCGGTAAATGATAGTCTCTATAAGTAACATGTCCTGCAACTATAGGTGTCATGCGTATATACTCTATCAGGTAGGTAGGTGGGTAGGTAGATAGATAGATAGACTGGTAGGTATTTAGATATATAGGTATACACATAGCTAGTTAGACTGGTAGGTAGGTAAGTAGGTACATAGGAAGGCAGAATGAGAAGTCATGGTTCTTCTCTGTTTACTATTTGGGATATGTTACTGACGCAGCTATGTTTTACAATAGATGTGTGTGTGTGTGTGTGTGTGTGTGTGTTGTGTGTGTAACAGACAGACAGACAGACGAAGAAAGAGGTAAAGAGCGATAGAGTAAGCGATAGAGAGAGACACAGAGAGGCATAAAGATAGAGTGAGGCAGAGAGTGAAAGAGAAAGAGAGACAGGTAATGGGGGACGGAGATAGAGAGGACAGAGAGAAACAGAGAAAGAGATAGACAGAGAGAAACAGAGAAAGAGATAGAGAGAGAGAGAGAGAGAGAGAGAGAGAGAGAGAGAGAGAGAGAGAGAGAGAGAGAGAGAGAGAGAGAGAGAGAGAGAGAGAGAACCAGCTAGTCTCAACTGAGTTAAAATCAAACATTTATGCTAGCTATTTTTAATCTGTCTCCACTTGTTCTGAAATAATCATAAACATCATAAAAATCTTATCTTTATTCTAAGCCGCGGCAGTAATGTTTCTTTATACACAAGATCCACCAGACGGCATGCAGCTGTTATCTTTCGTTAGTTTACAGCCGATGCTGTGCGTAGAATAACAATATCAGGCACCTGAATACCGCCTTTCAGCCAGGATATCATCTGCCTGTCGATTTCTAAATATGCCTTTAGATACACCTGAGTTTGATAGTTTTACCTGCCTTGTTTTTAACTCTACCTGTCCCTTGTAGTTATTAAACTCTTCTTCTTCTTCTTCTTCTTCTTCTTCATCTTCTTCTTCTTCTTCTTCTTCTTCTTCTTCTTCTTCTTCTTCTTCTTCTTCTTCTTCTTCTTCTTCTTCTTCTTCGTCTGCCGTTGCTGCTGCTTATTCTCCTTCTTCTTCCACACAGACACACACTCACTAAAGAGTTTCTTGGATTTTAATCTGACTCATTATGTCTAAGTTGCTTCCTCGTTTTCTTCAACGCTCAGTGCTGCTTTAACTCTTTCTGTCCGCCTGTTATTTCTTTCGTATATTTCTTTTCCATCAGTTGAACTTAAGAACAATAAAAGTTTGAAAACAAGCAGTTAAAATAATAACACTATGTTGCATAAATAGAGGTGTGTTGGTTGATTGATTGGTTGAGTTGTTGGTTGGTTTGTTCGTTGATTGATTGGTTGGATTGGTAGTTGATTGATTGGTTGGTTTGCTTGTTGAACTATTAGTTGATTGATCGGTTGGATTGGTGGTAGATTGATTGGTTGGTTTGGTTGATTGATTGGTTGGTTGATTTGTTGGTTGATTGGTTGGATTGGTGGTTGATTGATTGGTTGGATTGGTGATTTAGTGGTTAGATTGTTAGTTGATTGACTTGTTGGATTGGTGGTTGATTGATTGGTTGGTTTGCTTGTTGATCTATTAGTTGATTGATTTGTTAGATTGGTGGTAGATTGATTGGTTGGTTTGTTTGTTGGTGGTTGATTGATTGTTTGGTTGGTTTGTTGATTGAGTAACTGGTTGGATTGGTGGTTGATTGATTGGTTGGATTTGTGGTTGATTGATTGATTGGTTCGTTGGTTGATTGATTGGTTTGTTGGTTGATTGACTGGTTAGTTTGTTGGTTGATTGATTGGTTGAATTTGTGGTTGGTTGATTGGTTGGATTGATGGTTGATTAATTGATTGGTTCTTGGTTGATTTATTGGTTTGTTGGTTGATTGACTGGTTAGTTTGTTGGTTGATTGATTGCTTGGATTGGTGGTTGATTGACTGGTTGGATTGGTGATTGATTGACTGGTTAGTTGATTGATTGATTGGTGTGTTGGTTGATTGATTGGTTGGGTTGGTGGTTGATTGATTGGTTGGATTTGTGGTTGATTTATTTGTTGGTTCGTTGATTGATTAGTTAGTTTGTTGGTTGATTGATTGGTTGGATTGGTAGTTGACTGATTAGTTGGTTCGTTGATTGATTGATGATTGATTGGTTAGATTGGTTGTGTATCGAGTGCCTGGTTGGTTGATTGCTTGATTAATTGGTTGATTGGTTAGTCAGTTGGTTGAATGGTTCGTTACATGCTTGACTGCTTTCTTGATTGACTGGCGGGCGGGCTGGTTGGTTGGTTGGTTGGTTGGTTGACTGGCCGGCTGGTTGGTAGCTTGGTTGGTTGTTTGGTTGCTTGGTTGATTAGAAGGCCTCTGTACAACGTTTCTAAATTCCCAGTCTGCTGCGCTGACATTCAGGTCGTTTGTGTACTGAAAAGGGCTCGAACCTATCGGGGAACGGCTAGTGTAAGACTTTCCATCCGACCCGTTACCTGTGTACCATCTCCACGGAAGTTTGCTACAGATCTCATCTCCCCCTCTCCAAGCACAGGAACCAGCTCGATGACGTGCAGTAGTGGTATTTGAACTTCACATATGCAGAGAGATTGTGAATCTACAACCTTGGTCAGACTGCGAGAACAGCAAGTTAAAAGAGGTGTGACCAAACAAGAACACTACGCAGGAAGCCAAAGAAGACTAATAAACCAACACAGAACTGGTGTCGTGAGCCGCTACACGCTGCAGGATTTACTGAGGAGGGGATCCGAGCACTTATGGACTGAATGGTTCGATGTACAATGAGGATGATTTGTCGATCCTGCGGAGAGGCAAGAATATCCAAGGGATGTAAGCGAGAATGGGAACGCAATCTGGCCCGCGCCACTGATAGCCGCTCCAGGATCGTAGACAGGGTGGGTCCTGATGTTGGTCTAGCCACATCTAATGATCTAACAGAATTAGTTAATTTGAACAATGAAATCACACACAATACACCGCACATAGCTTGACATATTGCGTACTGCAGAATTCACATTACATGAACTAAAGCCATGTGATAAATCACACACACATTCCCAGAGTAATATGAATCGTCTACCATGGTATTGTTAAACTGTCATGTCTTTTTGTTTCCGCAAAGTTTGTTTTGTCTATCTGAGACGGGCAAACGTTTCGAGCAAGTCTTTATCAGCGGGACATCAAGAACAAAACGGTGATAATTGTGTGTCCATTTATGTTCACTGATTCAGTGCCAAACAAAAAATAGTATGGATCAAACATGGTACACAGTAAACTGAACAAATATTATAATGTAAATTTCCGTTCACTAAGCATTGAAATTGCCGAAGATACTGCGACACATTATCTCTGAAATGTATTTCAGAAAATGAAGAGTATTTAATGCAATAAATCGATATCACTAAATGTAAGAAAGAGAGTGCTGAAATGCTATATTATATAGAACCAGTTTCGCTGTATGACAGTGAATCTTGGAATGTAAATGAACAAATTAGGAAGACTTTAGAAGCAAGAGAGATGTGGTTTATGAGGAAAATGTTGCGAATTCCATGGACAGCCAGAGTAACTAACATAGATTGCATGAAAGAGGCTAATGAAACTAGAACATTATATAGAACAATAAGAAAGAGACAAACAGCTTTCTTTTGTCATGTGATGAGAAGAGAGGCGCTGGAGAACATCGTGACAACTGGAAAGACCGAGGGGAAAAGAAGCAGACCAAGAGAAATTATACTGGATGGATTGAGACGATGGCATGGAGGAATATCATCAACAGACTTGATTCAGAACACCACAGACCGAGATATTCGGAGAGACATGAACGCCTACGCCAGCTGGCATGGCACTTGATGATGATGCTGATGATGACTACGACACAAAACAAATACATGATGACCCTAGTTGAGTAATATATCGTCCTTATGTCCGAATGGGAGGTAACATGTGACGATATATCGTCCTTCAGCACTGAATCAGATTAAAGCACACGACATGCATTGTCTTTATCAATCAATCAGGTGCCGTATCCACAATGAAGGTTGGCTGCAATGGATCTCCAGCACTGTCTGTCTCTGGATTTGATTTTATATTCTGTAAGACTGCTGTTCGTCTGTCTCTTGGTGTTATCTTCCCACTTGTATCGCTGTCTACCTCTTGTTCGCTTGCCTTCAACCTTACCCTCCAAAATGGTGTTTATAGTGTTATGTCTTTTAACGCGGCCGAAATATTTCGCTTACCTCTTTTTATTTCTTTCATTACATTCCACCAAAAGAAAAGAATGATCAAATCAGTCAGAAGGCCACCAAACCCTACTCAAGACGTTATGGACAGACCAGAACAAGTCATTATTCAGCGCCTCAGATCAGGACACAATAGATTACGCAACCACATGTATACAAAATTCAAGATTGGTGACTCAGCCATGTGCACATGTGGTTTGGCGTCGCAGACAGCAGAGCACATACTCCAGAACTGCCCAAACTACAACATATCCAGGCGAACCTTCTGGCCTAGAGAGACAACTGTGGAAGATAAACTCTATGGACCGCTGAGTGAATTAAAAAAGACTGTTAGATTATTACAAGAGACAACATTGCAGTTATAGACATAATTCAAGCGAACGAAAGAAGAAGTATTTCTTTCATCAACTCTCTTTTCATTCCCGGATTTTCTAGAACCTCTGTATTTAACTGTTTTACATCTCTATCGACCACATGACCCAAAGATGCAGGGTACGTCATCAGTATCGTGGGACCTAGCGAGTTAACCTGTTCGTCGCTTACCTGTTGCGTAAATGGCTAGAGTTGTTTTAAATGCACGCATGCGCATAGTTTTCGTTCTCACTAATTAAGAGCCCTGGTGTGTTTATTTTGTAGGGGGATGAGTTGCAGATTGGAGTGACGCAGCTATCTGAGAACTGTGAAGATGGATACAACTTCACAACGTTTCTTGTTTTTAAAAAGGGAAAGATAAATCAGTAACGTAGTCCTGCTTCTGGCAGCGCTTGTGGTTACATGTGTTAGTGAGTAAGCGAAAACAACATCGTGAGGGGGGGGGGGGGGGGGGGGGGTTACGCCCGTTACAGCATGGGAGAAAATACACTTTTGTGTGTGTGTGTGCGCGTGCGCGCTTGCACGGGAAAGTGAAAACATCCTACATTTGCATCTTTCACTGCTATTGTTGTTGTTGCTGCTGAGCTGCTGCTGCTGCTGCTACTACTACTACTACTACTACTACTACTACTACTACTACTACTACTACTACTACTACTACTACTACTCATCAGCATCATCCAGTGTCTTGTCGGTTGGCGTGAGCGATTATGCGATCACAAATTGCGATCTCCAACGGCATGGATCAATTCGTGTGTTGACTCCCTTCGGTACCGTGACACAAGACTGTAAAGAATTGTATCACGCTGTCTTCCTTTATCTCGCCTTGCACAAATCTTTCTGGTTGTCACAACATGTTTCAGTTTTTGTCTCCTCATAATGTGGCCACAAAATAAAAAGATGACTGCTTCTTTCTGATGTTTGTGATACGCGCGCGCGCGCGCGCGCGTGTGTGTGTGTGTGTGTGTGTGTGTGTGTGTGTGTGTGTGTGTGTGTGTGTGTGTGTGTGTGTGACACTTAGCTTCCCTCAAAATGTCCAGGTTGCTCATTTTGGCTGTCCAGTTAATTTTCAGCATTCTTCTATAAAATCTCATCTCCAAGGCTTCTGTGGATGTTTCTTCTGTTTACTGATTGTCCAGGATTCGCACTACTACTAACACTACTACTGTGTGAAGAACCACGTCATCTTCATACTGCTGCATTACAATTTCTTCTTCTTCTTCTTCTTCTTTTTCTTCTTCTTCTTCTCTTCTTCTTCTTCTTCTTCTTCTTCTTCTTCTTCTTCTTCTTCTTCTTCCTCCGATTCTGTTTGCCAAATAGCATCAGAATATGAATAGAGTTCCAGAACGAGCTCTTGTACGTGTCCCACACGCCATGCTGTGTGTTGACTGAGTTCTAATGTTTTATCAGTAGTTAGCGAGTACAGCGTTTCCTTGTTTTGTGGAGGTAATAATAACAATTATTAAAATGCGGTAAGGATGTGGCAATGTAAGCAATTAAACAGAAAAACACGAAGTATAAGGCAGCTTTACAAGACACAGTTACGGAAAACAGGACTTTGTATTGCAGTTAAACTTAGTCTTCCTGTTAACTCACACTCCCCAGTTAAACTCACTCTTCCTGTTAAACTTACTCTTCCTGTTCAACTTAGTCTTCCAGTTAAACACAGACTCCCCAGTTAAACCCAGTCTCCCTGTTAAACTTAGTCTTCCCGTTAAACGCAGACTCCCCAGTTAAACTAACTCTTCCTGTTAAACTTAGTCTTCCAGTTAAACGCAGAATCCCCAGTTAAACTAACTCTTCCTGTTAAACTTAGTCTTCCAGTTAAACGCAGACTCCCCAGTTAAACTCACTCTTCCTGTTAAACTTAGTCTTCCTGTTAAACTTAGTCTTCCTGTTAAACTTAGTCTTCCTGTTAAACGCAGACTCCCCAGTTAAACTAGACTCCCCAGTTAAACTCAGTCCCCCTGTTAAACTTAGTCTTCCAGTTAAACGCTGACTCCCCAGTTAAACTCAGACTCCCCAGTTAAACTCGGCCCCTGTTAAACTTAGTCTTCCAGTTAAACAAAGACTACCCAGTTAAACTCACTCTTCCTGTTAAACTTAGTCTTCCAGTTAAACGCTGACTCCCCAGTTAAACTCAAGACTCCCCAGTTAAACTCAGTCTTCCAGTTAAACTCAATCTCCCAATTAAATCCATTTTCCTAGTTAAACTCAGTTCCCTCAGTTAAATCCAGTTTCCCCAATTAAACTCAATCTCCTAGCTAAACTCAGTTCCCCCCAGTTAAACTCGTCCCTCCCCCCTCACTTAAACTCAATCAAGGTGTGCATGGGTGACACAGTGGCATAGCTAGACGCCCGCCTGCCGTACCGATTGTCTTTGGTTTGATTGGCATCAGGAGAGGTTTCGCCCATTTTTTTTTTTTTAATTGGCCTGAGCTCCCAGGTTGACCCAACCTAAAATGGGACATTGGAAATGTCTTGGGAAATAAAGATGGTCGTTGAGATACCGGCCACATCAGCCGTCGTTTGTTGTTTGGTCTATAAACATATGGGTCTGGTCTTTGGTCTATACAAATATGGATCTAGTCTCAAATGCCCACTGCTCCTTAGGTGTGTAAAAGCGACCTCTACGATATTTTTTGTGAATATGTGAAGACTAGAATCACACAGGGCGGGCGCTGTGTTGATAGCCAGGAAGTTGATAGCCAGCTGGGTGGATAATGGCATGGACATGGTCGGAACTCGGGTCGGATGCCTGGGCTGGTCGCTGGTCAAAGTGAGGAAAACAACTGGCCATCTATTCCTCCATGCATTCAGGCTGACGACATGTGATGGGCCATCATATCACGGACCCGTGCAGGAAACTGCTTCGGGGATATATTATTAGAATCACGCATGCTATAGATATTCTCTTGGTAAGAAGACACAGATTATGGTCGTCACTAGGAAGAACGAAGTACCACAATGTAATATACAAGTAAATGGGCATATTCTTCAACAAGTGAATCGATACAATTATTTCGGAACAGTAATAACATCTGATGGGAGATGCCTTAAAGAGATTAGAACAAGAATTGGTATGGCGAAGGTAGCCTTTTGCAAGATGAAAAACATACTGACCAATAAAAAGATGTCAATTGCTACGAGAAAAAAGAGTTTTGAGGTGAAAAAACATCTGATGAATGTGGAAATGCGGTTTCTGAGGAAAATGCAAAGAATACCATGGACAGACAGAAAAACCAACGACTAAGTCCTACAAGAAATAAATGAAAATCGTAAACTGATTAGAGAAATTAGACGTAGATATTCAAAATTGTGTGGACGTGTTATGAGAAGAAATAAATTAGAGAACTTGGTTACAGCTGGCAAGATCGAGGGAAAGAGAACAAGGGGATGACATAGAAGTAACTACCTGAATTGCTTGACCACGTGGCATGGTCGAAACAGGAACACAGAGCTGATCCACGATCGAGTGAAATGGCGAATCATGACCGCCAACGCTTACCGGCATGTCACATGATGGATGGGTTTTCAGACATACTCAAAATTGTTTGGTCACGTTATGAGAAGAAATAAATTGGAGAACTTGATAACATCTGGCAAGATAGAGGGGAAGAGAACAAGGGGAAGGCAGAGAAGTAAATACCTGGATGGCTTGGCTATGTGGTATGATTGAGACAAGAACACTGAGCTAAACGACTCTGGTGTTCGAGTGAGATGGCGAAACATGATCGTCCACGCTTATCGGCATGGCACATGATGAATGAATGGGTGGGTTTTCTCATTTTGAAATACAGACTCATCGACTCATCATTGAAACATGCGTGCAAGTGCGCACTCGCTGTTATGTGTGTGTTTTTTTTTTATGTATTCATTCGTGAGTAACAGACTTGATTTGCAGCGCGGGTGAGTAATAATACCCCGGGTATAATGCCAGAATTCCAAGTTTCGTAAACCTGAACCGAAATCCCGTAATGAAATTCCATTTCCACTGCGCATTTCAGCACGCCTTAATGACGGCGCTCTCAGGCGTTACCCCACACACTATAATCCATCTAGTAGGGCAGTCCAGCTACCTGTTGCATGCGGTAAACTCCCCTTTTTGCTGCTCGTCGTTCTGTTTTTATTCGGCGTTTTCTTTAGTGTATTTTCCACATATGTTATTATACTTTTCTCTGATTATATAAGTGGTGTTACCGAGACTAGAACCTGCCATTATTCTCTTTATGAGGTATAGTATGTAGAGTATGTGTTTTTATATATTATACATTGTTAATTGATTCAGTGTCATGGGATGATTAACCGTCTTAAGCGACTTCCCACATCTGCCATGGGCTTATATATCACTGGAATTTTGTCATTGCGTTATAATACAACATTTCTGTTATGATATTAACAACTGTTAAGTCATAACTGTCACACACACACCTACTTTCCATTTCCCACCATCCATTTTTGTTTGGTCCAAACTTAATTTTTGTTTGGCACTGAATCTGTTAAGTTTTTATCTTTTAAATATAATTTAACATTAATATCATTTTTCAACATATTTTATAAAACTATTTTATAAACATTAATATCATTTTTCAGCATATTTTATAAAACTATTTTATAAACATTAATATCATTTTTCAACATATTTTATAAAACTATTTTATAAACATTAATATCATTTTTCAACATATTTTATATAACTATTTTATAGAGTATACTTAATGAAGTTCTATCTATCATATAGTTGTGAATCTTTTTTACTGATTGATATCTATATCTATAAAACAGAGTGTATGTGTGTGTGTGTAGTTGGCTATGTATTGGATGCGTTCGATAACGGTACATCCGATTGAGATGAAATTTTCTACACGTCTTCCTTTCATTCCTGTGCAACCGACTGTAATAGTTTCTTAGTGTAAAATTGGCTACTTACTTAATAACATTTAATTTTTCATTTTTCATTATATAATTTCTATATAGCAGGGGGACTTCACTCTAGAAAAGTTATTTCAAGGGGCATAACTTTTAATAACATTTCTATATACTTTATAGTCATATTGTTGGACTTACTTGCACTATTGTTAAACTCTTTGTCTATAGTTATTTTCAGGCATATGAGTTATAATAAATAATGATATAATCTTTAAGGCATTTTCAAAGTTTTCATAAAAATAATGCATAACATTGTAACCCATCTTTTTCTGCTTAAAGAAGTTATCAACTGTCATGTCGGTGATTAAAAACAGTTTTCATTAAAAATAATGGATGGTGTGTGGAAGGACATTCTTTTAAGTTACTGTGCGCCAGGAGCTGGGCGAAACCACGCCGGGTCAGATAGATAGACAGACAGACAGATAGTCGGGAACGGGAGCTTATATGACTACTTATATGAATTAAGTGAGATGCTCCCCACCAGGGACTGGGTGAAGCCGGGCCGGGTCAGACAGACAGACAGATAGACAGACAGACAGATAGTCGGGAACGGGAGCTTATATGACTACGTATATGAATTAAATGAGATGCTTCCCACCAGGGACTGGGTGAAGCCGGGCCGGGTCAGACAGAAAGACAGACAGATAGTCGGGAACGGGAGAGCTTATATGACTACTTATATGAATTAAATGAGATGCTCCCCACCAGGGACTGGGTGAAGCCGGGCCGGGTCAGCCAGACAGACAGACAGACAGACAAACAAGCACACAGACTGACTGATAGATAGATAGATCCCCTCCAGGGCCTGGGCGAAGCCGGGCCGGGTCAGCTAGTGTGCCTTATATGGTTTAAGTATTCGTTTTGTAAATAATATTCCTTAAACTTCATTTTTAACAAATATTACTTAAAATGTACGTGTAAAAAATATTGTCTATGAAATAGACTTGAATGTTCATACTAAATATCCAGTTAAGCATTAATTTGTATACAATTTTGCACATATATCGTTTTAAATGTACGTTATGTTAATGCTACCTCGCATAACTCTTGGGAGTCCAGAAAACACATCCACCTCTATCACTATCACTGCGAGAGGGAGGAATTAGGGAAAGAGCTTGGTGGAATTATGGATCTCCCTGCTGGAGCAGCATAATTGTAGGCAATGGTGGATTAGGCAGGCATAATACGCCAGTAAAACAGTTTAGTTCAAGAAAAGAATATAACGAGTGCATTCTAGTTAGCCTTGTTACAAATGACGAATGAGAACAATAATGCATGGAGCTAATCGGCCAAACTATAAAGCTATTATTAGCGGCACTGTTTCCATGACAACCAAAACAAGGTTCTCTGTCATTGGTGTTCTTCTGCGTATGACGAATGCTGGTTTATTTAGTCACAGCGACATAAACGAAACACCCGTACATGTATGATAAGCTAAACTCCCGTACATTTATGCTAAACTAAATATGCATACTACAATTCTAGGCATGTATAATAAACTAAGTTAAATCTAGTTGCATATCCTTTCCAGGACGTAGTAGTCAACCCCAGTATTTTTTGACTGCCTTGGTGTGAATTTGAATTCGTGTCCAACAGGTGGCAGGCAAGCGTGCTCGCCGTTGTGCTACTGTACCTCCCGAAGAGTTAGTTGAAGCGGGGAAGTTACAAGGTACTAAAAGATAGAATCTAGCAGGGAGAATCTAACAGTTAGAATCTAAATGGTAGAATCTAAAAGGTAGTAAATGGTAGAAATTAAAAGCTAGAATCTAAAAGGTAGAAAATTGGCTGGCTCTGCAGAACTTGGTGGAGTATTGATACATGACAAGGCAGACGTGGTTGTGGCCTTGTGGGAGCACGTGTACACCTCGGAGGAGCAAATGGATCACCATGGTCTGGCAAGAATGATACAGCGAGGAGTGGCGAGGGAATCTGGCCGACGCTCGACGCTCAACGCTCAGAGGAAAGGCGAGACGGACAAAAAATCAGATTGCTATTGGTGTTGGAACTCTTCGCTGGCTGCTGGGGATAGGGATGGAGCGCTTATGGGAATGCCCCAAATGCTGTGATGTCGATTCCTCAATCAATCAATCAATCAATCAGGTAGAAAATTAAAACAAGTCACAAGTTGTACATCTGCAATCAAACTGATTCTTGTTATAAATTATGACAATTGCCTTCTAATTCTACCAGTTACAGCACCAACTGAAAACAGTCTAAGCAGTTGCTTGTAATACTTCCATACTTCCAGGCTTATTTATTTCATGATGTTTATATTTCCTGTCCTTTCAGTTTGAGTGGCGGAGAAGAGCACCTGGAAAAGTTGGCAGAGTTGGAGCGTCTGTTAGCTCAAGCTCAGTCGGAGAAAATGAAACTGGTGGAAGAACAGGTGAGTTGCCAGGTTGGTGTTCTGAATGAAAGTATCCTAGAGTATCACGCTGGAAGCCAAAGAAGAATAGTCAACCAACACGCAGAGAGCATCTGAACACTAAGTTTAGTTTAGTCGACGGATCAACATCACGGCACACGGGTGTAACTCATAAGTGCTCCGTTCTCCTCCTATCTCAAGCCTGAGTCCGGAGAATCTCAGCTCAGTGCACAAACTCCTTAGCACCGACGAGGATCCTGAAATACTTTGGGTAGATTTTTAACTCAAAATTTTACCTGGGCAGCGCCGTTAGGATACTCTTTTTCGATTTCCAACTGTCAATTGATTTTTTTTTCCTGCGCAACATTACACATGGGCGTCCGATCTCACTACCCAGAGACCAGAGGAAATTTTGTTACTAGAAGTCCACGTGAAAAAATCCCGGCCCTCACCGGGGCTTGAACCTGGGACCACCAGCACTCAAGGCGGACACCATACCTCGAGACCACTCAGCCCCAGGGGCGTCACTAGGGGGGTGCGGGCCGCACCGGGTGACACCATCAAGGGGTGACACCAAAATAAAAAAAATTGCAAATTTGACAAAGCAGACATAGCAAAATAACAAAAATTTAACTTTGTCCGAGTTTGTCGACGTTCTTTATTTATGTTTTACCTGAAGTATTGAAGTTATATTGTTCAATTTGTTTTCTTTCTTATGTCCTTATTAACTTTTTGACTTATTTTACAAACATTACTATATGCGATTATATATGGTACAGGAACACTCGGAAGAAGACCATGGTGAAAGTCTAGAGGGGTGACACCAAGAGTTTACCGCACTGGGTGACACCAACCCCAGTGACGCCACTGCTCAGCCCTCCATCTAAACACTTATGGCGAATAGTTTGATGTCCAGTTACTATTCATTCATTCATTCATTCATTTATTCATTCATTCATTCATTCATTGGCACCTTCCCGCCTTGACAGTTTGGGCTTCAAACAGGCATACTAACTTTTACCCATGGCGGTATCGAAGGGTACAGTAAATGTTGTGTATATACTGAGAACCGTAATCGAACGTTCTATAGAAGTAAACAAAGATCTACACCTTTGCTTTATTGACTACACAAAGGCTTTCGATAAAGTGAGGCATGTCAACATGATAAGGATGCTTGAAGATCTACAAATTGATGGAAAAGATCTTAGACTTGTAAAAAACATATATTGGAAACAACAAGCTGCCATAAGAGTTGATAATGAAGTAGGCCAATATCAGCCTATTAAGAGAGGTGTGAGACAGGGATGTGTAATGTCTCCAGATCTGTTTTCCCTGTACAGTGAAAGTATTTTCAGAAATATTGAAGATATGGAAGGAATCAACATTGGGGGACGATGCATCGATAACATTAGATATGCAGATGATACAGTCTTGATTGCAGACAATGAATAGGACCTGAAAAATTTAGTAGATGCGGTTGTTACAGTTGCCTCTCGCTTTGATTCCGTGACCTGTTAAGACCAGGGATGGAGTTATTGCCTCTCCATAGCACAAAGCCTGGGCTAAAATAAAGAAACCATGTGTTGCCCATGCAGCATGATCCCTCTCTCGGCCTGCCTAATTCACTCCAGAGGAAAGTTGACACCTATAATCTGGAACAAGACAAGCTGCAGAAGCTGCCGGATCAGCAAAGCAATGCTCTAACTGTCCGCCTGTCGGAGCTTCGATCCTAGACCAGCTGCCAACCAAGGCTTACGGCCTGGTCTGCCCTGCCATGACTTATTTTGTCTTTGGGTTGCATTTCCTCGCACCAGGATAAGGCTAGTACCCTCCCAATTGCGCTCTTCCGCCCGAAGCCGTTGGCACAATGTGGGGTGTCGGGTTTGGTAAGCGCCGCCCAACATTCGGCGCTGACAGAAAGCAGGTAGTACCGTCTACTGTCATACGGTAGCTCAGTCATATCTGACTAAGACCTGACTCGGTTGTTACACACAGTGAATAACTAGGGTTAGAATTAAATTGTAAAAAGACACAGATTATGGTCGTCACTTGGAAGAACGAAATACCACAATGTAATATACAAGTAAATGGGAATATTCTTCAACAAGTGAATAGGTACAATTATCTTGGAACAGTCATAATATCTGATGGGAGATGCCTTGACGAGATTAGAACAAGAATCGCCATGGCAAAAGTATCCTTTAGCAAGATGAAAAACATACTGACCAATAAAAAGATGTCAATTGAAACGAGAAAAAGAGTGTTGAGACGCTACATAGAATCTGTACTTTTATATGGATGTGAAGCTTGGACAATGAGCAGTCAGGCTGAAAAACATCTGATGGCTGTAGAAATGTGGTTTCTGAGGAAAATGCAAAGAATACCATGGGCAGCCAGAAAGACCAATGAACAAGTCCTTCAAGAAACAAATGAAGATCGTAAACTGATTAGAGACAGACGTAGACAGTCACAATTTTTTGGGCATGTTATGAGAAGAAATGATTTGGAGAACTTGGTGACAACTGGTAAGATCGAGGGGAACAGACCAAGGGGAAGACCTAGAAGCAAGTACCTGGATGGCTTGGCCTTGTGGCATGGTCGAGACAGAAACACGGAGCTGATCCACGACTCTGGTGATCGAGTGAGATGGCAGAACATGACCGCCCACGCTTACCGGCATGGCACATGATGGATGGATGGATGGTAGCGAATGTGACTGATAAGGCCAATTCGCGCTGTAAATGTTCGTTCACAGTGGGTGCATGTGAACACGTGGTCATTTCCACCATCCATGCACCATCTTACGTCTCACACGCTCGGTGTGTGACTTATCTGCAATCATTTTTCTCCTTTGGCGTTCACGCAACGCGTTCAGCGGCGACTTGCTCCCAGTGTGTATTATAAATGCCTGTGTCAGTCATGTCCCGTTTACACACATCTTTATATCGTAGTAGAGGCCGACCCTGAGATCTCTTACCCATCTGTAATTCACCAAAAAAGATGTCTTTTGGTATTCTACCATCATCCATCCTCCTCAGATGTCCTATCCATCTAAGTCTACGAAGACTGAGCATGGAATAAACTAGTGACTAACCAGCTAACTAACTAACTATAAGACACTAGGACACCTCTGAGGTCACAAAGGTAATACGAGTGGTTAGTTGCATAGCCTTTACAGGATGTCGCAGTCAACCCCTACTTTATTTGGCTGTTTGTGATTTCTTGGCAAGTTTACGTTCATAGTTTGCCATTGCTTTCTGAATGACCGGAACTCATACTAGTTGAATGAAAACCAGCATAAAACGGTCTGCTGCCAAATATGCCCGCAGCTGTGTTTTGAATGTGGGATTGGGAATTGCATCCGTAACCCCTTCAGTGCCAACTATTACCAAGGTCATCATCATCATCATCATCATCATCATCATCATCATCACTGGCACCTGGCCGTCTTGACAGATGATAGTTTGTAAAATGGAGTTATACCTCATCATAACACAAAGCCTGGGCTAAGTTCAGAGACCATGTGTTGCCCTTGCAGCATGATCCCTCTCTCGGCCTGCCTAGTTTATTCCAGAGGAAAGGTAACACCAGTACATGTGGAACAAAACCAGCTGCAGAAGCTGCCGAATCAGCAAAGCAATACTCTGTCTGCCTATCGGAAATTACCGTCTTAGCCCAGTTGCCAATCAAAGCTTAGGGCATGTTCTGCCCTGCCCTGACATTTAGTCTTTAGGTTTCATTTCCTCGCACTAATGTGAGGCTTGTACCCTCCCAGTTGCACTCCTCTACCCGAAGTCATTGCCACAATATGGAGTGTCGGGTTAGGTGAGTGCCGCCCAACATTCGGCTCTAACAGAAACCAGATGGTACCGTCTACTATCATACGGTAGCTCAGTCATATCTGACTAAGAGCTGACAGATGAGGTCATATGTTTTCATAAATCCATAGATGCCATAAGAAGATGTAGCATCGTTTTAGACTCCATACGCGTACCTGCGGTGAAGTTATCAGGCCATTGGCCTTGTGCGCTGAAGGTTCTGAGTTTCTCTTTGGACTTCATCGTTCAGACGAATGCATTTGTCCTTTTTACAGAGACCTTTTATCGGAGACCTTATTCTCAGGACTTTTTTCCCAGAGACCTGGAGAAAGTGGGGGTTTGTTTACTGGAGCTTACTGGTTCATACCGGCTCCGTGGCCAATGAGTTACAGATGCAGATCGTAATCCCGCATATCCCGCTCAAAACACAGCTCTGTTGGTTGTTCATGAAATGGTATGGGTGCCGGTCATTCAGAAAGCAATGGCGAACTAGCTGAACGTAAACTTACCCAGAAATCACTGAATAGCCAAAAAATGCAGGGGTTGACTGCTACGTCCGTAAAGGATATGCAACTGAAACAAAGTGGTTCATGTTTTGTACATTCTGCAGATTGAAACCCAGCTAGATGATGTAAACACCAGTGGAGTTTGTTCTGTTTTTTTTTCTTCCTTCGCTCGCTTTGAACATACTTCTAGTGCACTGGACTGA
The DNA here is from genome assembly GCA_014155875.1 of Cepaea nemoralis. NCBI lineage: Eukaryota > Metazoa > Mollusca > Gastropoda > Stylommatophora > Helicidae > Cepaea > Cepaea nemoralis. Next base: position 355,697 of record JACEFZ010016360.1, read on the forward strand.
TTGTTGCGGATATATTATTTTTCCCTTTTACCAGTGTCAATTGCCATCAGGCGAACCCACTCCAACTTCAGAGGTACTGGGAATTTGCGTCCCCGAGTCAAAGGGATGAGAAGTCCACATGTTAGTCCCAACAGAATTGTGTAGGGGCTGAACCTGCTACCTCGGCATCAGCGCACCGGATGTGAAATAAATAGTGCTCTTATCCATTCAGTCATGCTGACATCTGGCCAATGTAGTGAAGTCAATCACCTACCTTCTGTTGTTGATCTTGTTGCACGTGATTCAACTGTTTCCACAGGTGAAGATCCGCGAGTCTGAGATGATGGCTCTGCAGAAGAATGAGGCTCTAGAACGAGAGTTGGAGCAAGTCAAGCTGAGAGAAAAGAACACACAGATGGTTAGTCCAAGTTTGTAACTGTTCTGTGGGTCTTCGTGGGAGCTTCGGAACATCGTTATTGGATCTGTCTCCGTCATTCCTCCCTTGTTCATAGGCTCGTTGTGTCTCTGTCTGCATGTGTATCTGTCTGTCATCTGAAGGCGATGATGCCTCGATACAACTGTAGGACCATATATCTTAAGTTCTCTTGGAATATTTTCCAAAGGTTTTCCACAAGAGGACCAGCTGGCCGAGTGGCTAAGAACGCCAGGTTCTTCTTCGGGAGACCATGGTTTGAATCCTCTGTAAGGTGTCGAGTTTTCTGTCGGGGTCAAAACGAAAATCCTAACCTGTATAGTTCGCGGTGACTGCATTAGCTAGGCAGCCTTAATTCCTCAGGCTCAAGACCCCCTTGTCCTTTTTCTTCTTCTTCGTTCATCCGGAAAGTTTTTTTCGGACATGATTGCGCTGTGCCTGTTTACAACAGAGCTGCGTTCCTGCGCCGTTAGGCCGACACATCCGACTTCTGCTGGCATTTGTTGACTGAGTTAACCTTCCCGGGTGACCCCCTTGTCCTACACCTCAAGGTACATTAGGCAGTAGATGACAGCAGTGACAGTAGGTGGAAAAATATGCTCATGGCATCAACCTCTCCTTCTCTCTCTCTTTCACACACATATAACTTATATTTGTACTTACTTACGTACATACCTATGTATGAGGATACATAAGTTTGTACATATGCACACTGAGAAAGAGTTTATAATTTATTTGGTTGTTTCGGGATTTGAGATTTAAAGATTGAGCACAACCCACTACTGGCAACGCTGATCGTATACTATTCCGGTACGAACCTAAGGCATTGTCCGCGTCAATTTGGAAGCACTATACTGGAGTTTCGCTCTCGTTTGAGCTTGTCACTCGTCAGTAGTGCATATCCTTGACCGGACCCGAAACAAACCCCGGATCACTGCACTGGCATGTGACGCGAGTGTGTAACCACTAGACCACGCGGGACACGCTAGACGCAACTAAATTCTCACACTAGAATATCATGACGTCATCCACCATAGGTTATAGCTGAAAATTTGCCCGATCGCCGCGATTGACATTCGTCATGGCCCCGAATGATCAGGTCTTCTCGGCTGGTAAGGTACACCAGGCCGCCGCAAGCAATAATCAAATTGACTTATTTTGTTGTTTGGCATTTGAGATTTAAAGATTTAGCACAACCCACAACTGGCAACTCTGATCGTGACGTGATATTCTAGTGTGAGAATTTGGTTGCGTCTAGCGTGTACCGCGTGATCTAGTGGTTACACACTCGCGTCACATGCCAGTGATCCGGGGTTTGTTTCCGGGTCCGGTCAAGGATATGCACTACTGACTAGCTCAAATGAGAGCGAACTCAGTATAGACAGTGCTTCCAAACTGACGTGGACAAGGCCTTAGGTTTGTACCGGAATACGATCAGCTTTGCCAATTGTGAGTTGGGCTCAATCTTTAAAGAGTTTATGGTTGAAAAAATTTTAACAGTTATGCAAGCATTTTAAGCAAAATCATCTCCTAACTTTCAAGATGTAAAGAAACTCACATCATAATATAACCAATTTGTGAGTAAATAGTAAATTCAGAGCTAATATGGCAGTGACATAAAAATTAACCAGAGGTAAAACCAGAGTTAGTGTGGCATTAACGTAATTTGATAGTGAAGTCAAATTTAATGTGACAGTGAAAAGCAAAGTTACTGTGACACAAAGTTCTGGTTAATGCGACAGTGAGTCGTCTGTGATTTTGATAGTAAAAGAAAGGATAATTAAATAATTTTATAAATATTATATCAAAGACGCTAAAATAAAAATTATTAAATAATGTATTCCGCAATCCCAAAATTTGAATTAATAATATAAATATTATATTGGATATAGTTTTTTTAGTTTTGTTTAGTCGATAAAATAAAGGATCCTGAAGTACTTGATTGGATATAAATATTATATCAAAGACGCTAAAACAAAAATTAATAAATAACGTATTTCACAAACCCAAAAATGGAATTAATTTAGCGGACAGTGACTAAGCAGCTTGATGATCTGACCTTTGAAGATGCCATATCCCTCATGTCATACAAACAAAAACCAGATGCAAGATTAAAAACTAGATTGTCTAAATGAGAGGTCGCATTTAGCTCAGTCTGAAAATCCACAGGGAAAAAGGAAAAGATCATAACAATAAAGATAGCAAGCAAATTATAACTAGAATACCCTCAGGAAAATCCATTACAAGATGAAAAGCCTTACATGTTTCTGCAAGTCACAGGTCAAGGTCATTGAACACAAGGAAACAAGAATAAAGTGCAGTTTGTAATTACTTTTTATTTGTTGCATTATGCAGATAGATGCACTTGGAACTTGCTCTTCGTAGTTATCTGAACTTTCTATAACAGATTCAGTGCCAAAGGATAATATATAGCCAAATGTGACCTATTTGGACAGAAGGATGATATATCAATTTGTCGCCTTTCTAAGGTCATATAGTTATTTATTTCGTTTTGAGGCATCCTCCACAATTTCAATGTTCAGTAATGATGTGTGCCCATATTAGGAGGGAGAGTTTATTTGCAATCGAATTGTGAATAAACATTCTCTATTCGCAATCGAATTGCAAATAAACGAAGTCTCTATTCGCAATCAAATTGCGTATAATACTGAGCGTTTGATAGAGTAGATGCAAACAAGCTGTGGGAAATCCTTAAACAATATAGAGTAAGTACACATCTAACAATAGAAGCTTATACAAGTAAGCAGCCATGTGTGGGGGAATGCCCAAGTCTGCCCCTGCCTGAAGTCTGAGTGGGTTTACCTGATGGCGAGGGACAATGGTAATAGGAACAATAATCCACACGCAAATATCAGTCCAGTGCACTCTCCAGTAGTGGCAGCTATTAGTAGTAGTAGCACGTATATTGGCTACGCTTGATTTCAAAGCGAACAAACAACAACAAATTCAGATATCCTATAAACCTATCATGATATATTTGATATTTCCGTGTCGATCGGTATGTTTCAGTGAATTAATCCTGTCATGTTTGGTTTGGCAAATCAACAGAATATATTTTTTAAATTCCCGGGCATGTTTACTTTCAGTAGTTTGCCATAGTAGTTCAGTAGTTTGCAAACAACGCAAGGCGGTCTGCTTCCAAATCGCCGCAGCTAGGCTTTGAACGCAGTATGCGGGATTACAAAATGATTTTATTAAAATGTCGCTTTCACCTAATTAATTTCTGAAAATGAAAAAAAAAATTTTTTTTCGTCGGCGGGGAAATCAAACCTTGGTCTCTCGCGTTACAGGCAGAGATACTTACCATTATGCTACTGAGGACACAATGAAACCTTAACAAAACTGTATAATACAGTCAAACACATGTCCCGATGACGTCATGTACGTCACATGACTAGCCTTTGATAACGAATAGTTCGTTTATTTGCAATTTGATTGCAAATAGACACTTTGTATTAGGATGTGTATCCATAATCAGATGTTATCCATATTAGGGCGTGTATCCATATTTAATTGTGTATCGTTATTAGGTTGTGTATCCTTATTATGTGTGTCTATATTAGGATGTGTATCCTTATTATGATGTCTATCCATATTAGGATGTCTATCCATATTAGGCTGGTCTCCCTGGTGAAGATTTAAGGATGCTGTTCGTAATCCCGTGTACCCACATGCGAAACACTGCTGCATGAGATTCAGCAGTGGATCGCGTGGTGTCTTACGGAAAGGTATCTGAGCCGGTCGTTCAGAAAGCAAACTAGTCAACATAAATACTTGCCAAGACATCAACAGCAGCTGAAAAATGCTGGTGTTGGCTGCAATGTCCTGTAAATAGAATGTGCACACTCACACACAAAATCCATATTAGGATGTGTATCCATATTAAGTTATGTATCCATATTCAGGTGTGTAACTTTGGTTGCATCATATTGTTTGTATATCACCATTTGATTTTATACAAATCTATCTAATGGTTTTTTTTATGACTTGAAATTGGTTTTATTTTGCAACATAGCAAAATTTAATGCTTTTGACCATGACCTTCCACTCACCTTGCAGCAAGCTCGACCAATGACCCGTTTTCTGCCTAACACCAGCAAAGACTTTGACCTTCGTGCCCACATAGAGGGCTCAGGTCATCAGCTGGACATGTGTCCTCATGTCATCGTAACCAATCACAGCTGTCGTGGCTTCTTACAGAAGATGGGCGGCCGGATAAAAACGTGGAAGAAAAGATGGTTTGTCTTTGACAGAATGAAGAGAAAGGTTTGTTTATTTCAGTATATAAGTTTTTTGCTACATAAATATATTAGGAGCGTTCATTTGAAATCTATTCGTGACGCACCATGCATAATTGCGTACGTTGAGCATGATCATGTCATAGTCATGTGATAAGTACTGACCAATGATAAAAAGAGCAAGTGCTTATCGTCCCATGATGCATAGGTGTTGTTTCTGACCGTTGAGAAAATGGCCGGGTTGATCCAAAATCCATTCAAAGAAGCTCAAAGACCAGTGATTCAGTTTCTTTCATTTGAAGGATGTCGGCCAGTGGACATTCATCGAAGAATGCAGGCAGCATACGGTAACAAATGTGTGTCGAAGACAACAGCGACAGACTGGGCACGAATGTTTCAGAAAGAACATCAGTTCACGACAGATCTTCGATAGCCAGGTCAAGCGCATATTGTTGTAACAGAAAAAAAAACATCGCCAAAATTGATGCAGCAGTACGGATGAACTGTTGTCGAAGCATACGTTCGCTAGCGAAAGAATTTGATGTGTCAATTGGGACAATTCAAAAGGTCATTCGTAAGAAACTACAATATCGGAAGGTGTGTTCACAGTGGGTACCACGGATGTTGACCAACCACCAAAAAGAGGAACACATTGGAGGATGTTTGAACCACTTGCTGCGGTACAGAGTGGAGAGTGATGCATTTCTCTTCCACATATTGGCAGGCGATGAATCATGGTGTCACCACTTTAAGCTGAGCAGCAAAAGAGAGAGCATGCAATGGAAGCATGCAGGATCCCAAAAGTTAAAACCATTCAAGTTACAGGTTTCTGCTGGTAAGGTTATGCTGAGCGCATTTTCTGACCCTGAAGGGCTATTGTTGGCCGACTTTAAAGAACCTGGTGTCAACATCAACTCTACGCACTACTTGGAAACACTAGACAAGCTGCAAAAAGCCATCAAAAATAAACGACCCAGCATGCTTTCTCATGGTGTGATTTTGTTGCACTATAATGCTCGTCTGCATGTAGCAAAGATTGTGCAGGAAGCATTAGCTTGGAAGAAGTGAGAAATTCTGCAACATCCAGCCTGTAGTCCTGATTTCTCATCATGTGATTTTCATTTGTTTGGACCTCTTAAAAAAAAGCTCTCAAGGGGCAACGATTTCACACGTAATGAACGCAGTAAACACTTGGTTCAGTGAGCAACTACAATCCTTTTTTTGAGGACGGCACCTAAGCAATGAGATGCTTGCCTGAATGCCTACAGCGACTTCTTCTGACCAACCCATGGTGCATAATTCATTCAAAATGCATGCTTTATTTAATTCTGCCACACCTGTTAATGTTTCTTTCATGCTTTTGTAATAAAGCCATTGGAACGAGTTTCAAATGAACGACCCTTATACAAATTTATCATGTGGCACTGTAGACAAAAATGGGGAGACAGATAGAGATATTGAAATAAGAATACAAAAGGCAAGAAGAGCTAAGATAGCACTAGAAATGAGTAGAAATCAAAGTAAGTTAACCTTAGCACCAAACAGAATTTTTACTTCGATGTTAAATTGGTACCGTTTATAGGCCAGAAACACGGAGTTAGTTAATTGCGTACCTTTACACCATGTCGCAGTCAAACCCAGCATTTTGTGGCTGTTTGTGATTTCTTGGCAAGTTTATGCGCAGTAGTTTGCCATAGTTTTCTTAACGATCATACAATTATATGAAAACCAGTGTAAGGCGGTCTGCTTTCAAATCGCGCACAGCTGTGTTTCGAATGTGGGATTGCAAATTGTGTCTGTAGCCATTGTGCTGGAAAACAACTAAACAAATTACTTATCTCTGGCTATTTCTCCTGTCTGATGCACCTTTACACCTAAGGTGTCTGCAGTGTTTCTCCTGTCTGATGCACCTTTATACTCAAAGTGTCTACAGTGTTTCTCCTGTCTGATGCACCTTTATACCCAAGGTTTCTGCAATGTTTCCATCATTGTGCTAGTCAGCCACTGTCTCCTCTCCCAGAGAAACCATGTCTTCCATCACTGTTCTCTCCAGGCTGCTGTGACGTTTAACATGGCTACAATATTTCATGTGCTGCTGTTCATGAGTCAGTTTTTTTTAATGTTCAGATCTTGCAGAAGGTCAGTGTGTGTTTCTTTTAATGTTCAGATCTCGCAGAAGGTCTGTTTTTTGTTTTTAAATGTTCAGATCTCGCAGGTCAGTTTTTTGTTTTTAAATGTTCAGATCTTGCAGAAGGTCAGTGTTTTTTTTATTATTAATGTTCAGATCTTGCAGAAGGTCGGTGTTTTTTTTTTTATGTTCGGATTTTGCAGAAGGTCAGTTTTTTTTTTTTTTATGTTCAGATCTTGCAGAAGTTCAGTGTTTATGTTCGGATCTGGCAGAAGGTCAATGTTTGTTTCTTATGTTCAGATCTTGCAGAAGGTCAGTTTTTTTTTTTTTATGTTCAGATCTTACAGAAGGTCAATGTTTGTTTCTTATGTTCAGATCTTGCTGAAAGTCAGTGTTTTTTTTTTTAATGTTCAGATCTTGAAGAATGCCAGTGTTTTAGAAGGTCAGTGTTTCTCTTCATCTTGGCGCACAGTATTCTAAGAACTTTTATGTAACATTTAAGCTCCAAAATGTGAAATGACATAATTATACAGGTGGACAATTACTGTTTAAGTTTGATACTTTTGGTGTTTGTCTTAGTTGTTACTTTCTGTCTTTCTATCCTAGTTGTTACTTTCTGTCATTCTATCCTAGTTACTTTCTGTATTTCTATAGTTGTTACTTTCTGTCATTCTATCCTAGTTGTTACTTTCTGTCATTCTATCCTAGTTGTTACTTTCTGTCATTCTATCCTAGTTGTTACTTTCTCTCATTCTATCCTAGTTGTTACTTTCTGTCATTCTATCCTAGTTGTTACTTTCTGTCTTTCTTTCCTAGTTGTTACTTTCTGTCTTTCTATCCTAGTTGTTACTTTCTGTCATTCTATCCTAGTTGTTACTTTTTGTCTTTCTATCCTAGTTGTTACTTTCTGTCATTCTATCCTAGTTGTTACTTTCTGTCATTCTATCCTAATTGTTACTTTCTGTCATTCTATCCTAGTTGTTACTTTCTGTCATTCTATACTAGTTGTTACTTTCTGTCATTCTTTCCTAGTTGTTACTTTCTGTATTTCTATCCTAGTTGTTACTTTTTGTCATTCTATCCTAGTTGTTACATTCTGTCTTTCTTTCCTAGTTGTTACTTTCTGTATTTCTATCCTAGTTGTTACTTTCTGTCATTCTATCCTAGTTGTTACTTTCTGTCATTCTATCCTAGTTGTTACTTTCTGTATTTCTTTCCTAGTTGTTACTTTCTGTCATTCTATCCTAGTTGTTACTTTCTGTCTATCTATCCTAGTTGTTACTTTCTGTCATTCTATCCTAATTGTTACTTTCTGTATTTCTATCCTAGTTGTTACTTTCTGTATTTCTATCCTAGTTGTTACTTTCTGTCTTTCTATCCTAGTTGTTACTTTCTGTCTTTCTATCCTAGTTGTTACTTTAAATCCTTCTGACCCATCATGTTATTAATTTGAAATAGCTATTTATATTAATAATTGCTTGAGACACAGTGTTACTCTCCCCTTGTAACTGTGATATAAATCATTGCACCACAAAAATGCTTTTAACGTAGCTAATGAAATTCTATTTTTAATGCTAACACTTTAAGACAGTAATGATCATAATTCAGTTTTTTCTTCTGGTTCTTTCTTCCCAGGTTTTCTATTACACAGACAAGACAGAGACCAAACTGAAAGGATCAGTATGTTTCCAAGCGATAGAGGAAGTTTATGCAGACCATTTACGTACAGTGAAAAGTCCCAGCCCCAAATTGACATTTTGTATGAAAACTTATGATAGAATATATTACCTTGTGGCTCCGTCTCCGGAAGCCATGACCATTTGGATTGATGTGCTATTTTCTGGTGCCGAAGGATATCAGCAATTTTACGATAGTTAGTGCTGTATTATAGATTTGTTTTGTATAGAGATATAAATATATATATATATATATATTCATAAAATATGGCAACGGTACTTTGTATGTGGGATGTTTGTTGAAATACACATCTTATTATCAAATATGGAACAAAATCATAAATGACGAATTTTATAAAATAGTTTTCAATGAGTAATATGTGAAATATTACTTATATTAAGTTACATTTCTGGGCAGGGTAAGAACATATGAATTTCAGCTGTCAGAGGTGTAATTTTAAGCATGCATGATAAACATGTTGAGATTAATAAACGCTGTGGTTTACCACAATGCATTATATTCACTTTCATGCCATAGTAATTCTCTTCATGCCATTTTATGTATCAATGTTGTAAAGTCTACAGTAGCCGTATCCTTGACAGGCCTTGAGTATGGTGAGACTCGTAGCAGTAGAAATAACCAATGTGAGTTGCTTTCTATAATCTGTTACTGTCAGCTTCCTAGTTCTCATGTACACCCAGTTTCCATTAGTTTTACATCAGTGACCTCTATATAACTTGCTGCTAGTTCCACCATTCAGACTTCTGCAGTCAGCATCACGTTATATACCTCATACAACATTCTGCAGTCAAGTTCATGTTATGTACCTCTTACAGGCTTCTGCAGTCAGCCTCACATTAGTTCCCTCATACAACATTCTGTTGTCAGGCTCTTGTTACATATCTCATACAACATTCTGCAGTCAGCCTCACATTAGTTCCCTCGTACAACATTCTGCTTTCAGGCTCTTGTTTATACCTCATACAACATTCTGCAGTCAGCCTCACATTAGTTCCCTCATTCAACTTTCTGCACAGTTAACCACATATCAGTTCCCTCATTCAACCTTCTGCACAATTAACCACACATTAGTTCCCTCATTCAACCTTTTGCACAGTTAACCACACACTAGTTCCCTCATTCAACCTTCTGCAGTTATTTTCACATTAAAAGTAAAGATAGTCTCATGCCAGATACTGCCATTTGGGTGTGGAAGTGTCAAGCCTTTACTTGTTCCTAGGCCATGATCTTTGAAGTGGCTGTGGCAAGTTCCATTTTCCATCACCTTCCCAGAAAATTCTGAAAATTATTTGGTACAAATTGTTATGAGGCTGGGTCAAACTAGCTGGAAAAATTAATCCTACCTCTGCTGAGATTAAACCCATACCACTGCCTTAGCAGGCAATTGCACTATGCCAGAGTGGCTCCTCAGAATAGTTCCCTCATACAACTCTCTGCAATTAGCCTCTGACACTATCTACATCAAACAACCTGCAGTGGTCAGTATCATGTTTCTTGCTCCTGTAAAAATCACAAAAGAAGATTAAAAGGGTTAACACATCCTGTCTCCTGTGCTGCAACAATCCTCATAATATTTGTACAATAAAGTGTGTTGGATTTAGCTGGTGTTAATTGTTTCGTTTTTTTTTTTATATCCACAGATCATTATGTTTTGTTTTCTGAATATCCGCAGATCATTAGAAGCTGCATTAGATAGATAAATATTATAGTTGCCATATATTTCATTTATGTTTTCATTCATATTGTTGAACATTTTATTTAGACAGAATCAATCATGAGAGGTTTTTAGTTTGCTTTTATTTAATTCAAAGATGAGAGGTTTTTAGTTTGCTTTTATTTCCTTCCTTATTTTGTAACTGTGGTAGATATGTGTAAACATGCTGTATAAGTTTAAGGCAAATTAAAAAGGCTTGAAAATGTAGTGATAGCTTGCAACATTTATGGGACATGAGCAAAAGGAAAGCAATGACATTAAATATTGTGATGGCTCAGCTACATGGGATAATCCAGACAAAACAAACCTGATCCAAGATTCTGGTGATGATGTGAGTTGGTAAACTATGACTGCCCACACTTATCAACATGGCAGATGACGATGATGATAGATTAGCCATGCTGCAATAGTAATAAGTGTGCCTTCATAATAACACAGTGGTCTTGGTTCAATCCCCAGCCGTGATATCGTGAATCAACCCTTCTGCTTCGTTTTCTTATAGTCCATGCCATGTGTAGAGTTGTTCATCATGCCTGTCTTCAGCCGTCTTGTACTGCCAGTCATTTCTTATTTAAGTGTTAAACCAGCTTTCCCCTTCTCATGGTGTGGGATCAACCATTCTTCCTTTTCTTCTTCCTATAGCCCATGCAGTGTGGTGTGTTCATGTCTGTCCTCAGCCTTCTGTCTCGTGTACTGCCAGTCATTTCTTATTTCCATGTTACTCCAGCTTTCCCCTTCTTCCTTTTCTTCTTCTTATAGCCCATGCAGTGTGGTGTTGCTCATGTCTGTCCTCAGCCTCCTGTCTCATGTACCGCCAGTCATTTCTTATTTCCATGTTACTCCAGCTTTCCCCTTCTTCCTTTTCTTCTTCTTATAGCCCATGCAGTGTGGTGTGTTCGTGTCTGTCCTCAGCCTTCTGTCTCGTGTACCGCCAGTCATTTCTTATTTCCATGTTTCTCCAGCTTTCCCCTTCTCATGGTGTGGGATCAACTCAACCTGGTACAATTGCCGCCAGGTACTTTTGAGAATTTTCTCAAAATTGTCTGAGAAGGAAATGCAGTGAGGAGAGAAATTGGGCTCATACACCAAGACTGAGTATACGTGTCTAGAGTGTCCTCTGATCTCTACTTCTTTCCTTTCCTCTACACTGAGTGCCAATTAATTCCCGTGAAATCTTTCATGCGTTCTGGCCCAGAGAAACAACAATGGGAGATAACTCTATGGGTCACTGTGTGAACTTTAAAAAAAAAAAAAGACGGTAATTCATACAAGAGACAGACAGCTTTGCAGAAACAGATAAATTTCAAGCAAACGAAACAAAAAGAAGATCTCTTATGCTAATTCAAGCAAATTGTATTTTTTGTGTATTACATAGAACACAATGAAAACAACCAGTCATGACTCTTTCTTTAATGGTCATAGTAATACTAGACCCAGCATAACAAATTGGGGGGGGGGGGGGGGGGGGTTGTTAACCTGTGCTTTGTTGCTATACATTTACATTTGTTAACAGATTCAGCCCCAAACATAAATAGTCTTGGGCTGAACAAAAACGGAAGACAGAAAATGGGGACGTAGGAGTGTGTCACAATTATGACTTAAAAGTTGTTAACATGGTAGCAGACATGCTGTTGTATTATAACTAAGTGACAATATTTTGGTGATATATAAGCCTGTGGCAGATCACAGGAAGTTCGCTTAAGATGATTGATCATCCCATGGCACTAAATCAGTTAAACCTAGCCTACTGTGCAAGTGGCAAGGCTACAAATTCTGTCCATATTTCATAGTTTTGGGTTCAGGTGGATGGTAGGACCTGGCAATAAGTTTTGTAAATTACTCTTTAACACACTTTGTGGTAGTCTGGGCATTTGGTGCTAGCCCTATATCCTGTATAGACCAATTAGCACTTCTTGGCGGGATCTTTGTCTTCCTTTAGTGCTTTAGCCAAATGTTTCTACAATTGCCGGCTAAAATCAGTGGCTTCGGCCTTCATTCTTTCCAGATATCTGACCCACTTTATTTGTTGTCTCTTGTAAATGCATTGTAGCTAGTGGTACCTGTGATACTTCTAAAGTTAATTATACTGCACGAAGTTCAGAACAGGTAATCATGTTCCGCGATAGCTTTCTGTTTATTAGGGTTAAGTTCAGCCATTGGTTATCTTGCATACCACTTTGCCAATCATTCCAGCATTTTCTCCCTCTGTCTCTAACACCCTCAATTTTCTCAATCATCCTCGTTTCTTACATTCCCATAGAAATCCCAACACAACTAATGTGGGGTGACCCCAACATAACTGATGTGGAGACAACTATGATGGGTTAAGTGCACTCATGACCACCCTCATAAGTAATAGTGCCTAAATACAAAAGACGCCATGAGATTATGTAGAAAAGCACAAGAGCAGGCTGAATCATTAAATAAAAAAACATTAACCTAAATGAGTGTTCCGAGATGATTTACTGTGACATGCTAAAAATAGAATACTTTAAAAATAGTTGTCAAAAACCAACAAAATAGCACTCAGGACATTCCCATACATGCTCTGTCCTCGTCTTCAACAACCAGCAAAGAGTTCCAATACTAATAGTACTAGTTTCAGCCTGATTATGTGTCTATCTGGCCTTTCCTTGGTGTACTGAATGTCGGCCAAATCCTCTGGTCACTTTCTGTCGCACCATTCTCTCCGGGCAAATGATCATTTATCTTGTCTTCACACTATATAATCTTTATCCCACATATGCCTTAACATACACCAGGACCCCAGTCTGTGATGCATAACCAGCCAATCTGTCCACCTGCTCATTTATGTACATGCCAGCATGTCCTAGGGAAAAGATTCAATGGATGCTCATTGTCTTTGATTCTTGATTGCTGGCGTCGTTAGCCGCTACACGCTGCGGGATTTGCTGAGGAGGGGATCCGAGCACTTATGGACTGAATGGTCCGATGTGCAACGAGGATGATCTGTCGACTAACTAACTTTGATTCTTTAATTGAAGCATGGCACCATGCATGAAACATGGCCTGTCTTCACCCTTCTCAAAATGCTCAGTGAGTCTGTTACAATCATGATATGTGTGTGCTGTTTGCCCTCCAGCCGGTGGAATACCACAGTAACTGCCTGTACCTCCATTCTTAGACTAGATGTCGTGTTATCATATGCCAGGCTTTCCTACCTAAACACATTAGCCTTCAGTAATATTGAAAAAAAACAATTAAATCAGTTACTAATTACTAACATAAAATAGAAAAACAAAGTAGTAGAAGCACAGAAAAAAATGATGGCGATAGTTTTGAGACATTTTGAGTAACTAGATCTGTACAAAAAAATAACAAACAATTTCAGATTGAAGCATTATAGCAGAAAAGAAGAAAATTGATGTACTGTATATAATTTACTGTATAATGAATGCTGACTAGTCACATAAAAACACATAGCTAACATAAAAATAGCACAGCATATTTTTATCACAATATTCTGTTGGCGTGAAATATCTAGATTAGAATTATGGAAGTCAATAATATTATCTTTTAATTTTAACAGAAACGTAAATGGCAACTAAGGTACACCAGTATGGTCAAGTCTATTTAAAAGTTTGTTATTTTAAAACTGCTGATATGGGCCTAGGGAAAACAATTAATATCCCATAACTGAGAAAGTAGATATATTATTGATGCATTATTTATTTTAGAATGTGTGTATATTTTGGTCATCTTCAATGATAATCTGGCATATCAGTCCTTTGTTTTGTCTCAAAAGAAATATACATAATTTGTGTGAGAAACTGGCTTTTGTGCGAGAAACTCGTTTTCCTATAATTTTTTTTTTTTGGTTAAATATGCTACACAATCCTGCCAATCTTTATTTGTGGATTTGAAATCATAGATCAGTTAATGTCTTTGGTTATGAATAATTATAGGTCAGGTTGTTCATTCTGAAGACTGGTGTGAAGTTTTAATACGTCTCATCACCTTTTAACCCACCTTGGTGACTGCCTGTTCATCAATTTCATCTTAGGAAATTGGTGTGGTGTTTTCCCTTGCTGACCACATTCATGTAAGATATGTTTATGCTATAAATAGTCGAAAGTTGGTAACTTTTCTAATTGTAGGAATTTTACCAGAGCAGCTACAAATAATGGCCTACTCTTTGCGCTTTCCATCTTAATATCTTTAACATCCCCAGCATGTACACAGGATCTTCTTTTATTTATCTTTGCGTTCTCTTGCTTCAAACTCAAGCATACTCTATACACGTGCTACTAAGCCAACTTTTTGCATGTGGAATTGCTTTTCCTATTATCAGTGTCCCTCGCCATCAGGCGAACCCACTCCGACTTCTGAGGTACTTGTAATGTACATTCCCAAATCAAAGACAAGAAGTCAACATTTTAGTCCAACTGACCAGTGAAGGGGTTGAACCTGCTACCTCGGCATCAGCACACCGGATGTTTCAGAACTCTTATCCATTTGGCCATGCTGATCTCCATGGGATCTTCTTTTATTTGTCCTTATCTAAGATTGTAGTGATTGTATGTGGTCTGCAACAAACTCATGCTGTTTGTTTCTGTTCTCCAGTTCCAGCATAGTTTGCTATTATCCATTTTCAGCATAGTTTTCTATTTTCCAGTTTCAGCATAGTTTTCTATTTTCCATTTTCAGCATAGTTTTCTATTTTCCAGTTTCAGCATAGTTTGCTATTATCCATTTTCAGCATAGTTTTCTATTCTCCAGTTTCAGCATAGTTTTCACACTGGATTACCTGTACGATAGTCTGGGTTTGGGTCTCCACAGAGCAGGGATTGTTTCCCATGGAGGACCCAGCCTTGTAAAATAAGTTAGTCAACAGATCATTCTCAATTGCACATCAAACTATTATCCCATAAGTGCTCACATTTCCTTCTCAGTATCAACCTCAGCGTGTAGCGACTGAGGACACCAGTTCAGTGTTGGTTGATTGTAAATTAAGATCAATCATGGAACTCAAGTTCTGTGTTGTTTGATTGTAAATTAAGATCAATCATGGAACTCGAGTTCTGTGTTGTTTGATTGTAAATTAAGATCAATCATGGAACTCGAGTTCTGTGTTGTTTGATTGTAAATTAAGATCAATCATGGAACTCGAGTTCTGTGTTGTTTGATTGTAAATTAAGATCAATCATGGAACTCAAGTTCTGTATTGTTTGATTGTAAATTAAGTTCAATCATGGAACTCAAGTTCTGTGTTGTTTGATTGTAAATTAAGATCAATCATGGAACTCGAGTTCTGTGTTGGTTGATTGTAAAATGAAATCAATCACGATACTTCTTGTTTGTTAGTTCACTTGCATTGAACTCAAGCGTGGTCCATACACATGCAACCAGTTTTATTGCATTGAACTGATTAGTTTTCCCTATTACCAATGTCCCTCGCCATCAGGCGAACCCAACCAACTTCTGAGGTGTTGTAATTTACATCCCCAAGTCAAGAATGAGTATTCAACATTTTAGTCCACCTAACCTGTGCAGGGACATCATAGCACTCATGGCATTCCCATATATGCTCTCTCCTCATCTTCAACAGTCAGCGAAGATTCCCAATACTAATGGTATCAGTAAGCAGTCTGAATATGTGCCAATCCAACCTTTTCTTGGAGTCCTGAGTGTTGGGCAGAATTCCCTTGAAATGTTTCCAATGTTGTGATTAAGCCATCCATCCATCATGTGCCATGCCGATAAGAGTGGCGGTCATGTTTTGCCATCTCACTCGATCACCAGAGTCGTGGATCAGCTCCGTGTTTCTGTCTCGACCATACACCGTGGCCAAGTCATCCAGGTATTTACTTCTCGGTCTTCCCTTTGGTCTCTTTCCTTCGATCTTGCCAATTGTCATCAAGTTCTCCAATTCATTTCTTCTCATAACATACCCAAAATATTTTGACTGTCTACGTCTAATGTCATTAATCAGTTTACGATCTTCATTTGTTTCTTGAGGGATTTGTTCATTGATTTTTCTGTCTGTCCATAGTATTCTTTGCATTTTCCTCAGAAACTACATTTCTACTGCCATTAGATGTTTTTCAGCTTGTCTGCTCATTGTCCATGCTTCACATCCATACAAAAGTACAGGTTCTATGTAGCACTTCAACACTCTTTTTCTCGTTTCAATTGATATCTTTTTATTGGTCAGTATGTTTTTCATCTTGCAAAAGGCTACCTTCCCATGGCAATTCTTGTTCTAATTTCTTTAAGGCATCTCCCATCGGATGTTATGACTGTTCCGAGATAACTGTACCAATTCACCTATTTAAGAATATGCCCATTTACTTGTATAATACATTGTGGCATTTCCTTCTTCCCAGTGACGACCATAATCTGTGTCTTCTTACAATTCAATTCTAACCCTAGTTGTTCACTGTGTGCAACAACCGCATATACTAAATGTTGCAGGTCCTGTTCATTGTCTGCAAGACTGTGTCATCTGCATACCTAATGTTATTGATGCTGCGTCCCCCAAGATTAAGCCAAGACACCCTAATTTTTCAGATCTCTTCTACCGCTGCTGCCTTTCATTCCCCAACAGAGCTTGGGCCCTCAACTACCTCGCACCAAGGTATTTATAGACTTTCACATGATTGGTTGGATGTTGCCGCTCTTGCCAACCCTCCTTAGATGCCTCTTATATCATGCATAGTTGGTTGCCGTGTTTACCATTCTATGCTTCCCTTTTGTCACAAGGTGCACTTGGAGGACCATCAATCTTTATTGACGTCACCGAACTAGAGATAGTAGACCATTTTACATATCTAGGATCAGTGGTAAATAGCACATTATCCCTAGATCAGGAAATCAACATCCGGATTGGTAAGGCAGCAACAACAATGAACAGGTTAAGAAAAAGAGTCTGGCAGAACAGGAAGCTTACTGCCAAAACAAAAGTCCTTGTCTATCAAGCCTGTGTCCTTAGTACTCTTCTTTATGGCAGTGAAACCTGGACAACTTACTCACACCAAGAGAAACATTTAAACAGCTTTCATATGCGGTGTCTGCGAAGAATACTTGGCATTAAGTGGCAAGACAAAATCACAAATACTGAAGTATTGGAAAGATCAGGTTGTGTGACAGTTTATTCCATGCTCAGTCTTCGTAGACTTAGATGGGTAGGACATCTTAGGAGGATGGATGATGGTAGAATACCAAAGGACATCTTTTTTGGTGAATTACAGATGGGTAAGAGATCTCAGGGTTGGCCTCTACTACAATACAAAGATGTGTGTAAATGGGACATGATTGACATTGCACCTTGGGAGCAAGTTGCCGCTGATCACGTTGCATGGAGGGCAAAGATCAGAAATGGAATAAAGACACAGGAGAAAATAATTGCAGGTAGGTCACACACTGAGCGTGTGAGATGAAAGATGGTGCGTGATAGTTAAAATGACCATGTATTCTCATGCATTCATTTTTGACGAACATTTACAGCGCGAATTTGTCTGATCAGTCACATTCGCTACCACCATGGGTTGTAGTTATGCCTTTTGTGAAGCATAATATAACAAATTATCGTCTGTCAAGACGACATGGTACTAGTAGCTTCCCTTATGCAGCTTGGTATCACAAGGGCGACTTTTTTGTTTAAGTGTTTTTTTAAATAGTTCCCAATACAGCGCTGTTGTGAAGGGGTTACAAAAGCAATACGCAATCCTGTGTAGCGGGATTGAAACACAGCGTCAGGTGATTTGAAATCAGACCGCCTTGCGCTGGTTTTCTAACAATGATATAAGTGTTGGTCGATTCAGAAACCAACGACAAATTACTGAATATAAATTTGCGAAGAAATCACAAACATCCCCATAACAATGCTGGAGTTGGCTGCGACATCCTGTAATGTATATACTTTTTAAATAATTATCTATTTACCCAGTGTCTTAAAGAATGTGTTCATTTGATCTCATTTCTATTCAGCTCACTCTTTGCATCTTGCAATCACATCTCAAAATCTCCCGGTTCTTTTTGTCCTGTGTGGTTGAGGCTTCAAGTTTCAGAGCCCCATAGTGCTAGCAGGACAGACTTGTGCAGTGATCACTGCTAGAGAGGTAATAAGTAGACTCATCATTGTAATGCTTCTAAGGCTGCCATTGAAAGAAGTCGGAGCACATCCAGTCATATAGTGGCCTGTTTATTGGTAGGATCCATAGCTGATCTTGAATAATTAAAATAAAGAAAGAAACATCCCGAAACAGGAACCCACTATGGATCACCATGATGTGATGGGGTCGTCACATTTTGTAGGAGAGCACAGGAATAGGTGGCTAATGTTTCTCTTACTTAGCAAGACAGACAAACGCAGGTGTCGAATCCTTGTCTGACATTATCTGCATAGTTCCCTAAAACTACACTAGCACGTCCCACTAAAATAAGTCCCAAAACAATAACCTGCCTTGGGTCTCTGTTATAGGGGCAACACAGTTTGTAGGCCAGAATGCACGGATGAATAGTCGCTTAAAAAAGTCGACAGGGTTGACTTCATTGCACCGGGTTTTATCCCAAATGGCTCGGTCTCTTTCCGCAGCATGGAAAGCGTCGCACAAAGCACGAACTCCGTAGCTTTTAGCGACGACCCACAGGAGTCTCCGAAACATTTCACTCGAAGGACGCTGCCCGGAATCGAACCCACAACCTTCAGGAGCACGAGTCAAACGGCTTGACCACTTCGCAACAGAGACTCACGGATGAATAGGTGGCTAGCGGGTTTGAATCCTCGGTAAGGTGTGGATTTCTTTCTGTTTGGGGCAAAAGGAAAACCCTAACCTGCACAGTTTGTGGCAACTGAACTAGCTAGGCGGCCTTAATTCCTCAGGCTCAAGACCCCCTGTTCTACTCACCGCAAGGTAGTAGATGACAGTTTTATTTTTGACAGTGGGCGACGTACACAGACATCGAAACCCTCGTCTGACGACCTCATGACATTATCAATGTACTCCCCTATCCACTTCACAAACACGCCCAGCTGGTCTTGAATGACGGCTGTTAACTCTTTACTGATTGAAGTGTGTGAGGGATGGACAGAAGCTGTGATTATAAATATTGCCATGTAAATGAAGAGACTTAAACTATACATTTTACAACAAAAGAAATGTATGAAAAGTTGTCTGTGCTGTACAAGTGAGCATTTAGTTTTGCTTCTAATTTATTACCTTGTCAAATATATTATTCTGTGTGTACATAATTTGTTTTTTTTACTGAATTATTACCATCCTGGCAGGGTACATTTGTAACAAATACATTATTTTAGTTCTGTTAAAATTCTCGGAATATTTTATGGCTTATTTTATTCTGTATTGTTTTCTGTGTATAATACCCAAAGCTGTTCTGTTCTTTATTGTATTTCTAAATATATTTGATTTGAACATGTCAAGAACACTTTTCCAAGGGACGAGATCTATTGGACATATGGTGCTAACCCCATATTTGTATAGATCAATCGACACTTGATGGGCGACATAGTCAGTATAACACACCAGCAGCATTGAATTCACAGAACATATCCTGGCACCCACTTGAAGCCTGGTCCACCAGGGAACCATGGCCAAGTTTTGTAAAAATCCCTGCCTTATTTTAACTGATTTTAATGCTAAACAGAAAGTAGGTTTGGATCAAACATGGTACACAATTAACTGAACAAGTATTATAATGTAAATTTCTGTTCACTGAGCATTGAAATTTTGGAGAATATTAAAAAACAAAGCAAATAACACGATGATTCTAGTATAGCGATATACTGTCCTTCTGTTCATATGTGAGGTCACATTTGGTGATATATTATCCTTTGGCACAGAATCAGCAAGAATATATTCATAAATCTCTGAGATGCTACAATCATTTCAAATTTTTTTGACATGTTTCCTGGTCAAGTTTTGTAAAAATCCCCACCTAATTTTAACATAGCGAGAATCTATTCATAAATCTCTAAGATGCTACATTCATTTTAAATTAGTTTAACATGTTTCCAGATTTTTGTTATTTTAAATTATATGTAGTTTATAATACAGAGGAAATGCTGTTAAAAGTGGTTTTTGTGCTACGCATCATAAATATGTTTTACTTTTTATTTGCTATTTCCTGTAGGTTTGAGTCAGTCATTCGATATGTTAAAAATGTGAAGTCAGTATTTCTTAACTGCTGATTTATCAGCTTAGTAAAATTTTATTGGAAGTATTAGATACAGTGTTGGTGTCTGGTTATTTAGTCTAAATGCATAAATCTACATGGTAGTAAACTATCATTTGAAAATGTATGTAGTAGTTTCCCCTTTCAGGCAAAAGCTACATTTCAGAAAATGAGAAGTGTCTTATGTAATAAATTACTGTCATTGAATGTCATCAAGAGAGGACTGAAGTATGCCACCGAACTTATTCTGCTGTCATGCAGTGAACCATGGAATGTGAATGATTAAATGAGGAAGAGCTTGGAGGTTATGGAGATGTGGTTTCCGAGATGAATGTTGCGAATGCCTAGCACAACCAGAGTAACTAACAACGATTGCCTGGAAGAGGCTAATAAAAGTACAACACTATACACAGCTATAAGAAAGATAAATTGTTCTTGTTTTTTCATATTATAAGAAGGGAAGCATAGGAGAACACTGTGATGACTAGAGAACACTGTGACGATCAGAAAGATCAGTGATAGAAAAGAGCAGAGATGTACGAGAGAAATGATGCTTGATTGTTTAAAATGATGACATTGAGGAATGCAATTCAAAACTAAAAGGACTGAGATCTAGGGAGAGACAAGAATTGCTTGTGCCACTTTTCAAAACATGTTTTGATGGTCATGAGTTTCCCAGTTATGTCTGCATCCACATGAGTTATACTTTTTGTAAATATTATATTGTTAGATAAGTAAGGGCAGTTTAGTTTAGTCGTTGGATCAACATCACGGCACACGGTTTAACCCATAAGTGCTCCGTTTTCCCCCTAACTCAAACGTGTGTCTGGAGAAACTCAGCTCAATGCACGAACTCTGTAGCATCGGCGAGGATCCTGAAATACTTTGGGTAGATTTTTAACTCGAAATTTTGCCCAGGCAGCGCCGTTAGGCTACTCTTTTTCGATTTCCAACTGCCAAGGGATTTTTTACGTGCACAACAATACACATCGGGCGTCCGATCTCACTACCCAGAGACCAGGGGAAATTTAATTATTGAAAGTCTAGGTGGATTTTTTTAAATAAATCCCGGTCCTCACCGGGGCCTGAACCTGGGACCTCCAGCACTCAAGGCGGACACCATACCTCGAGACCACTCAGTCCCCCTTAGGGCAGTGTTGACTTATACACAATCAAACAAATCACAATAAAACAAGTGCAGGTATCAGTGTTCCCAGAAGTTTCCTCCACTTGCCTTCAGACCGTAACCATTGCACACAAACATAAAATCTAAGACACCTCAGAGAAGATCAGAACTCACCACAGTCCCCATTTTGTTTTAGATTTATTTTTTACATAAATGTCTAGTGTTAAATATATTTCTCTGCCTTGGCACATACACAATGATAATTGAAAAACACACAGCATAATTTGGACAGAGCTAATGAGAACAGTGAAGTAAATATCAAGATAGCTTGGCCACATGGCATAATTGAGACAAAAACACAGAGCTGATCCACGACTCTGGTGATTATGTGACGTGACGAAACATAACCACACACACTTATCGGCATAGAACATAATGATGATGAATGAGGATGTGGACGATGCTGCATGGGATAGCTAACGAGAGGAATTAAATTGAATTGAATTTTGTTTTAAAAGGGTTACAAATTGGGCATGTAGGCCCGTCTTACATTCGGCCCTTCCAATCACTCATCTTTTGTTCATCAACAGTGCATGATATATTCACATAGAAAAAAAAAACATTGCAAGTGAATGTTGTAATCATAAACAATTGCATTTTATCATGTTATGTAACACATCCCCCTCTCATACACACATCCTGTACCCACCCATACCCACACATCCCTCCACCCACACACACATCCTCCCACCAACCCAGACATCTCGCACACACCCATACACACATCCCTCACCCACATCCCCACCCACTCACACATACCCCAACCCACACACAAATGCTCCACCCACCCAGACATCTCACACACACCCACACACACATCCGTCATCCACATCTCCACCCCTCACATTTCCCCACCCACTCACACATACCCTCACCCACACACACATGCTCCACCCACTCACACACCCCCAACCACACACAATACCCGTCCCACACACACATCCCGCACCAACCCACACACTCATCCCTCACCCACTCACATGTAAGGAAAAACAAAAATTGTTGGAAAGGATGGTTAGGAGAGAGTTGGTCGATGGCCTATACCCCAATCAGAGATAAAGAGCAGAAGTAGAAGATGGGAGTTTTTTCATCACCGGAAGCATTCTTCTCTAAATTACTTCTTCTAGTATTGTTATTATGTCAATAACATTGTGTGACTGCTTCACTCTTTAGTGTAATCATCTCTAAATTACTTCTTCTAGTATTGTTATTATGTCAATAATATTGTGTGACTGTTTCACTCTTTAGTGTAATCATCTTAAAATCTCGTCACTATGTACATCCATTGACATTGATAACTGCACATATTGTTATGCCCGATAACAATAAAGTGAACATAACATATATTCTCACAGAATCAAATGAACACAACATATTTTCTCACAGAATGAAGTGAACATAAGATATTTTCTCACAAAATCAAAGAAAGTATGTCAATGTTTATATTTGTACTGACATACCTCTGAACAACTATGCACTGGAATTTCATGATCATCTCCTGTCATTACATCAGACATCCTTGGCCATCTCATCTATCATCCTTAGCCTCTCATCCATCATCCTTGGCCTCTCATCCATCATCCTTGGCCTCTCATCCATCATCCTTGAAATAGCCAGTCATCACAGCCTTTATAAACAGGGTTCAGTATGTATGTATATTTATCTGCTGATTACTTCATCTTGCTGACTCAGGCTTAAGTTCATCAAACTGTGCACATTTTGTACAATACATTATCTGTGTTTATAAACAGAACAGCTATTTCCACCGAAACGTATTTGTTTATAATTAGTTCACATTGTTTGCTTTATTTGTATATTATTGCTTCTTTTTTTTCACATCTGCTTTTTTTTTCTTACATAAATCAGCAAATTGACCAAACTTCTGATATTTTATTACTATTCAAAAAGTGGTGCAAAAATGCATTATTTTTTGGTTTAAATTTTAACTGCACACATTATTCTTCAAATTCAGCAGTGATGTTGTCATTAGAAATACATTTTTTTTAAATAATAGGTTTTAAACAAGATATGTATATAGAGCTGTATTTTCTTACAGTTAATTGAGAAAAGACAGCTAATCTAGAATTAATATTGGAGAGGAATTGTATTAAATGGAAGTAAATTTATCAGCCATTGGAAGTGTTACATGGACAGTCAACAAATTAGTGAGGAACATTGCAGAAGCTGCAGAGATGTGTTTTTATTAAAGATGTTGAGAGCACCATGGACAGATAACAAGTGTAATGAAGATGTCTTGAAAGAAGTTAACTCACAGAGAGAATTAGTTACTCTCATCAAAAGAAGAGGTGCACATCATGAGCAGAGGCAAGCTGGAGTATGTCATGACTATGGGAAAGTTGTAGGGGAAGAGAGGCAAGGGGAAACCAATAGAGAAGATGCTGGACAGTCTGACATCATGACATGGAGGAACATCTGTATCAGAAATTATTGGCAGTACACAAGACAGCTGTGGAAAGACATGATAACTAATGCCACATGGCAAGGCCTATAAAAAGAAGATTTGACTTTTCCACCTCACAAAACAGAACCAAATGGTGTTTTCAGTTGTCTTGGTGTGTGGCTTATAATGTACAAAGAAAAGGGCTCCTTTCCATGCCTTTCACGTGTGTTGGGTATAGGGTTGTCTGCTGGCTCAGTGTTAATGCATTCAGATCCCTGCCAAGGCAGGGATATTTTACCATAGACTTGGGCCCCCCAGGTTAACCCAGTCTTAAATAGTTACCAGAAAATGTCATGGGAAGAAGAGGCAGTCAAGATGATATTATCACATCAGCCAACAAGCATTGATTGGTCTATAAAAGTAAGAGGCTAGCGAAATGTACCCAGTATGCCTTAAGGGATGAAGATGGTCCTTGACTGTACTGTTACAATGGACGAGTAGTTACTGTCATAATGTACCAGTTGTTACTGTCACAATGTATGAGTTGTTGCTGTCACAATGTACGAGTAGTTACTGTCACAATGTACCAGTTGTTGCTGTCACAATGTACCAGTTGTTACTGTCACAATGTATGAGTTGTTGCTGTCACAATGTACCAGTAGTTACTGTCACAATGTACCAGTTGTTACTGTCACAATGTATGAGTAGTTGCTGTCACAATGTACGAGTAGTTACTGTCACAATGTACCAGTTGTTGCTGTCACAATGTACCAGTTGTTACTGTCACAATGTACCAGTTGTTACTGTCACAATGTACCAGTTGTTACTGTCACAATGTACCAGTAGTTACTGTCACAATGTACCAGCTGTAACTGTCATAATGTACCAGTTGTTACTGTCACATCACAGTGTACTAGCTGTTACTGTCACAATGTACAAGTAGTTACTGTCAGAATGTACCAGCTGTTACTGTCACAATGTACAAGCAGTTACTGTCAGAATGTACCAGCTGTTACTGTCAGAATGTACCAGCTGTTACTGTCACAATGTACAAGTAGTTACTGTCAGAATGTACCAGCTGTTACTGTCACAATGTACAAGTAGTTACTGTGCGTCTACATCTCCTAATTAATTATAAACAGCAAATAGTTTTTGTCAAGAAAAATCCAACTCTTGGCTTTCAGACTGAAGCCTTTTTTTTAGTGAAAGCACACTGCAACATTTTTAATTTTGTTACTGAAACAAACAAATGTACAATATCTAAGTCATATCTTTGTTTGCCCAGTACATTTTAGCAACTTTATGATTCTGTTTTCATTGTTTGAGCAAATTGCTTGTCTCAAAGACTTTTAATCTTAAATTTTTAATGTACAATTTCATTTTCACAGAATATGGTTATATTTGTTTAGAAATTGTGGATTGGAGCAGAAAACATTTCTGGAATATAATTTGTGATTTGCTTTCTATGAGATGGTTTGAGTTACTAGAGTCTCTGCCACATTCAAATTTGGATTTGGTTTCTGCTAAATGCTGCTGTCGTTTGTTTTAAGCATTATGTTTGCTTTTCATTATTCTTGTTTCAGCTTAGCTTGTATGTTTATACCTGTAGTACATGTCTGTTACTGTTTACATATTTTTCATCAGTATCAAGAATGGAACAATAGATCAAAGAAAAACAGCTTAATAAATGACATTTTGTAAAAGTTTGTCATTATTTATATTTATGATTTCTGCAAGTTGTGTTCAGTGTTAGCTTGGAAGGCAGTGATATCCGTGATCGATTGTTTATAGTATAGATTTTAGAGTTAATGATGAGGCTTGGACAGGAGACAATTCTAAAAAATAAAGACATCTTGAGGAGCTAATGGCCAAGAGGTTAGGGTGCCTGCCTTGCTTATCTTGGGACTGAGTTATATTCCTCAATAAGGCAAAGTTTTTTTCTCTGTCGAAAGTGAAATTCTCACAATGCAAACAAACAAACTGGGCAGGACAAGGAGACAATGGAAATGTGGTTTCTGAGAAGAATGAATGCCTTGGACTGCCAGAGTTACTAATGATTCCCTGAAAAAAAAAGTTAATGAAAAACATTATATAAAACTGCAAGAAAGGGGCAAACAATGTTCTTTGATATTTCAATGAGAAGAGAAGCATTAAAACACATAGTGACAACTGGAAAGATCAGTGATAGAAAAGGAAGTCTAAGAGAAATTATGCTGGATGGCGTCAGACAGTCACATGAAGGAATATTGTCACCAGAAGTTGGGTTTTAAATGTTTTTAAACCATTACAACCACTCAAAACCAGGGTTAATGATGATGATGTAGTGAAGTAAAAATCCTAGTCAACCACAAAGTATGAGAAAAGTGAAAATAAGCAATGCTTCGGACAGAATGGCAAGCTTCAATTCAACAATCAAATATAGACAGCATCTGTGGGCGCCCACCCCGGACATACTGGTGTGGTGAGACATGAGCAGGCAGACAGATTGGCTGGGTCTGCATCTCACCGTTGGAGTATTGGTGCGTGGTAATGCAGACGTGGTCGGGGCTCGTTGGGATGGTGTGTATAGGGCAGAAGAACAACAGATCACCACAGCCTGGAGAGAATGGTGCTGCAGGGAGTAGCCATGGGATCAGGATGGCATTTAGGACACAGAAGAACAAACAAACAAACTTTATTTTCAAAGGGTTAAGAATTGGGCACGCAGGCCCGTCTAACATTCTGCCCTTCTATCACTCTCTTCCATACATTATTTCATTCACACGTCATTCAAGGCTAACAGAGAACAGCAACAATATAAAACTTATGCATAATAAAAGCATTGGCAAAATGCGAACATCAAAACTACACGATACAGTGAACGGTGAGAACAGTGGTTCTCAACCTTAATTTGGCCCGTGCCCCCCTTCACCATATTTTCAGAACGTCATTCTCCCCCCCCCCCCCACCCCAATTTTCGTATTTCCTACCTAAAAATCCCCCCCCCCCTTTTTACACAGTATACGTAATAATGGAAGCACATACTACTAAAACAAGTCTAGACGTCCACATAAAATGTGATTTGTGGGTCTACTTACTTTATAGAATGAATTTTAGAAGGGTGAGACGTACAGAACTGTAAAGTATGAAGGGAAAAACAAGATCAAGTAATCGGTTCTTGTATCAACGCGATCTTGAAATAATCTTCATTCCCCCCTGGAAACCCCAAAATTCCCCCCTGGTGGGGGGGGGGGGGAAATTCCCCACCGGTTGAGAACCACTGGGCTAGAAGGATACATAGTCAGACTGATACTGGTACTATTACAATTCGAACACTTTTCTGGCTGTTCCAGATAAGACAGAGCACATACTGGATTATTGGAATATCCCTAGTTCTGTGATGTCGATTCTTGACTCAACTCAAGTAACTGTCCTAGACTTTACACTGCGGCAACTGCTCAGCTCAGTTCAGTGTTTACGAAAAAAAAAAATATTCGGCCTCGTTTAACCTGCTTTTGCAGTGTCGGTTGTAAACCAGGTCCGTGTTTTTTATTTTTGTTTATTTGGTGAATTTTGATATTCTTTCCTTCTGTGTCCTCTTTCGAGTTAGTCCTAAACAAGACTGGTTATATTTTCCCCTCACTATTCGGTTTCGGCTGGGTCTTATGGGGCCCATTGTGATTGGTATTTTCATTATTAAGTTGAATTGGTCTTAATGAGGACCTTGGCAACCGCTTGGACAAGTGGTCACTATATCTTAGCCTGCAAGATTATTCGTGCAAACGCTATTTATTTTAGTGATAAACAATCAACAGATATTTGTAACATCGTCATTAGACACATTCAGATATAACAAGTTCCTAGTGGTGTGAATGTTACTTTATGAAGGCAACCATGCTGGCAAGGCATCTAGTCACTGGCTCACCTACAGTTCCAGTTCAACTCCAGTTTGACAAAGGACTTGTTTCTCAGCTACATACACATATGGAGTTCAGCTCAGATTCACAAATATGGTACTAGAGATTTCTCTGGGACGGATCATTAGTGAAGAAAAGAACTGGTCATCTGATCTTATAATTGGCTTGGTTTGTTTTGTATGATTGACTTTTGGTCGCCTGGTGACGCAATCATACAGATCCCATTTTGATAGTCTGGCCACGCATACAGATCCCATTTTGGTAGTCTAGTGAAGCATATAGATCCCATTTTGGTAGTCTAGTGAAACATTTAGATCCCATGATGGTAGTCTGGTGAACCATATAGATCCTATGATTGTAGTCAAGTGAACCATATAGTTCCCATGATGGTAGTCTGGTGAACCATACAGATCCCGTTTTAGCAGCTGCTGTGAGTCATACAGCCCCCTATTTGGATGCTTGGTGAATTACATCGATCCAATTTTGAAGCGTAGTGAAGTATATAGATCCGAGTGTTGGTAGCTCGATGACGCATACAGATCCCGTTTCCTAGCTCCATGAAGCATACATATCCCGTTTCGTAACTTGATAAAACATACAGATCCCGTTTTAGTAGCTCGATGAAGCATATGGATCCCGTTTTGGTAGCTTGGTGAATCATATAGATCCCGTTTACCTAGCTCAATTAAGTATATGGATCCCGTTTTTGGTAGCTTAATTAAGCATACAGATCCCGTTTTAGTAGCTCGATGATGCATATAGATCCCGTTTTGGTAGCTTAATGAAGCATACAGATCCCGTTTTGGTAGCTTAATGAAGCATGTAGATCCTGTTTTATTGGCTTGGATAGGAGGTCACAATAATTAGGTTTAAAACTTCACAGAAGAAAAACAAAGATAATGAGAATAAATCAAGCAAATGATAACACGATCTTCCTTGGTAAAACTTCAGTTCAAGAGCAGAATCGTAGACCTATGTAGGTAGCAATGTAGACAAAGATGGCGGAGCAGATAAATAAGAATACAGAAGGCAAGAGTTCTCATAGCACTAGACAATGTGTGGAAGTCAAAAGAAATTAAACTTAGCAACAAACTTAGAATATTACACGCTAATGTTAAATCAATACTGCAGTATAGATCACATGGCGGGATAGAGGCATCCCCTATCATTGGAGATATATATAAGGTGCCTCCTTCCTTCCGCTAGCCTACGGGACACCCAAGGGCAAGATGGAGATTAATTTGTTTAAGAATGTTCCCTTTTATTTTGATGCTACATTGTGATATTTCCTTCTTCTCGGAGATTACCATAACTTCTGTTTTCTTACAATTTAATTCTAACGCTAGTTGCTCACGGTATAAAATAGCAGCACCCACCAAAAGCTAGGTCATCTCCGAGAAGAAGGAAATATCATAATGTAGCATCGAAATAAAAGGGAAAATTCTTAAACAGATTAATCGTTAAATCGTTTGGGGTAACGTGGAACATATCATATCAGCGTGTGATAGATTCAGCTGAAGAGCAGCTGACGTATGTTGGTTATGGTCTCAAGTTTAACGCAGTAGGCAGGGGATATCTTCATAGAGGCAGTGATAGCTACGGTCATCGAGCAGAATGGTCACTGCCAAAAAGGATAGGAATGGCAGACTAGCTTCTTTATATATGCCTAAATGTCATAATTGGTCAGTTCACAGAAGACCTGATCCTAGATTTTGGTGATCGCGTGAGATGGCAACCATGGCCGCCCACGCTTTACAACATAGTAAATGGACCAAAAATATGGCGAACGACTACAAACAGGATACAAACAAACATTAATTCGTGCCTGCGCAAAATAAATGGGCTACAACGGTATGACAGAATCATCAACGCGGAGCTCATGGGAAAATCTAGACACAGTCAAAAAGTGAAGAAGATTCAGCATGGCAGGAATGGATAAGAGCGTTTGTTCCTAAAAAATATGGTGTGTTGATGCTGACGCAGCGGGTTCAATACCTACACCGGTCAGTTGAACTAAAATGTTGACGTCTCGTCCTTAACTTGGCGACGTAAATTACAAGTACCTCTGAAGTCGGAATAGGTTCGCCTTATGGCGAGGGACACTGGCAATAGGGAAAGGTAATCCACAAGCAAAAGTCAGTCTAGTGTACTAGAAGTAGTAGCACGCTTGAGTTCAAAGCGAGTGAGCGAACAGAATAACAAAAACAACAACAAAAAAGGTAAAGAAAAGACGGGCGCTGGATAAGTCATACATTTAGAAGACATGTGAATTGTATAATAAGAAAGGCCTTTGATCTGAATTCACAAGGCAAGAGAAATAGAGGAAGACACGAAAACAAGCGGAGAAGAGAAGGTGAGACAAATGAATGATATAGGGAGGACATGAGCGGAGCTGCATGAGATAGCTATGGATAGGAGGGCTCGGGGGTGAGTTGTTTGTGCCTATGCTCCAAATGTGGAATAACGGGCGAAAGAAGACGATGATACAGTGCTGATTGCAAGCAATGAACAGAAAATGTGCAGCATTTGTTGGATTCTACTATTCTACATCGTGAGTGACTAGGGTTAGAATTAAATTGTAAGAAAACAGAAGAGTTAAATTGTAAGAAAACATAAGTTATGGCCATCTCTGCGCGGAAAGAAATATCACAATGTAACATCCAAATAAAAGGGAAAATTCTTAAACAGATTAATCGTTACAACTTTCCTGGAACAGTTATAACATCTGACAGAAGGTGCCTTGTAGAGGTTAAAACGAGAATCGACAAGGCATAAGTATCATTTTGCAATATGGAAAGCATGCACTTACAAATCTGTCAACTGAGCGAGAAATGCGGTGTAAGTATATCGTTGCATGCATTTGTAACATGTGCAACTCGGCAAGCTGAGACACATATCAGTGCAGATATGGTTTCTGAGGAAATGCAACAAAATGGCATGGACGGACAGAAAAACGAAAGACAACCGTATCTAAAAAATAAAACACACACACGCACAGATTGATTACATACATTCAATCAATCAATCAATCAGAAGCCGTCTCCACAATGAAGGTTGGCTGCAATTAATCTCCAACACTGTCTTTCGCCTTGATTGCTCATTCTGTCAGATTGATGTTCGTCCATCTCTTGATGTTATTTTCCCACTTGTATCGTTGCCTACGTCTTGCTCGCTTGGCCTCAGCCTAGCCCTCCAGTATGCTTTTTATAAGAGTACTAGCTGACCCGGCCCGGCTTCGCCCAGACCCTGGTGGGGAGCATCTCATTTAATTCATGTAAGTAGTCATATAAGTTCCCGTTCCCGTTCCCGACTATCTATCTGTCTGTCTGTCTGTCTGACACGGCTCGGCTTCGCTCAGTCCCTGGTGGGGAGCATTTAATTTAATTCATATAAGTAGTCATATAAGTTCCCGTTCCCAACTATCTGTCTGTCTGTCTGTCTGTCTGACCCGGCCCGGCTTCGCCCAGCACCTGGTGGGGAGCATCTCATTTAATTCATATAAGTAGTCATATAAGCTCCCATTCCCGTTCCCGACTATCTACTGTCTGTCTGTCTATTATTAGAAAGAGCACTTAAAAGATCTTTACATCTCCCCCCAACAATTAACTTGGGTAAATGGAGCGTCTTATTTAATTCATATTCGGCCCCTGCTCCCGCTCCCGTTCCCAAAAAAGACGACCCGGCCCTTCTTCGCCCAGTCCCTGGTTGGGAGCATATCATTTAATTCATATTCGGCGGAGGGAGCAGGAGGAGGAGGCAGGAGGAGGAGACAGGAGGAGGAGGCAGGAGGAGGATAGAGGAGTAGGAGGGAGGAGGAGGAGGAGAGGGAGGAGGAGGGAGAAGGAGGAAGGAGGAGGGGGGGAAGAAGGAGGAGGGAGGAGGTGGAGGGAGGAGGATAGAGGAGAAAGAGGGAGAAGGAGGAGGATGAGGAGGGGAGGAGGAAGGAGAAGGAGGGAAGAGGTAGAGGGAGGAGGAGAGGTTGGAGGAGGAGGGAGGAAGCGAGAGGAGGAGGGAGGAAGCGAGAGGAGGAGGGATGAGGAGGAGGGGGAGGAGGAGTAGAGAGGATGAGGCGGCGGAGGAGGAGGGAGGAGGAGGAGAGGGGAGGAGGTAAGAGGAGGAGGAGGAAGAGGGGAGGAGGAGGATAGGATGAGGAGGAGGATGAGGAGGAGGAGGATTATAACGCATATGTCTGTAGATAGCTGCAGTGAAATGGTCCACCTATTTGAGAAATATGCAACAATTTTACATATATAGCAATTCTATTAGAAGTTATGTCCCCTCGCTATATATACATTACAATGTAAATTAAATATTAAATAATATTAAGAAAATATGTTTGTAGACTAAAAAAAAAACTATGACAGTTGGCTGCACGGGAATGAGAGGAAGACGTGTAGAAAATTTCATCTTAATCGGATGGACCGTTCGCGAACGCATAAAATACATACAGACATACATACAGACATTCTATTTTATATATAAGATTATGTCTTTTAACGTGGCCGAAATATTTCACTTGCCTCTTTTTTATTTCTTTTATCAACTCTCTTTTCATTCCTAGTTTTCTAGAACCTCTGTATTTGATTGTTTTTGTTTCTATGAAATACCACATATTCGTCTGTATATCCACACCTCCAGGACCTCTATTCGACTTTCTAGTTGCGTACATAAATTGTTTACAGAAATTAGACAAAGTACAAACATTCAATATGTTTTTGGCACGGTATGAAGATATATCAACTTGAAAACTTAATGACAATTGACACGCTTGATGGGCAAAGTGCAGGAGAAGACAAAGAGATAACTGAATCATAAATGCTTAAATGACATTATCGGGACAAGGGCGCAGACCTGAGCCGAGATCTCGAGTGATCGTGTCAGATGCTCCAATGCCCATCGCCATGGCCCGCAGTGTTGATGTTCATAATTAAAATTTCAACCTAATATCCCGTGTCCTAGTTTGTTCCAGCTAACCTGTGACAAGCTGTGGTGCAATATCCGTCGTTATCTTGTATAAAATGTTCCCCAGGGATTCACATTTGTTTACAATTACATTGTGCCTATTCGTGATACTTGTTTCAGAGTCGTTGATTAGATTTCGGTTAAGTTGGATCTCTTGTCGACGTCCAACCTAAAAAAGTACATTTTACACATTCATAGAGACAATAAGATTAGTGTACACAGGAATTGTTTATGGTTTAATTGTTCATTGTTAAAATTGTCACACTAGCGAGAAGACGGTGTTTAAGCAAAATAGATATAATGTAATTAATTGTTTTTAAAACATATTTGCTTCTACCTGAATTGAAGCAATTTATCTTTATCTAAGTGTAGCAATAAACACTCAAGTAAAATATTGCTAAAAAAATATGTAGGATTTATACATGTGTTGACTGCCAGATTACCTACAGCTACTGACCTACTTCGTTAATCTGACGCATTACCGATTCAGTGTTAAAGCAAAATCGATATAATGTAATTGTTTTTAAAACATGTTGTGTCTACCTGAATTGAAGTAATTTGTCTATAGTTAAGTGCTGCGATAAACACTGTGGCTGTGGCAAATTGGGCCCCAAAAATATGTAAGATTTAGAATCTACATGTGTGGAACAATTTATCGTGCAAAAGTAGCTCCATGAAAGGTTAAGTAAGTGCTTGTAAAGGTTAAGTACTGGTAAAAGTTAAGTGCGGGCAAAGGTTAAACATTATATACAAATGTTGCATGTCTTTTGCAGGGCGTTGCTATGAACTCCAGGTTGATTTTCTAAGCATAAGGACGTTTAGGCGACAGCACGATAAACCTCTCAGCGACATTGACCTCTAAGCACTTTATAAGTAGAAGTAAACTCCATGTATACAAGACATATATAAGACATGCATTGTGATATTTTAAAAGCTATTAATCACATAAGAACTTGGAAGCAACAGAGATGTGGTTCGTAAGACGAATGTTACAAATTCCTCGGATTGCCAAAGTAACTAAGGACTGTCTGAAAGAGGCTAATGAAACAAAAATATTATACACAACAATAAGAAAGGGACAAACAGCTTTCTTTGGTCATGCGATGAGAAGAGAGGCATTGGAGAACGTTGTGACAACTGGAAAGATCGAAGGGAAGAGGGAGAGGTAGACCAAGAGAAATGATGCTAGATGGATTGAGACGGTGGCATGGATAAGATAATATATTTCATTTGGGAGTCTCCGTGGCCAAGCGGTTGAGCCATCTCACTCGCGCTCCGAAGGTTGTTGGTTCGATTCCGGGCTATATCTTTCGGTTCACGAGTGTATTTTTCTCGGAGACTCTTGGGGGTCGTCGCCGGAGCTACGGAGTTCGTGCTTTGTTCAATGCTTTCTGCAGGTGGCCTTGCTAAAAGAGACCGAGCCATATGAGTTAAAACTCGGGGCAATGAAGTCGATCCTCTCGACTTTTAAGTCTTTCTTAAAAGACTTTTTGAGACGGTGGCATAGAGGAATATCATCAGCGGAGTTGATCCAGAAAACTGAAGACCGAGATCTGTGGAAAGTCATGAACGCCTACGCCAGCCGGCATGGCACTTGATGATGATGGTTAATCACATATTACAATTATACAAGTATCACTGCAGATGATAATCGATATTACACATTCACAATTATATACTATATGACAGACAGATGTAACTAAATATACATTATAAAATAATACAGTAAAAACTATATCTATAAAAAAATTCCATACAAAAATGAATACTTCAATAGATATATGTGTGTGTGTGTGCGCGCGCGCACGAGCGCCGGCTCCTTTACGAAGGAGTTACGGACGCAGTTTGTATACCGTATACTCGCGTTCGAAACACAGCTTCGGGCGATTTGGCATCAGACCACCTTGCGTTGATTATTTTACGAAATGGTAATTGGTATATATATAAAAGTGCCGGTTGTTCAGAGAGCAATGGCAAACTACTGAGCGTAAACTTGCCAAAAAATCACAACAGCAAAACATGCTGGTGTTGACTGCACGTCCAGTAAAAGGATATTGCAAGTAACTAATATATATATATATATATATATTATACTATCGTCTGTCAAGACGGCAAGGTGCCAATGATGATGTATATATATATATATATATATATATATATATATATATATATATATATATATATATATATATATATATTAGTTTGTCAGGTTACGTACTGATACTGACCTACTTTGTGAACCACAAGTAGTTTTAAGGTAACAGTTTACCACAAACATAACCTCTGACCCATGAACTCTGACCCATACACACTGATGTCAGGAGTCAGGACATTGTCAATGTAGATGGGAGATCAGTTATCAGTTATTCAGTTATCAGTTATCAGTTGGGGTATCTTCGTTGCACTCCGGACATGTCCATAGGTGCTCAGATCCTCCCCCCAGCATATGCATCAGCGTCCGGTGGCTAATAGTGCCAGTTCTGTGTTGGTTGACGAGGCGCTTTGTTTTCCCGATGTACCTCTCGCGTCTGGCTGTGCCGATTCTTACTCCCAGGTCTTTCATCCTGGAAAGCGATGTGGAATCACTGGCGTCAAAATCCTCTGTTCTCGCCATATCTTTAAGGGCGTTAATGACATCGGCACGATCCATGGGCTGGCCATCTACAGGGGGTGCAGAGCCAGCCAATTTATCAGCTCGTTCATTTCCCTCGACTCCCGCATGTCCCGGGACGAAGATGAAGGTGACTTTGCGGACAACAGACTTCCGCAGCGACTCAGTCCACTGTCTACGTACAAATCCAGCTTCGACCTTCTGAATCATGCTCATTGAATCACTTAGTACACACACGTTGGTATAATGCTGTGATTCCAGCCATAGGAAAGCCTGTGTAACTGCCATCACCTCCATCGTCATGCTGCTTGTGGTCATAGAGTGGGCACCACTGGATAGATGGGAGATCACCCAGAAGAAACACCACAATGAGCACAAAAACTGACTTACTGAAATGTTTTATGGCCTCTTGTTCGTTATGAATTAAAATAGTAATACTAATACTATTCGACAATTTGTAGTAAAATTGAGAAGAATAAGAAACTGAAAGCGGTGGAACAGTTATGATCAAGAAGAATGTTAATAATATAATAATAAATATCATATTATTATATATCGACTATCGTGGACAGAGACGAATAAAAAAGAAAGTTAGAAACCATCAAACAGTGAATGTGAATTGGGGTAATTACTAATACTACTAGCCGATGGAAACAAGTGTTTTTAGTACTACTGCTATATAAGACTATAGTTATAGTGTAGTACTAGTTGACTATAAAAATAGTTCCTGGGCCACATAGTGAGAAGACAAAAACTATCTTGTGACGACTGGAGATATTTGTGGAAAGAGAGATATTGGAAGACAGTGAGAGAAAATTATTGACAGTCTAGTATCAAGGCATGGAAGGGAGTCTGCACATGAACAGATACATGACATTGGAGATCACAAGATGAGAAACATGATCGCCCAAGCCAGCTGGCAAGGCACTTGATGATGATGATTGTTCATTGAGATAATAGATTTCAGTTTATGATTTGTTATTTCATAATCATAATGCATGGATTTTAAAATTGTGTCTTTCTTGCCACTCAAATTCTTACTGTGCTGTCCTTCTTAATTCCTATGAAGATATCTTTAGCCTTTAACTAATTACTTTTACAAATTAATAATTTGCTTTCCATAAGTCCCTCCTGTACATGAGTTGTTGTTCTTGTGACATACTGTTTAACCTTTCCCTGTATCTCTATACCAGGTCAACATTTTGTGAGATGGGGGTAAACATTTATCTTTATCACAGTCTGTTGATTGTAAGCTAACCACACCCACTGTTGATTGAAATAAACATTGATTAACTCTAATGTTGAACAAAAATATAGATTTAAACAAACAGTGATTACCTCTAATGATGAGCAAAACCATAAACTGAGATAAACATGATCATCTGAAATAATTCACAAAGTTCGTGTCATTCTGAAAAGAAGTGTTGTCCTTCTGTTGATTAAGACACTTATCTAGCAGGAAGACACGATGAGTAAATGATTCAAAGGATGGGATGGGATTCTGCAACTTTATTGATCAGACTGAAAGAACATCAAGTCAAACAGGATGAAGCTAGACTAAAGTTCCATGATGGAAGCCAAAGAATAATACTCACCTGAAACAAAACTGGTGTCATTAGAGGAATTATAATGAGGGAAATACTGAGAAGAGGATCTGAACACTTAAGGACTAATAGTTCAATGTGCAATGAAGATGATCTGTTGACTAACAAAATGACTAACTGGAACATGTGGTTGTTGTGTCTCAGCACTTTCTTTGGCCAGTTTGTCAACCCTGTCATTTCTTGTCAGTTCAGTGTGCAGTAAGGATGATCTGTTGACTAACTAACTTACCTAGCACCCTTAATGATAAAAACAGGCTGATAGTACCTTTAATGATTCAAAGGAATGCAGTATATAGTATCTCTGATGACACCACACACAAAACACAAACATCTAGTACTACAAACAGAATTAAACATAGAGCCCACTAGCTGCCTCATTTATCCAGTCATTTACATACATCTCTTTCTCTGTGACTCAAGTATTATAATTCTCTACTCTCACTCATGCAGTTGGACTTCGGAACCAACAACAATATATCCTGGCCTACCACAGGGATCACCATTATCTCCGGTACTGTTCAACGCCTACACAGTGAGAATCACCAGTGAGCAGATCACTGGACCTGGCAGGACATTGTCATATGCCGATGATGTTTTAGTGTATCGTCAGGGTAAGGATAGAGAGGAGGTTGCTGTGGAACTACAAACCGAACTCAATCGCATAAGTACTTGGTGTGATGAAGCTGGGGCAATGGTCAACCCAACAAAGGCAACAGTGACTTGGTTCTCGTTGAATAATCATATTGTCAACACTCCAACACCAACTGTAATGCTGTGTTCAGAGACAGTGGAAAGAACGCAGGCAATGAATTACCTGGGGATACGTTTTGATCGAAGCCTTGCTTATAACGTGCACATAGACCAGGTGATAACAAAGGCCAAGCGGGGTTTGGCAGCGATGCGGGTGATGGCGGCAGCAAACTGTGAGCAGCGCCATCTATGTCTTCTGTACGAGGGGCTGGTCATGTCTGTTTTGGAGTATGCAATGGCAATCCTGTCTCTCAGCCATAAGCAGATAGAAAGGATGGAAAGGATACAGAATGAAGCTATGCGCATTATTCTTGGATGTACAAGAGATACAGCATGCAGGGCGATGCGCTACCTTCTTGATTTTCCAACCATTGAAGAGAGAATACAAGGTTGCAGGGCACGCGCCTACCTCAGAATTAACGCAAACACACAACATCCACTGCATAGTGAAATTAGGAAGGTGAAGGGCAGCAGGTTAAAAAGAGGACGGTCGTGGATGGATCAAGCCGAAGACATTCTTCAATAGGTGTGTTCACTTGAGGACTTAGAACCTGGCGAGGAGTGGGTGCAAGTGCCAACAGACTTCTGCACATCCTTTTCAGTTTGCATCCAACTAGATAGAAAATGCAGACAAGAAAATCCGGCTGCTGTTGAGGCTGAAGTACAAGCGTTGATTTTCGAGAATTCGCTAGACGGTGACGCGGTCATCTACACAGATGGGTCGGTCAGTCCGACATGTGAGAAGCTCATAGGCCTTTACAGCTCAGGGCCAGGAGGGAGAATTGTGAAGGAGGACTCTGGTGCTTTCACTGAAACCACAAGTAGCCTGACCATGAAAGTCATGGCAGTAAGTAAAGCAATAACATGGCTCGAGACACAGACATTCACTAGGGCTTGTTTCCTTAGCGACTCAATGAACATGATCAAGAGGATAGAGGAAGGGTCGATCCGAAGAGAATGGTTGCTGCCTCTGGAGCGGTCTCGACTGGCAAAGGTTAGTTTCATCTTCGTGCCAGGGCATGCGGGAGTACAAGGAAATGAGCGGGCTGACAAGCTCGCAGGTGAGACTACTGTGGAGGGCGGACGCGCCATGGACCAGGCTGACATTCTGAATGCTCTACGAGAAGTGAGACTTTTGCAAGAACCAAGTGATGACTGTGAATCTACAACAATGGCCAGACTGCGAGAGCAGCAAATTAAAAGAGGGGTGGCCAAACAAGAACACTACGCAGGAAGCCAAAGAAGATTGATAAACCAACACAGAACTGGCGTCGTTAGCCGCTACACGTTGCGGGATTTGCTGAGGAGGGGATCCGAGCACTTATGGACTGAATGGTTCAATGTGCAATGAGGATGATCTGTCGACTAACTAACTAACTAACTAACTCTCACTCATGCACTTTATTTAAGTTCACAATCACTAGTAATTTATTTTTTTTAAATATAATTTTCTTAACTTTATAATTTTCTTTAATATGAACTTTCTTGTTCCCTGCCTTCCATAGATGTACATCCCACTTGTGGGTGA